>JAWWMO010000070.1:4073811-4168692 GCA_035047845.1 Dendrocincla fuliginosa | reverse complement strand
CCGTCCCGAGCGCGGGGGGGCGCGGGGAAGGGGCGCGGGGGTCCCGCGTGGGGAAGGGTCGGGGAGCCGGGCGCGCAGCAGCTCGTTCGCTGCTCCCTTCGGGTGTCGGGGCGCTGCCGGCAGCGGCTCCCGCAGCCCCGCTGTCCCCCAGCGCCATCGCGCACCCCTGGCACTGTCACCGCCGCCGCGCTCGGATGCGCTCCCCAAGGATGCGCTCCCGGCGGGAGCGGCCAAGGGCAGGCGCTGAGGGATGCGGGCCGGGCATTCCCGGCGCTGGATCGCCCGCGGGGACAGCCATCGATCCCCTGCGGTGGGAGCGGCCGGGAGGGGGGCAGCAGCTCCACTGGGGATGCTCGCGGGGAGCATCCCTGCGCTCGGGAAGCTGGGCAGAGGGAGGTGACTCCGGGAGAGGACATGGCTATCTGGGAGGCACCGCGTCCTTCCCCGCGATAAGGGCTCCGCTGCGTGTCCAAACCATCCCCTGAGCCTTGGGAAAGAGGGGGAGCGGAGTTGCTCGTTGCAGGAAGACACAGAAACTGCTATTTCTGAAAGTATCCCTGCTCAGTTTCGATTCACTGGCAAGTTTCGCTGCCAGAACCATAAAGGCTCCCCCTCACCCCCTCTTTTCCAGGCAAGCATCACTTTAGGGGAGATGAGGAATTATACTTGGACTTTTGGGTGCCTGCCATTGGAAGCTTCAGCCTTAAAGAGTCTACTTTATTTTTTGGGTATCCACATGCTAGACTACATTACACTGCCCTACTTGACTCTCCTTGCTGACACTGTGTCCCATTATGTCCCCAAAATGCTGCTGGGGTGGGGGGGGACTAGCCCATGGAGGGACAAGGCATGCTCAAGGAAAGGCTTTGAGCCTTCAGTGACATGTGTGTTTGCCTCCTTGGTTAGTGCTTTCCCTCTGGGCGCCCTATAATTTCCCCTTTTTGGTACTTGTAGGATAAAGAGGAGCTGGTCACGAGGCAGCGCTGCCCTGAAGCTCCTGGAGAGGCACACTCAGGGCTGGTGCTGCTCCTAAAGCCCTTCTGTTCCCTTGTTTAGGGAGAAGCTGTTCCTCCTCCCCTTGAAAATCTGCTTCGCCTCCTCTACCTCCTCAGCGTTTGGCTGTTTTTAGCACAACACAGCTACCCCATTTTAGAAAAAAAAAACATGGCACTTGTCTCTCATCTACAGAAAGACATTTGTAGCACTTTCCCTTCTGTCTCCCCATGGCTTTCATCCAACCCACCTGCCAGGTAGAGCTGCTTTGGCAGGAGCAGCCTCTGTCACCTGGACACGTAGCTGCAGATCCAAGAGGGTGCAGTAACCCTGTCGCTATCCAGGACAGGACTAATAGGAAGCAGTGGGAGTTCAACAGTTTGCCACTGTTTGGGCTTTTCTCATTGCCTTAAGCTTTGAGAGAGGATTTGCCTGGAGAATGGAGCTGCTTTTGCTGGAGGCATAGCAAACTGAACCTCTTCCTTCTGCTGCTTTGGGGCAGGTCACACAAAAAACACCCAGATATGTCACTAGGAAGTGTTGTTTGTCACTAAACAACAGTTCTCCCAAGTGCTACAGTTCTTTAAATTGGGGTCTGCTTTAGTAAAAGGGGCAAGAAGGAGCCCGTGTGTCCCAGCCTGTGTTACAGATCTGACCACACACATTACTAATGCCCAGTAAGCCGGAATGCTGTGCAGCTCAGTGCTCGGGGGTCTCGTGCCTTGTCACAAGCACCTAACAATCCCTGTGTCCCCTCTCCCCCAGATCTCTGGCACTCTAACACCAGCAGCAAATCATGCAGTCGAAGCAGTCCTCTCTCAGGGACATCATTTTAAGGGGCAGTGCTTGGACCGAGCATTCCTTTGCTGTGTCACTGCAGTCCCTTATCTGGGACACATCCTGCTCCCGTAGGTTTGGCAGGTCACTTGGCCATATGCTGGGCACAGGCTCATGCCTGAGACTCCCTGTCCTTCCCTGGCTCTTGACTGCAGTCCTGAAATAGGCTCGTGGGACAGCTTAGAGCCCAGGCTCAGCTCAGAGGTGAGGGAGAGCCCCCTCACCTTGTTGCTGCTGTGGGTGATGTCACCAGAGGACCAGAGGGAGGGACACATCGCACCAGCTGGAACCAAGGAGGGGAAGAAAGTCCAAAGTCTTTGTGGTCCCTTGGGAGCCAAACACAGCATACTCAGCACCATCAGAAACAGCTCAGAGCCCTCCTGCCCTAAACTCCTAAGACACAAGCACAGGAGGTTACTTGGATTCCTCACCTGGGTCCTCACCCACCGATTGCCGATTGCATCCTTGCCAGGAACCTCAGCAAATAACAAGAGCAACAGCCCAAACCCTTGTGCCTTTGTGGCTTTTCCTTATTTTTCCTGACTCCAAGGCACCAGCAACCAAGAGACCAAACACACGACTCCAGAGACTGTCAGCTTGGAGACAGAGTGGGTTTTGTTCCCTTGCATGGCCCTCACCTCCACAGCACTCTTGGTGAGGGTTACAATGGACAGACTGTTACAAAGCACTGACATGAGACAGGACTGTTCTAGGATGCCACTGACAGCAGAGAAACATCCCCAAGGCAAGACAACTGCTGCCTGCACCCCCTTAGGTGCCCCTTCCATCAACCATGGCACCGCACCCCACCCTCCTCTTCCTGGAACAAGCCTCTTGCTACTCACCCGTGGCCCACCCTCCTGTCCCGTAAGAACCTCTGTTCTCTTGCCTGCACATCGCTACCTAGACTTAGATACAGGGCTTGGCTCCAGGATTTCACATTTCCATGGAACATCCCCCCATCCCACATAAATCCTATCTCCTGGGTGAACACCAGCCCTGCCTGCCAGGACTTTGCCCAGTGCAGCAAACAGGGAAGAGGAAAGTGGCTGCTTTGGCTGCCTCAGTGTGTGCTGGGTGGCAGGGGGTTCTGTGACCCTGGGGAAGGCTCTGTAGGAGTGTCATGTCTCAGCCACAGCAGACTGTGAGAAGTGTCGGGGTCGTATGCTAGCCTGGGTCTGCTGGTCCTGAGGGGTGAGAGGAGGGAGCACAGTGACCAAGAGCATTTACACTGCTGTGCTGCTAGTATTGGTCTAACCTTTACCTGCAGACACCCCTTTTACTTCTTTGGAAAGGGTTTATCCAAAGACACCCCCAAAAGCACAGAGTTCACAAGAAATCCTTGCCTTAATTCATGCTGGGATAAAAGACATCTCATCCAACTGCTGATGGCTACTGTGGAAGCCAGTTCACCCTCTGTGCTGCCACTGCAAGGCCTGGAGCCTCTCCCCATGCTCATAACCTGTGCAGGGCCATTGCCTCTGTGCCTCCCTGCCCCCTGAACCAGTGGCAGTGCCTGCCCTAACATCAGCTCAACTCTTCCCCTTTTGGGGGGGAACCTACTTCATTGCTCTCAAGCTTCCTGTTTCCTGGTGATAACCCATCCTGCCTTTGAGGAGAAGCACCAAGTTTTCATCATTTCCAGGCCATTTACTATGAAATGACCTTTTCCCAGCCCACCACTTGACCTTGGTGCTGCCCATGCCTCTGTGCTGATGAAGGCCTCGGATAACCTGCCCACAACATGCAGGCTGGCAAGAGAGCCTTTCTTGCAGAGAAGACAGAAAGTGCTTTGCAGGATAAATGCCATCCAGCCCTGGGAACGCAAACATCAGTCACGCTGCATTGGAATTGAACCGTACTTAATTTTGACCTAGTTTGCCAGCCTGGCAGAGCCCATCCCACATTGGAGTTTAACCTTCTGGGGGTGCCCTGGGCGGGGATCTCAGCCACATCCTTTACTTCCCTTTTCATTTAGCAGATACCCCTCCCTGTGTGTGACTTTCCCAGCCCCCAGCACTTGCTTTCTGCCCCTGCTTGCTAGGAGACACGGATCTCTGGAAGCCACACAGTTCCTGCTCCTGGCACCTTTGTGGCTGGGAGAGGTATTCGTGTTTTATCCATTGTTTCCCCTTCAGCAGGTTCCTCACAGATCGTGATGTCCCAGGGGGCATTGCTTAATCTTTCCAGAGCTGGAATCACTAGCTCATGTCACACTTGAGACCTCTCCTGCAGCCTTCCTCCATCCCTTGGTTATGGGGGAGTGAATTTCATCAGCACTTACCCAAATCTGCTGGGGCAGCCTCCATTCCCCTCACAAGCCCTCCCCTCCATCAATTTAGGAGGGCACGTCTCTGAGACCACCTTACTAAGGGACAGGGTTATTTATGGATCCCTGCCCAGACCACGATCTTCCCCCTCCCTTACCTTTTCCTTTCTCCTAGAAACAACAGCTAAGGGAAAGCTCTGTTGGTGTAAGCAGAGAGCAAACAGCTCTGCGAGCAGATGCTTTCAGTATTAACAAAATTAACACAGGCCTGGCACTCTCCGAAATGAGTCACCCGTGTTTCATATCAATGATTTCAGACCCTGGCATTTTCAGTCCAAGCCACAAGCAGCGCTATGGCAGGCACAGGCTGTATTTTGAAATATCATGGCAGGGCTAGAAACAGATGCTCGGGAGCAGAGCAGAAGGTGCAGTACTGAAGCTTTAGTGGGAGCGCACGGGGAACGCGGCGTGCCGGGAGCGCAGGAGCCACCCATGGCACCCATCCCTGGGGCCGGGCTCTTGCATAAGCCTCGCTGGGGGCAGGCAGAGGAAACAGGCACAGAAAGGCCCAGCACTAATGCTGTCCTGTCACTTGTCACCACTGTTAGCAAGCGTGCAGTATTCCTGCTTGTGGTTCATCACAGCTAACAGTGCGATTTCTGCATGGGGAAGTCAAGCTTCCCACGCAGAGCAGCTCGCTGGGGGCTCCGAGGCTGGGATTTAGAGTCCTCTGGTAATGGAAGTGCTTGAGAGGTGTCCCTGCCAGAGTCACTCATCCCTGGCCAGCCTGCACCGGGCTGGAGCCCTCAGGTTTCGCTAACACTGCAGTTTGTCATGTGCAGGGGCTGAGCCACCTCCATAGCTAAAATCCTGCCCCAACCTCTCAATCTGGACATAAGCAACAGAGGGGGATGTGACGGGAAGGGAAACTGGCATTCAGGTAGTTCAGGAGCCAAAGAATGTGGGTCAGGGCACTTCCCCCAGCCTGGGATGCTCGAGGAGCTCAGCAGTGCACACTGCACACCCAGATCTGCTCACCTACCAACAGTCATCACCTCTTCAGGCTCAACAAGGCAGTACTTCCATCTCAGCATCCAGACAACATTCCCTCTGCCAGCCCAGGCCAGAGCACTCAGGCTCCAGCTGCATCCCTGAAGTTCATACCTGCTCTGGAGCAGCAGCTCTAGGGACTGTCTTCTCATCCCATTCCTGCAGGGCATTGGTTTGTTGGAAGATGCTGTTAAGAAAAAATAAATACATAGCGTGAGCAAACCTAGCAGCATTAACTACATTAACCAGAGCTGCCAGCAGCCTCTCCTGTGTCTTGGCTCCAGATTTCCCCTCCTGGACTTCTTTTGGCACCTTACATATTAGGAGGACAAATTAGAATTTCATGCATATTTTATATACACTTAATCACTTGGCAAAGACCAAAACACTTCCCCATTAAGTGGAATTTATGCTAAACGCTGTTTCCATTAGGCACCAGTCGTTGCCTGTTCATAGGTTAAAGCAGTTCCCAAGGAAGGTGCCCCTTCTTAGGGGAGGCTGTGACAGGGGGTTCCTGCCAAATGAGCAAGCAGGGCAGGGTTTCTCGTGTCAGGGTTAACAGCAGTCTTGTTGCAAAGCTGTTCCACAAAAAACATCCTGATCCATCAGGGACATCAGGTGCTTTTCACCCAGGGCACAGTGCAGTGCTGCTGCCTGAGCAGCAAAGACTCAGGGTCCTATTTGTTGCTCCCCTGAGCCCTTTGGGTCCCCACAAAGCTTTGAAGGGCCAGAGCAGAGATACAAAGCGGCAAACACAATTATGTGAGGCTCTTGAACTTGAGACACTGCTGTACCAGCCCTTCCTGGGAGACTTACACCATCCTTGTGCTGGCTTCTTCCTTACATCCTTTAGTAAGATGTGCTCCAACAGTCTCCAGCTACTCCAAACCTTCCTGCTGAGCACTGAGTGCTGCTCTTCCTCCCTCCTGCCAGAGAGCCAAACCCTGCATGTGTCCAGTTTGCCTTTATATAGGGGCTCTACCCTAATCAGGCTGCCTAAGTTCACATGGCTTCTAACAAAACTCACCTGTGTCCCCTGAATCCAAACACCTCACCCTGTTTTTTGGTTTCACTATACTTTCCAAGTCTCCTACTCCAAAAAGGGGTCTCTGTCTCCTTTAGCTCACAGGAAAAAGAGCTGTTGAGGTTAAAACAGGGTGCAGATAGGAGTCTCCTTTGGTTTTCGTGCTTTTGAAACTCCTAGTGTCGGATTTCTTGCAGAAAAAAAAAAAAAGAGAAAACAAAAAAAGTACCATTAAAATTGACACAGAGGTTGTAACAAGCCACTCTTGGCAGAGGAGAACAACAGGGCCAAGTTTTGGGGTTCCCAGCTCTGCCAGACTTCAGCTCGACTTCAGCCCAGCCACAGCTGGGAACACAAAAAAGCTGCACTCAAAATAAGTAATAGAGACGTAGGAAGTTTAAACGGGGTTATCCTGCTTTCAAAGGAGAGGAGAGGGACTGGGGCTGGGAGCACAGAGCTGCTCTGGATTCCAGACTCGAGGCGGTCTGCCGGCTGTCTCAGTGGGCAGCAGCAATTCCTTCTTCTCCGCCCTCTTTCCCTGCATCCTCAAACAGCGGCGCTGCCTTCTTCACCCGCGGGCGCGCAGGGATGCTGCTGCCTCGCTTTGTAGCTGATGCTGCTGCCTGACCTAAATCTCGGCTCTGTTTTGCCACCCGGGTTCCCCCGGTGGGGGGGTCTCTGCTCGGGCAGGGGGGGATGCATCTGGGGGCACCAACCCCAAGGGCATCAACTCCAAGGGCATCAACCCCAAGGGCATCAACCCCGGGGGTACCAACCCCAAGGGCATCAACCCCAAGGGCACCAACCCCGGGGGTACCAACCCCAAGGGCATCAACTCCAAGGGCACCAACCCCGGGGGTACCAACCCCAAGGGCATCAACCCCAAGGGCACCAACCCCAAGGGCACCAACCCCGGGGGCTGCTCACTGACAGGGTTGGATTTGATTTTTTTCCCCTTTATGTGAGCCTATTGCATAAGAGGGATTTGAGGGCTTCTGCTTTGCGCCCCTCCTCCCCCCAGCTCTTCCAGAATAAAGACCTTGTTTTTCCAAGTGTTTCCCTTGGTTGCTGGCGGAGGCTGAACCAGCCCCTTCCCCCGTGCGGTGCTCCTTGCTGGTGGCGGGGTCAGCGGGAGCCGCAGGGTATCAAGCCTAAGAAGGGCTTATCCCTGTATTTTTACAGCTTCCCGAGGCCCTGAGCTCGGGGGTTACCAGCCACCAGCTGAGCCCTGCTGTGTGCGAGGGCTCAGGCACGCACATCCTCTGCTGCAGGGACAGGGCACCCGCCTGTGGCCGAGCCACGCTCACTGCTGAGCTGCTTCCCCACCAGGCTTGGCTGGCCCTGCTTCTGGGGACAGTCCCTGTGGGTTTGCCCTGCAGCTCCAGCTCCCACTGGAGATGCTGCGAGAGCTTCCCCATTGAACCCAGCCCTGTCACGGCACACATGGGAATAGCGGGGTCACCTGTGGCTCTGTGTGTGCTGGAACCACAGGGGAGAATCGTGGAATATCCTGGGATGGAAGGGACCCACAAAGATCATCAAGTTCAGCTGCTGTCCCTGCACAGCACAGTCCCAACAATCCCACCCTGTCCCTCAGAGCATTGTCCAAACCCTCCTGGAGCTCTGGCAGCCTTGGGGCTGTGCCCACTGCCCTGGGGAGCCTGGGCAGTGCCCACCACCCTCTGGGGGAAGAACCTTTCCCTGAGATCCCACCTAACCCTGCCCTGACACAGCTCCAACCATTCCCTTGGGTCCTGGCACTGGTCATCAGATAAAGGACCAGTGCCTGCCCCTCCCCTCCCCTGATTGTGTTTCCCTGTGACTCTTTTGCCTCATCAGCCTGGATTTGAAAACACTTCTCAGCCCTTGGTTTTAGTTTTCATTCTCATCATCCCCTGAAACCTCTTTCTCCGAGTAAGAATAAAGGGAAAACTAACCTTGCTAGGCACATTCTGCCAACATGTTCAGGAGAGATGCTGCTTTGAATTAGTTTTCCCAAAGTCTGTGTATTTTCCAAGCAGGTGTTCACTCTCCAGCTGTCCCTGTGGGGGAGGCTGTGGCTCAGGGTGCCCTTTTCCTTGGCATTGCAGGTCAGCCTCAACGATTCCCACAATCAGATGGTCGTTCACTGGGCAGGAGAGAAGAGCAACGTGATCGTGGCCTTGGCCAGAGACAGCCTGTCTTTGCTGGGCCCCAAAAACAGCGACGTAAGTAACACAGCCTGGCACCTTCTCAGCTTCTGGTCTAGGCAAGGGGATGGTCTTGTTCTTGTGTGCTTGGAAATTAAAGAAGGGCCCGTGAATTTGAGTTCAGAGGCACAAACCCCCCTATTTAATATCATCTGTGGATTCAAGGCAAGGTCACACAATCTCTAAGGCTGCCCTGCCTGGTAGTTTTCTGAGTTTTTACCAAATTTGTCAACAGGGAACCCAGAACTTTGTGCTCCTCACTCTGGGGCTTCTCCTTTACAGGTTTACGTTTCTTATGACTACGGGAAGAGTTTTAAGAAGATTTCAGAGAGGTTCAGCTTCGACGGGGGCAATAGCAGCGAGGTGGCCATCGCCCAGTTCTACCACAGCCCAGCCGACAACAAGAGGGTGAGGGGGATGTGGTGGCAGCTGGCTCTTTGTCCCTGCTGACCCCCAGGGCACCCCTTGGGCTGTCCCGGGGGTCCCTGGGGCAGAGGTGGGGTGTGCCAGGCACACTGCTGTACGTGCTGTACAGCTCTGCAATGCTCAGGAGCACCAGAGCATGGCAGGAGGGGGAGCAGCTGGGACAGGCAAAATCTTCTTTTCTAGACTTTGCCCTCCTGAAGTATCCCCTGGGATGTGTCCCTTTGTCACTGCCAGCGTGATTGCTGCTCTTACCTCCTGCTTTCCCTCTTCCTTGTCTGTCTCTCCGTTCCCAGTATATCTTTGTGGATGCCTTTGTGCCATACCTCTGGATCACCACTGACTTCTGCAACACTATTCAAGGCTTCTCCATCCCCTTCAGAGCAGCTGATCTCCTCCTGCACAGCAGGAATGCCAACCTCCTCCTGGGCTTTGACAGGTCTCATCCTAAAAAACAGGTGAGCACTTCTGCTGAGATGGGGAAGCAGCACCCTGCCTCTGCCCTGCTGGGACATTCCCAAGGCTTGTTACACTTCCCACAGCTGGGTCACCCCACTTTGGGCCAGGGCTGTGTGGGTTCATGTTTATGCCCTTGGATTACTGCATGCAGAGCTGTCCCACACTGGCCAGGACACCCCCTTCCCTACAGTGTGTTTGGTTTCTGACCTCTGCAGTGGGGAGGATGTAGTACCTGCAGGATGGCTGCCTTTTTTCCCACCCCTTCTCCTTCATTTGTGCTGGTCCTTCATCCATGTTGCTCCTGACTGTATTGATCACCCCAACTCTTGTGGTCATAACTCTCCACAGAGCTCTGGCAGCCAAGGCAGGATGACCTCTGCAGTGTTTCATGCAGGCATGTGGTTTGGCTTTGGACCTTGCATAACAGATTGCTTCCTGAATACAAACGCTTCTGTTTACCCTGGAGCTATTGGGTAAAGACTGTAAATAGTTACAGCACCTTCAGGTAGACACAGGCAGCATAAGGAAAACCTGGAGGGGAAATAGCCAGGGCACACACAGTCTGTGCTGTTTCCAGTCTGGTTGTGGCAGGGTGCATACTGGGAGCCACTGGTGCCTTCCAGGCACCATCCAGGGATGTTGGAGCTGGGCAGGAGGAAAAGGAAAAGATCATATCTCTCCTCTTGACCTTGTCATTAATGATGGCAGCAGATCAGCAGCAGCAGCAGCAGCAGCAGCAGCAGCAGCAGCAGCATGTCACTCTGCTTGGGGTTTTCACACCTCCGAGGGGGAGGCAGCTCTACCCAGATATTTCCCTTTGCCACTGCACTCCACAAGGACATTATAGCAAGTTATTTTTATTTCTGAGTTAGTGTAAAACCAGCTGGGTCAACAGACAGTGGGAAATCCTTCTGGACAGGCCAAAGGACAGGTCTTTGTGTTTGGATTATTCTCCTGCTTGCTGTTACTCCAGGCAGCTGCCATGGAAAGAGAAGGCATGAGAGTAGTCATGGATGGATGCAGATCTGTCCTGCCTGAGACTGGGTCTCTTAAAGGATTTGGTCTGTTTATGTCCCAGTCCCACTGGCTTCCTTATCATTGCAGATGACATTTCAAATCTCACCTTTGTCATTGCAGCTCTGGAAATCAGATGATTTTGGCCAGACCTGGATAATGATTCAGGAACACGTAAAGTCCTTTTCATGGTAAGTATCCCACTTGTCACACCCCGCTCCTGTCTCCTCGCATTCCTCACCTCTTGCCTCACTTGCTGCCCTGTGCAAACCAAGGGAACAGGTAACAAGGCAAGCTCCAACCCTGCCCCTGCTCCCCTCACCCAGCAGAGACCCTGCACGGTGGGGATGTGGCACTGCAGGGTGACAAGAGACAGCCACCCTCACAGGCACCCGGGGGGCTGCACATTCCCCCACCCCATCTCTTCAAAAGGCTCCTGCTCCTGGGTAGCCCCTGCCTTCTGCATCACTCTGTGAGCACAGAGGTGCCACCACCACTTCGTTTGTCCTTTCTAGGGGGGTTGAGCCCTATGACAAGCCCAACACGGTGTACATTGAGCGGCACGAGCCCTCTGGGGCTTCCACCGTCATCCGCAGCACGGACTTCTTCCAAAGCCGAGAAAACAAAGAGATAATCCTGGAGGATGTGGAGGACTTCCAGCTCAGGGACAAATACATGTTTGCAACGAAGTCTGTGGTGAGTGCCGTGCGAGGGATTTGCCACCGAGGGTGAGGGTCGGTGATTTGTGGTACAGAACCACCATGCAAGAGCATCTGCCAGGGGAGATGCTCAGTTGCTCACTGCTGCACCTCACAGCCTCCAGACCTCATGTTCAGCCTGTCACAGAGGTGTCACCCAGGCTGCCTGCAGCTGCCATCCCCCCCTGGGCTCGCACTGCCATGGACAAAGCAATGCTTGCCCATGCTGCTCCTCCAGTGATGGTGTTTCCATGCTCCTGCCTTTGGCAGGCTGGGCAGAAGTAGGTCAGCCTGCAAAGTGCTGGGACCCAGGAAAAACCACAGGATGCCTGGGAAGGCCATTCGGGGTGGGGGTGGCAGGGGAAGGGGGGATGTGGTTCAGCAGCTCGGTGGTTTGGAGGCCGCTTGTCAGAGAAGATTACCATCAAACGTGGACTGGGTCCAAGTAGCCTAATGTGCTCCAGCCTGGAAAGAAAGCTGGGTTTTCAGTTTGCTTTCCTAGGAAAAGAGGATGTGGGTGAGTAAAAGTGGTCTTTTGGTCCCCCTGCAGCCAGGCCCCCCCCCTAAAGGTTTTACAGTTCCTGGCCAGTTTCAGACAAACCTGAAAAAAGGCAAGAAAGTGTTTGTGCTTTCTCTGAGGACAGGTCCTTTGTAGATGATCAGAAATGCAACACCAGAGGGATAAAGTCCTGATTCTTCCAGAATTTAGGGAGCATTGCTTTCCTGCCCTGCAGCTGCCATTGAGTGTTCTGTGAAGGAACCTTTGCCATTCAGGGGTGACTGCTTGCAGAGCCGTGCAGGGTTTCCCAGGCAGCGTGTCACCTCCAGCCACTCGAGCAGGCACAGTGGTGTCCAACACTGGCAGGGGACATGTTTGCAGAGCAGTTTCAGTTCCTCAGAAGTCTCTCTTGCAGGTAGCACAGCCTGTAAGTCACAGGGCTTGGCCCCTTGGCGCTGTGCCTGGTCTGTGGTTTGCAGGAGATTTTATCTGGGCTTGGTGGTGGTGTTGGGTGAAACACCGGGGATGGTTTGTGTCTCTGCAGAGAAGCCTCTGGGCTTGGAGGCAGCAGCCTGAAAGTACAAGGCGTGTTTGAACTCTCCTTGGGGGTTCTTTGGAGCTTTTTCTGCTTCTGGAGCACTCAGGGGTCACAGGAGAAAGCTGCTTCCTCCTGCAGCTCTAATGACTGGTGTTACACAAAGCTTCAGTAAATCATCCCTGTGCCAGGCAAGACTGATGGGGAACACTGAGACAGAGGGAGGCTGGCTGCAAACCCCTCATTTGGAAATTACATTCTCAGGTCTGCAAACAGGCACTTCCATCAGACCTGGGCTGCAGCAGGAGCAGCCCCGGGGGAAGGACAGGCTGGGTGGCAGAGGCTCCCAGGGCTCTGACTTCTGCTCCTTTCCGTGGGAGGCATGGTTGCTTAGTGATACAGAGCCTGGGAGAAACCAGGCTGCTTATTTTTGGAGCCTAAATCTGGGTTTAGGTTCTCACCATCGGTATCCCGTAGGATTGCCCCCCAGCTTTGGGCTTTTTTGGTGCCTTTCATTTTGTGCAAATCGTTAAAAATAGCGAGAGAGGGAGGGACAGGCTGCTCTGCAGAAATAGGAGGAATTAAAGCCAGCCCCCGTGCCCACACCTGACTGCCCAGAAAGGGCAGTTTGCCTCCTCGCTGAGCACTGGCCGTGGCACTTTAAACCCTGAGCAGGGAGCACTGTTCCCATTAGCAGTGCCAGCAGCCACCACTCTTTGCCCACACGTAGGAAGGGGGAAGTCCCAGGCACTGGGTTATCCCAGCCTGCCTTTTGGCCCCTGCTGGAGGTGAGGGAGATTTGAGGGGTGAGGGCTGCCCCTAACGTGTCCCTGTGCCCTGCACAGCGTTCGCTTGGCAGCTCCCAGCCGCCCTCGGTCCAGCTCTGGGTTTCCTTCAACCGCAAGCCGATGCGCGTGGCACAGTTCGTTACCAAGCATCCAATTAAGGTAAGTGGTGCTTTCTGAGCAGCCTCCTCTCTCCCTCCCGTGCCAAGGACACCCTCTAATATCAGCAGCAGTTTGCTGTCTTTCAGCAGACACTGCAGGAGTGGGAAGGGACCTCATATAGCCCTGCTGGGGGGGTTGGCTGAGGGAAAAATCTCACACAAAGACTGTGGTTTACATGATGGAACTTAGACAGTCAATCAGCTTCCTTCAGCACTGGGGATGGAGGCCCAGATACCCAGAGAGGGGCTGATCCCACTGCTCTGGCTCTGCTTTTGGGGACCTTACCTTTTCTCATGGCATGGGGTGCAAGGTTGCTGAACACACACGACTCCAGTGGCGTGACCTGCAGCATCCAATTCTCTGCAGGGTGAGGGAGCCCAGGGCACAGCCAGAGTCTGTGATCCCATGGGGACAGCGTTTAGCAGAGCCTTGGGACATGCTCCCAGCCTCAGTGGGCTCCAGGCAGAGAGATCCAGCACTGGTGGGCTTGGCACCCAGCACTGCTTCTGGGGAGCGCTTGGCCAGTAGGTTGTGCAGAGCAGAGGACAGAAACCCTTGTGGGAGAAACACAAAAAAAAAATCAAAGTGAGGATTTTCTACTTGCCAAGTGGAAACAATACAAGAGTGGGGGGAAGAATGCTTTCAGCTAGGTAAGAGGAAACTAAACCAGCCTATGTGTAAACCCTCCCTGCACGCACACATCTATGGAGCCTGCTCACCTGTCACTTGCATCCCAAAGGAATATTACGTTGCCGACGCCTCGGAGGACCAGGTGTTTGTGTGTGTCAGCCACGACAACAACCGTACTGACCTCTACATCTCCGAGGCAGAAGGCCTGAAGTTCTCCCTGTCTCTAGAAAACGTGCTCTATTACAGCCCAGGAGGAGCTGGGAGTGACACCTTGGTCAGGTAACGTGGGACACACCTGTGGGAAATGACAACATTGGCCAAAGTCTGTGTGACTTTCGTGTGCGTTTGGTCAGAGAGCTGACAGCTGCCCAGAGCCATGGGGGCTGTGATTTCTGATTCACTGATCCCAGCTCTGTGTTCCCTCACAGATACTTTGCCAACGAGCCCTTCGCAGACTTCCACCGCGTGGAGGGCGTGCGGGGCGTGTACATCGCCACGCTGCTGAACGGCTCCTTCAGCGAGGACAACATGCGCTCCATCATCACCTTCGACAAGGGCGGCACCTGGGAGCTGCTGCAGCCCCCGGCACAGACACACTACGGGGAGCACATCGACTGCCAGGTGCTGCCGGCTGGGGCGGGGCAGGGGCTGCCCACACACAGTGACCAAAAGCGCCCTTGGCACTTGCGGAGGTGGTTTGGTGCTGGTGCTGGTTGATGGTTGGGCGTGGTGATCTCAAGGGTGCTCTTCAAGAGCAGAGTGTCGGGTCTGCACCTGGGATGGGGCAGTCCTGAGTGTATGGACAGGCTGGGCAATGAGGTGCTGGAAAGCAGTGCTGGGAAAGGGACCTGGGGATCCTGGTCAGTGGCCAGTTGGCCACAAGTCTGCAGTGCCCTGGCAGCCCGAAGGGGCATCCCTGTCCTGGGGGCATCAGGCCCAGCATGGCCAGCCGGGCAAGGGAGGGAAGCGTATTCCATGCTTCTGTGACTGTGTGGAATGTGGGCATGGGCATGTGCAGGAAGGAGGTTAATGCCACTGTCTTTGGCTTTCCCAGCTCTCCCAGGGCTGCTCTCTCCACCTGGCCCAGCGCCTGAGCCAGCTGCTGAATTTCCAGCTGCGCAGGATGCCCATTCTCTCCAAGGAGTCAGCACCAGGACTGATCATCGCCACCGGTACTGCTTCCCTCCCCTTGGCTTGGGCTTCATTGTTGTCAAGACACGAGAAACTTGGCAGTGCCTAGTTTGTATAAGCAGGTGATAAAATGCAATTAGCTTATGCATTCTGCTGTCCTTCCTCTGCTGCAGTCCCCATACAGTAATTACGGCATGAACATCTTACTACAGCATGGTGATGTGAGAAACCTGCTCTATTCTGATCCTCTTCCCTGATCCATGTGAAGCGTTCCTTGAACATTCAGAAATTCCTGTTTGTCTTGCTCTTTTGCTAAAGAACACACACATTTTGTTTAATCATGTTTATAGCCATGGGTTTTCCCCATCTGCTTTTAAAACATGGAATAGTCTTTAAAATATTTGCTTTTGAAGGGATTAATTTGTAGTGTGAAAAATCAGCTCCTTAATCAGAGATAAAAATAGTTTGGAGATGTCTGGCTTCATTTTTAGCAATCACTTTCCGTTCCTCAAGAATTATTTCTCCCATTTTTTCCAGGCTCCGTTGGCAAGAACATGGCAAGGAAAACCAATGTCTATGTCTCAAGCAGTGCTGGAGCAAGGTGGAGAGAGGTAAGGCTGCTCTTACACTCACCACATCAGCCAAGGTGCTGGTGCAGCAAGTAGAACATTGCCATCAATGTGCATAAATGACATTAAAGTTGACCTCCATGTGAATCCAGGAGCTAGGAGGTGATGAATGTTCCTTAAAACCAAGGTGGAATGGCCTTTAGGTGAAGGACCAGGCATGGGTTGGTTGAAGGTGAACCTTTTGGATTCAAAAGCAGGGGAGCTCCCTCCTCTATTTCTTCTTTTCACCTGACAGGACCTTCAGCACAGGTCATGTGGCCTGTTTTGGTTGGGACTGACAGCAGGACGTTGTCTGTGAGAGTGTCTGGAGAGGCTCCGGCATCTTCCAGAAAAACGGGATGTTGGCCTGGGTTTATGGGGAGTTTGATTCTGTTTACTGAGTGGATATTCTGGTTTGTGGCAGTATTTGTGGTCTGCCTGTGCACTCTGCAGCCAGTGTAATGTGGTATTTCAACATCTGCAAGCTATTTAATCCTGGGAATTAAAGCAGCTTCCTTCTCCTCCTGTAAGTGCTGTGTGGTCTGGGTGAGGTCTGGGCAGCTGCAGCGGTGGTGGGGACACACCACAGGTCTGGCTGCTGCCAAAGTGGTTCAGAGGCTCCAAAATCCAGCTGGGGAGCAGCCATGGGGACCCTTGCAGCCTTGTATCCAAACCCCAAGACCTTCAGGTGCCAGCCTCCCCTGGCTCACGGGCAGGTCTGCCTTGAGGAGCAATTAAAATGTGCCAAGGAAGCGCTGACCCACAGCTAAGAGCACCAAGCACTGACTGACCTGGGCCCTTTGTATGGTGAGCAGAGGTGCAGAATGACCCAGCACTGGAGTTCCTCAGCTGAGAAGCAGCAACACAACTCCTTCCCCCTGGCTTTGGCAAGCACTAGGCTGGAGGGCTTGTTGCTCTCCACAGCACTGGTGTGATCTCACAGCACAAGGAAGAAAGAACATACACGCGGTGCCCTGTGTAAGAACCTCCCCAAGTGTGGCAGCACGTCCTGTGAGCAGAGTCAGGCAGGTACATGCTTCCTATTTTCATCCAGAGTTGCACTGGACTCCCTGAATAGGAAACCAAAGGTGATTTTGTGGTGGAGGTGAGCGTGAAGTACAAGTTTCTTTCCATGGGATGGATGCATGAACTGTCTCTAGGGCTTGTTTCTGCATGCCATGGTCCCACTTCTGTCTGAACATTCATAAGACCTTCCACAGCCTGAGAACCAACACTTCTCTGCAGGCTGGGAACGTGGCCAGTCGCTGCCAAGTGCTGGGAGAGCCTTGCAGCCATGGCAGATGAGAGGGGGAGCGAGGGACTCCCGTTTCATGTCATGGCACTTCTATTGACTCTTCGCCTGCACCCAGCACTGGAGGAGCAGAGCCCAGGGCTCAGTGCAGCTCTTGCACACAGCTTAGGGAAACCGGGCTGACTGCTCTCCTCTGCAGGTGTTGTCCCATAAACACTTCAGTCTCTGGTGCCTCCAGATACTTAGTTTGGCCCAGGCTGAAACATTAGCTCGGTTCAGGCAGTGTTTCTGACAAAGCACACTTTCCAGCCATTTTCCCTTAACTCAGCACAGCTCTGATCACCCCTGAGCACTGTTTCTCTTCCAGGCACTGTCTGGACCCCACTACTACACCTGGGGTGACCATGGTGGCATTCTTGTGGCCATTGCACAAGGCACTGAGACTGACCAGCTCAAGTAAGTGTGAGGGCACAGGGATTGCTGCTGGTGCTCAGGCTGGGGACGGGAGAGTGTCCTGCAGCAGGCAGGACCTGCCCCTGGCACCTCTCCCAATCTTGCTGCAGGTACAGCACAAATGAAGGGGAGACCTGGAAAGTGTTCACATTCTCAGAGAAGCCAGTGTTTGTGTATGGCCTGCTGACTGAGCCTGGGGAGAAGAGCACCATATTCACCATCTTTGGCTCCTACAAAGAGAATGGCCACAGCTGGCTGATCCTTCAGATCAACACCACAGATGTGCTGGGTAAGGGGATGTGTGACAGAGCCATTGCTGAGGATGGCTGTGTCCAGAGAGGGCATCTCCTGCAGGGGCTGTGGCACCACCATCCGTGTTGGGGTGCTCTGTCCCCCGTGTCTCATGGCCATGTGGACACTGCTGCTGAAGGCACTTCTGTTCCCTGCACTCTCCCCATATCCCTTCCCTCCTCACTGAAGAATTTGTTGAAAAGGAAAAGGGCAAAAAAAAATTCCTTCTGAAGGCTTGTGCCTATGAATGTTTTATAACCCATTTCAGCTTTGATTGCAAGGCAGCATTTTAATCAAAGCACAGTTAAACCCAGCAGAGGAATTTACTTGACTAAAATTTATAACTGATTCCCTTGACGTTTTGCTAGGAATGGATCTGTTTGGTAACCAGAACGACTTCATTTAAATGAGGCATCACAGATTCACTGTCACTGCCACAGAGCTGCTTGTTGCCTCCTGTCACCACGAGCTGCTGCATGCTCTGAGCTGGAATGCTTCTGGCTTTGCCTTTTCCTTTGGGACAGGGATAGAGCCGTGCAGACTGGGGGAAGTCTCCTGTTCTGTGACAGGGGAGGGTGGAGAGAGAGGGGAAGGGCATTGCTGTGCAACGTGGCTGGATGCCAGCACGCCTGCCCTCACTCTGAACATCCTGGGCACTGAGGGACTGCGTCTCTCTTGCCTTTAAAACCATCTGGGGGGCTGCACGGACTGCACCTTTCTATACCCCAACCTTGTTCCTTCTCTTAGGGGTTCCTTGCACAGAAAATGACTACAAACTGTGGTCACCGTCTGATGAGCGAGGCAATGAGTGTTTACTAGGGCATAAAACTGTTTTCAAGAGGAGGACTCCTCATGCGACCTGTTTCAATGGAGAAGACTTTGACAGGCCTGTCATGGTCTCCAACTGCTCTTGTACGAGGGAAGACTTTGAATGGTAAATACCAATCAATTTCCTTAGGTCTGGCTTGTAAGTCTGAGATAAGTATCTGTGAAATTGCTCAGAGTGAACAAACATCCAATTTATGTAGCTCTGAGTGTTGCTGCTTCATTTTATAGCAAAGAGGAAACTGAACAGTCTGAAAACATCCTTTCATTAATAACAGGGCATGAGACTTAATTCATGTCTTTAGAGCCTTTTGGGAGCCTCTGAAAGGTTCCATGGAAGAGGAAAGTATTGTTGCTCAATCACCTTTTAAATGATGGTGGACAATTTCCCATTACGTGGGGATCTTCCACACAAAACCTTTATGACCCTTCAGCCACAGAGATGTAACTGGCCCTGCTATATCAGTTTGTCTGCACTTTGCACGTTACTGACACTGCTCAGCTCCCAGGATCAGGAAACATGCCTGGCCTTTCAGTGGAGCTCACACCAGGCTGCTCGAGTCCAGATCTGCCTGTTTGATGCCAAGACAGAGACTAAGTTTGGCTCATCAGGAGCAGACTGAGAATCCGATTCCTGCTCAGAATCCCAGCTCCCTGCAAAATCAGATTGACATAACCCCTTCCACAGTGTTTTCCAAACAGCAGCCACACTGTAACTCCCATTGTGCCAACAGCACAAGCCAAGAGACAGAGCAGTGATCTCAGCCAGCCAGGAGAACTGGAGCCTGCAGCCAGCTTTTCAGAGCACACTGGTCCAGCTCTGCCTTGCTGCCTCACCTTCCCCAGTCTGCTCAGTCACGGGCAAACTTATTTGTAGAATGTTCTTGAAATGTTCTGTCTGGCTCTGAGATACTGGATGCAGCTAAATGCTGATAATAAATGAATGGTCTTCTGAGACACTTCAGGTTCTTAAACATTCTATGCAAAAATACAGCAGTGTAATTTTATAGCTGCAATTTTTTACTTCTCCCTGTCCCTCTTTACATCTTTCTTCTTTTTGCAGTGATTTTGGCTTTAAACTGAGTGATGACTTATCATTAGAAGTTTGTGTCCCTGACCCTGAATTTGCTGGGAAACCGTATGACCCACCAGTCCCTTGCCCTGTTGGCTCGACCTACAAGAAGACTCGAGGGTATGTGCTGTACTTGGGAGGGCAACCCAATCTTCCAGATGCTGGGATTTATCCTACTGGTGATTGAAAACCCCAAAACAACCACAAAACTCACATGAAAACACCCTGTGAGTGGCAGTAAACAAGTGGCATGTTTGGACATACATTGTGATTAAACACTGCTGCTTATTCAGGCTGCACAAGATGGTTGGTTAAGAGTTTCCATGAAATAAACTGTGTGTGTTGCAGCTACAGAAAGATCTCTGGGGACACTTGTGCGGGTGGAGACATCGAGTCGCGGCTCGAAGGGGAGCTGGTGCCGTGCCCGCTGGCGGGTGAGTATGGGCAGGGTTGCTCTGGGCACAAGGGCTTCATTCATAAAACCCCTGGCTGGTGCCTCAGGGACCATGCACAAACTCCAGAGGGCTCACAGACAAAACCTGTGACCCAGGAGCCTTGGTGGGTTACAAATCATCATCTGTTCTTTCCGGCAGCCAGAGAGCTCCTGGGGACCCTGCTCAGGACCAGCATCAGTCTATGGTGCAGAGCCCTCTCTGCTCCTGAGTCCCTCAGGGCAGGCTGCAGGCAGGACCCCTTTCATCCTGGGCATGTCCTTGCTGTGGCTGGTGTGAACCCCACCAGAAAGACAGGAGTTAGGTCAAAGATATCCTCATCCTGGGACAAACCCTTGGGAAGGTACCACCCTGAGACAGGCCACCTTATGCAGCTGAACTAGGACTATCGAGGGCCAGACCAGGGCAGAGGCTGACCTTCAGTCCTCATGGCCATGCCTGCCAGACTTCACCCCCAGCCTTATTTTTCCCTCTCAAAGATACAAGGCACTGAAACAGTCTCATGCCCCTGTGCTGCCAAAGTTATTTGCATTCTGCTCATTACAGCTTTAATTTAATCTGCCGTCAGGAGCTGCGTGATCAGCATGCTGCTGTGCTGCAGCTCCAGAGCCTGAGGCAGGGCAGGGGCTCGTCTGAGGGCTGGGGCAGCTCAGCAGAGCCACAGGGCTGCAGAGCAGCATGAGGTTTCCCTGCACTGTCCTAAGACTTTCAGGGTGCCAGAGACATTCCAGGTGCAGAACAGCCTAGGGAAACGTTCCCTCTGCTGGGATTCTTGCCAAAGCCATGCTTAGTTTTCCTCCTCGTTCAGAGCATGACACATTTCTCACCCCCCTGAGCCCTCCTGAGCTATTTGGAGAGCTGTGCTGGTCATGCTGAGAAGGGCCCTGCTGATTGCAAACTAAACCTGCATCCCCACCACGCTGCCCTTTGAAGTGCCATGTTCCCAGAGCATTTGCTGATCATCTTCAGATACGTGTTGGCTCGCACCATGGTAACACGTGCATGTACAGTATCTGTTTCATATCTCCCTATAATCTCATTAGGGATGCACAGCCAGTTACTTACTGACATTAGCTTTACTCATTAATAGCATTATTGGACCTGACCGGTAGTGTGCCATGCCCAGGAGACTTTGTCCCGGCCCAGGATCCCATTACTCTGGATTTGGAACAATTTAGAAACAAAACCTGCTCTGGGATATTTCCTGTGGTGCTGGTGTCCCTTAGGACTTGCAGATTCACATCACTCCCACCTTTTTTATGGGATTTTTGGGGAAGAGAAGATCAGTATTTTGTTTGTCATTGGCAGCATGATAACGTGGGAAGGAAGGGGTCACACTTTTGCTGGCCTCACCTCCTCCTGCTGGAACAGACAATGGCCACCGTGTGTTCCTGGCCCCATGTTCTCATTAAACTAATCCCACCCAGACAAGGAGTCCTTGTCTCCCTGAGGTGCTAAAACGTGCAACCAGGGGGCAGAAAATACCTGCTAATTTCTTTTTGCCCCCCGAGTGGCCTAAAATGGCCACTACGTAAGTCCTGGCTGTTGTTGCAGAGGAGAACGAGTTCATTCTCTACGCCACCCGCTACTCCATCCACCGCTACGACCTGGCCTCTGGCACCAGCGAGGAGCTGCCCCTGGCTGGGCTCAGAGGGGCAGTTGCCCTCGACTTTGACTATGACCACAACTGCTTGTACTGGGCCGACGTCACTCTGGACATTATCCAGGTGAGCTGGGGAACGGAGAGGCTGCTGTGGGACTGGCTGCCCCTGGCGTCACCTCCTTGCACCAGGGTGTTGCATCCACACCCTGCAACACAAATGTTTGTCTTGGTGCTCCTCCTCCCCGGCTCGTCTGTCTCTGCTTGCCTCACACACCTGACTGTGCTCACCTTCAACCTGAGAAAGTTCTTTTATTCTGATTATTATTGATGTTCTTTTCAGCGCCTTTGCCTCAATGGCAGCTCTGGACAAGAAATAATCATAAGCACCGGGCTGGAGACAGTGGAAGCTTTGGCCTTTGAACCTCTCAGTCAGTTGCTGTACTGGGTCAATGCTGGGATTCCCAAAATTGAGGTACAACTAAGCCCACCTGTGCTACAAAGATGTGACTGGGGCAGTGCATGTTTTATTAGAGAGGGATAATTACCCGCCACAGGTTTTCTGTCACTTCAAGCATTGCAGCAAACACACCCCTCTGGTTTTGGTTTTTGGTCTAGGTTGCCAATCCAGATGGAGACCTGCGATTCACTGTCCTCAACTCCTCCATCCTTGAACGACCCAGAGCCCTCGCTCTGGTTCCCCAAGATGGGTAAGAAAGAGCGTCACAAGTAGGTGCTATGGTGTTCCCCAGGGAAACCCTGCTGATCCTCCACCACTGACTCCCAAGAGGCAAACAGGAGGGACAGGGATGCATGGATAGCTTGGAAAGCAAAAAAAGGGGGGCAGACACAACCCCGTGGGTCCAGCTCACAGTCCTGCCCTGTGGAGCCTGCTCTTGCCCTCACATGCCCAAGTAAGCCACCAGCCGCCTCCGAGCAGAGATCTCAAACTGTTTGTTCTTTCCTACCCCTACATATCTACTAGTAAATAACTTTTCCTGCCAGTAAAACTGGTCTGGTCAGTGGGCAAAGCTGCAGTGATGCATGTGAGAAACAGCCATGCTCAAATTCAAGAGCCAAAGGCAAGTTGCATCTTTCTGAGCAGGGTTTTGCTGCGGCTGCAAAGGTAGCTCTGACAAACCTGGGCTGTCTTCAGGCATCTCTGCTAAAGTGAAGCAGTTCACAGCAAGGTAACCTGCAGCTGCACTCACACCACAGAGCTTGCAGCTAAATAAGCCTCTGCTCCTCGTAGATCTGCTGGTGGAGTTCATTAGAATTGCAGAGCTCCCTTTTCAAAGGCATGTCGTGCAAGAGACATGGAATGTAAAGCATTCAAACCTCTGCTTCACAGCCTGGTTCCTTTTGATGAGCTGTTCTGTGATGATTTCGAGTAACCTCTCTGCCTGTTGTCAGGTTGATGTTCTGGACAGACTGGGGGGACTCCAGAGCTGGGATTTACAGGAGTGACATGGATGGGTCGCTGGCTGGATGCATCGTTTCGGAGGGCGTGCGGTGGCCAAATGGCATTTCTGTGGATGACCACTGGATCTACTGGACCGAAGCCTATATGGACAGGATCGAGAGGGTCGATTTCAATGGGATGCAGAGATCTGTGATCCTGGACAGCCTCCCTCACCCTTATGCTATTGCTGTGTTTAAGGTTTGTTTTCCCTTCAGCATACGTTTCCATAGCATGTGGGCTCTGAGGCTGATGGTGGAGAAGCACTGAGCACACTGAACTTGGAGGCTAGGGATGTCATTTGGAGAAGGCATGATGCTTTCTCTCTTTCTGCTCCTGGCACATTCCCACAAATCCGTGAAATGAGCAGGCAGGTGCAGTTAAACCCAGGACCAACATCCAACAGTGTGCAGCATTTCCAAGTCGGTGCACTGCATTATATCCTCCACATTATTTGCTTCTCCATTCCTGCCCAAATCCTACTTCAGGTGTTCCTCTTCTTCCCTCACTTTGGCTGGGGACACTGCACTCTCAGTGTTCCCCCCATCCAGTGCTTAGTGCAGGTACTGCTGCTGAGCCTGGCCCCGGTGCTGCTGCTCCCCACACCAAGAGCAAAGATTCTGTGTTTCAGAATGAAATCTACTGGAATGACTGGTCACAGCTGAGTATCTTCAGAGCATCCAAAACCAGCGGCTCGAGAATGGAGATCTTAGTGGGCCGATTAAATGGGATCATGGATATGAAAATCTTTTACAGAGGAAAGACAACAGGTAATCATGTGAGGGTGCAGATGGTCTTTCCTGAGATTTAGAAATTGTTTAGAAACCCCATTTCCAAAGGCTCCCAGGCCATCCTGGCTTGCATTTCATGAGCCTGAATATGTCCTCATTCCTGCAGGGTTTGAAACTCTCAGTCACAGTCATAAGGAACAATTTTCATGAATGGTATATGCTGCTTTTTGGCTGTCAAGAGGGATATTCCAGATCAGGGAGAGAACTCATAGGGCAGCTGTGGTGGCACCTTATAATTTAGGTCACAGACCATGGCCTTTCCATGCAAAGTGTTGCATGAGCCAAAAAGTAGTAGTGTCTCAGAGCTTCACCACCTTTGTCCTCTACTTAGCCATCTGTCTGGGCTGCAGTAAGGTAGCAGCAGCCCCTGTGTGATGAATATGCTGATTTATACCCATTTTCAGAGGGGTACAGGACCATCAAAGGGCTCTGCATGTCAGCAGCCTGCAGGAGACTGGGAGGGTGTTTAAGGCCCTTGAACATCCTGGAGCAGATGGCTCTGTGCATTCCTAAGGCCCCTCAGCACTCAGCTGGTTCCAAAGCCTGGGCTGGCAGGTGAAATGGGTGTTCCCAGCCCTCTGTCCTGACAGTGTCCACTTCCTCCCTGCCGTGCTCCAGGGGAGAACGCCTGCATCTCCAAGCCCTGCAGCCTGCTCTGCCTGCCCAAGTCCAACAATGGCAGGAGCTGCAAGTGCCCCGAGGGGGTGTCCAGCACCGTGCTGCCCACGGGGGAGGTGAGGTGTGACTGTCCTCGGGGCTACGTCATGAAGAACAACACTTGCATGAAGGAAGGTAAAACCACTTGGTTCTTGCTGCTGCTTTATGCTGAGAGGGCATCTTCTGCCATGGGGAGGGGTCAGCGTGACCTTTCCTCTGTCGAGGAGAAGTAGGGCCCATTTCTGAAAGCCCAGCCTCATGCCAACTTGGTTTTGTTTTCCCTCTTGCCCCAGAAAACACGTGTCTGCCAAACCAGTACAGATGCTCCAATGGGAACTGCATAAACAGCATCTGGCAGTGTGACAACGACAATGACTGTGGGGACATGAGCGATGAGAAGAACTGCCGTAAGTGTCCTGCAGTGGCATTGGCCTGTCCCAGTTTAGATGTCTGATGTGTTGGCATCACATCTAAGCTGATGTCTACATTGTCTTCACAGTTAGGGAGAGCAAGAGGTGCTTTGAGGGGTGTAACTCACCTCCTCTGACAGTCATCTGAAGCCAGCTGGATGAATTGAGGGCACAGTCAATGCTGAGGAAAAGAGTGTAGATAGAAAGTGTCTTTCTGTCTGCCTCATGGAGACATGGGTCTCTTGTTGAGCTAATAAATCAAGTTCACATATTAAAGATCAGGGTGCTGTCCCTCTCCCTTCCCTCCCTGCACTGAGTAGGCACAAACCCTTTCCTGACCACCACCTCAACATCCTTCTCCTCCTCCTTCCCCTCCCCTCTCCATCAGCCACCACCGTGTGCGACACCGAGACTCAGTTCCGCTGCCAGGGCTCGGGGACCTGCATCCCACTGTCCTACAAATGTGACCTGGAGGATGACTGTGGGGACAACAGCGATGAAAGTCACTGTGGTGAGTTCCCTCACTCCAACCTCCTGCCCTGTGCAAGGGTGGAAAGCTGCTCCCCAGCATCTGTGCTGCTACAGCTGCTACCCATCTGGGTGCGTGTAGGTGCTGCTCAGAGATGCTGTAGGGCAAGGCAGTGCTTTGCCAGATGCCCCTGTTTATCCAGGCTAACAGCTGCCCCTTCATCATTTCCTGGGTGTTGGGGAGTGGGGGAGAGGGCCATCATGTGCTGGGAGATGAGGGACAGGAGAAGAGAGTGAGGCCGTGTGCTGGTTCTTCTCCTCACTGGGAGATCTCTGTCATTATCATTCAGCTGTCCCATTCTGCTCTTTGGGTACTCCCCATCACCTGAAGCCACGTGTTTTGTTTGCAGAGGCCCACCAGTGCAGGAATGATGAATTCAGCTGCAGCTCAGGGATGTGCATCCGTCTCTCCTGGATGTGTGACGGTGACAACGATTGCAGGGACTGGTCTGATGAAGCCAACTGCACTGGTGAGTGTGTGTTGGGACCAGGAGGCCTCTGCTGCAAACACTCATTGCTTACAGCCTGTGAGACATTGGCCAACACCTCATGCCTTGGTTTCCCTGCCTGTCAGAGCCTCCAGCAGAGCTCACCAGTGATGGGATGCTCCAGAGCCCAAGGGTTTCTCTCCTCCCGTGCCTGGGAGTTTGCTGACAGCTTTGAGATGCTCACACAGTGATCCAGCTTTGCTTTTTACTTGCAAGATTGCACCAACAGGCAAAGCTCCATGGAATGGGAAGCAGGTCTGTGGCTGCCAAGCAGCCAGAGGATTCTTCTGGCAAAAAGGGCTCCTGTGTTGCAGGAAGGCAGCCATCAGGCCAGTGTGCACTGGCTGCATTTCACAGCTTCAGTTCTGTTTTCTGCCATTCAATATTGTCACAGAAAACAGGCACGCTCTTTTCACCTTGTCCACAATGATTTGATCTGAGGAAGAGGCAAATTTAGGTCAGGAATTGTCTCCTCTTCTAGTAGCCTCACTGCTGCATGGGCTTGAAAACCTAAAGAGGGTGTTCTATGACGGAGCCACACATGGAAGACCTGCTCTTGTGTTATTTACAACTCATATCGATGCAACCTGGCTGCCAGAAATAATATTGTTCCTAGTTTGTGTCTCCTGCGCAGCAAGTCCTGTGAGCCTCACTCTGTCTTTGCAGTTTAAAGTCCCAACACTGAACCACCCTCATCACTGCAGTGTAACACTGATGTTCCTCAGCAGTCTCCTGAGGTTAACACCCACACAGACCCTTTTTCTCATTAGAAAAGCCAACAGATAACAACATATTGGTCTTTTCCACTTAAAAACAAACAAACAAAAGCAACCAAGCCAAAAAATCCAAGTATTTGCTTGAGAAGAGACTTCAGAGAGTGGGCAGCGCATCAGTCCCTCAGTGGAAGACGTAAGATTGTATTTCTAAAGCAATATATGGGGTATTTCAAGATAAAAGCAGTGGTTTACGTGCCTCGTGGTGGAGATCCAATGGGCTGATGGGGCTGGGGGAGCCCTTTGGGGTCCACAAGAGCCCGTGGGGATGTTGCTCTGGCTGCAGCCTGGAGCCATTGGGACAGACAGCAGCACCAGCTGCTGTTGGGGGGCTCTGGCATAAGGATTTAGGAGATCCCTCTCAGGCCCCAAGCTCCTGTGTGCTCTCCGCTGAGGCATTTGCTGTGCCTCGAGCACACAGGGTTATAGCTTGGGGGATCCTGGTCATTAGTATTCCGGGAGCGCGGCTTTATAAGAAGGTTTAATTTATATTGGTATCACTTATCTCTTATATGAGTTTCTCCAGAGAGAATTAGTACAGGAAAGGAACCTACTTCAAAAAGCATGTCGGGTTTGGAAAGCCTAAAGTTGAAATTATCTAAGAGGATCACAATTATTTGAGGCACATTCCGTCTGACTTCACCGGCTGCAATTATTGCGCTTATCTAAAATAATTACATTTCACGCTGAATACCTAATAGAATATTACTGCCACAAGATTGTACTATTTTGAAGTATCTGCAAGTGCATGTCACTCTCTAACCTGAAATTCAGTATCATGCAATTTAATTAAGCTGAACATTGCTTTTCTAAATAACTCCAAGCGCTCTCCTGCTTGAAGAGCAGCATTTGTCTCTAAAGTGACAACACAGGCTCGGCTTCAACCCAGATACCCCACAGGCAGATATTTCCGTGACAGGAGCCTAAGGAAAACCCCAAAGGAGAATTGTATTTCCAGCTTGCTTTGGCAACATGGAAAAGCCTTGTTTGCCCTGATTAAAGGCTGCCTCTGAGTTTGTCTTGCCCTGCACAGGGGATTGGGCTCCCCTAACAGGGCTTGCTTGATTTCTGTGACATTTCTTGCCATCTCTGGCAAGATGCCACCACTGTCACCTTTGTCCAAGGACTGAGGTTAAAGGAAAGGAAGCTCGTGACTTTGGGAGAGCTTTGGGAGGACTCCAGCTTCCAAAAGCCATCCCTGAGGCACAGCAGGCTTGTGAGCAGACACTGCATGGAGAGGAAAAGACCATGGTGTGACACAGGGAGACCCTGGCCTCATGCAACCCTCCTGCCTGGGGTCCAAGGGGTGGTTGCTTGCGCTCAGTGCTGGGACCTGCCATGATGTGAGGTCCTGGTGCCAATGGAGGGATGGGATGTGTGGTGCTATGGCCCAGCTCATCATGTGCCATGGCTCAGTGGGGATGTGGGGACAGCCCACACTCAGGTGTCCCCCTGGCTCTGGTTTCAGCAGTATATCACACCTGTGAGGCCTCCAGCTTCCAGTGCCAGAACGGCCACTGCATCCCACAGCGCTGGGCTTGTGACGGCGATGCCGACTGCCAGGATGGCTCTGATGAGGACCCTTCCAACTGTGGTAATGTGCTCTGTGTGTGTGTGTGTGTGGCTGTGCCTTGGCATGGGAGGATTTCTATATGCCCACTGAGTAAAACAGCAGCAAACTCGGGGATGATTCCCATCCCTCCAAAAGCAGACAGGGTGAAGGGAACTGGGGCTTTTTGTAGCTAACTAAACCAGCTAAAAAAAAAAAACATAAACCCCACACAACATCCACACAATTCTGAATTTCAGAAAAAAAGTGCAATGGCTTCCAGTGCCCCAATGGCACCTGCATCCCAACCAGCAAACACTGCGACGGCATCAATGACTGCTCCGATGCATCAGATGAGCAGCACTGTGGTGAGTACCACGGCCTCGGGGCCCCAGCAGTGAGGGCTGGCAGCCTTTATGGTCTGCCAGAGCCTGTCTCACTGGGAATAAAGCCCTGGTGAGATAATGGGAAAGCCTTAGTTAGCATTCACGAGCCCCCTGGGAAATCGGCGGGTCAGCAAAAGGCGCAGTGGTGAGGCTGGGACAGACAGCGAGGGCGCTGTCAGGGCTGTGTGCAGGGAGCTGACCAGCCCCTCATTTTGGGCTTGCACCCTGATGCATTATCAGGTGAAAGCAGCCTATGCAGGGATGCAGCTCAAGCCATTTGTCTTGGGAGCTTTCTGTAAGTTCCTAAAGTCCGGCCGCTGCACTCAGGTCTGTGCAGGTCCCAGTGGGTGGAATTCCTGCTGCCATGGCCAGCAGAGGTGCCACCCCCTCTTCTCCTGTGCTCCCGTTTCTCCAGAGCCCCTGTGCACCCGCTACATGGATTTTGTGTGCAAGAACCGGCAGCAGTGCCTGTTCCACTCCATGGTGTGCGACGGCATCGTCCAGTGTCGAGACGGATCAGACGAAGATGCCACCTATGCTGGCTGCTGTAAGTGTGATGCTGGGCATCTCTGCTGAAGGAGGGTTGGACAGAGAATGAAACTAGAGGCATGCAGAGAGCTAGGGTACCAGAAAGCTGCCAGGTCTGAGAGGTGACTGTATACTGTAATGCTCAGCTTATAAATCCATGATTGCCTCTTCCTCCTCAAGTATGATCTTCTCTCAAGCCCATGGTCTTCACATTAACTTCTCCATGCCACCCTGCAGCCCAGGACCCTGAGTTCCACCGGACCTGCGACCAGTTCAGCTTCCAGTGCCAGAATGGTGTGTGCATCAGCCTGGTGTGGAAGTGTGACGGGATGGATGATTGTGGAGATTACTCTGACGAAGCAAACTGTGGTGAGCAGTACCTCAGGGTCTCCTGTCACTGTAACTCCAGCCTTCTTTGAATTCCAAGAGCGTGGAGTAGTGGCCTCTTCATGTTTTACATAGGCACTGTTGTGTGTACATATGTATTCCATGTGCACATCACAGGGTGTCTTATGTGGAGATCAGCATCATTCCCCTCATACTGCAAGTGAAGCACACTGAAAATCCAATACAGCTGGCACATCTTGTGCTTCACAAAGTCATATGTGACCATATTTACTGCACAGATTCCCAGCCCAAAACAGACAGGCAGTTTCCAGCCAAACTCAATATTTACCACTGTTCCCTGGGTAGCTGTAGGAGCTGTACCCAGCCAGGCGAGGCAGCTGCATCTTCATTTCGGATTGCAGGGTTTGCTTCTCCATTTCTGCCATGCTCTGGTGCATTTTGCTGTCAGCTCTGGTTCTGAGATCATGGGTGGGTCTGGCCATGAGCAGCCAGCACACAGACACAACAGTGGTGGCAACAGGCTGGTAAGGGCTGGGGAATGCTGGAGATGAAGGGAAAGGACCATGTCTCTATTGCTCAGGGTGATGTTCTCTAGGCCAACCACAGCCCAGCTTGAGGTGCTTCCACATCTCAGCTGTGCTGAAAACTGGTGAGGTCATGCTGGGGCTCACAGGACTCTCCTTTCCTTGTCAGAAAACCCAACAGAGGCCCCAAACTGCTCCCGGTACTACCAGTTCCAGTGTGGGAATGGGCACTGCATCCCCAACAGGTGGAAGTGTGACAAGGAAAATGACTGTGGGGACTGGTCTGATGAGAAGGACTGTGAGGGTAAGGACATTCTGCTCTGCTCTGTCCAAGGCTGGGCTGTGACATGTGGAAGGACCTCTCAGTATCAGCTGCCTTCCCACAGGGCTGCTTGGGGTAGCCCACACCAGCCCCCATGGCTCCAAAAATCCCCCATGAATGGGCTGAGTGTGCAGTCTCTTGCATCCTTTCACTCCGTGTTTTTGGAAATCATGATTTCCAGAATCAGGAGGTGTTTTCACCAGCTGTGCAGATGGAAACATTGGGCTTGTGATGCTCTGCCTGCTCCTGTGCTGGAGCCGCTCTCGGTCTGCTGGGAGCAGGCACAGCTTCCAGCCCATACACAGGAGCAGGCCTCAGCTCAGCTCTGCCTGGGGTATTTTCAGGTTCTCCAGTTCACGCCATCACCACGCTGATGCCACCGACGTGTTTACCCAACCACTTCCGCTGCAACAGCGGCTCCTGCATCATGAACAGCTGGGTCTGCGACGGCTACAGGGACTGCGCCGACGGCTCCGACGAGGACGCCTGTCCCACCCCACGTGAGCTTTCCTCTCCTTCACCCCTTTCCCATGGGATCACTTCTGCAAGGAATGCTGGCCTTAAGGTCTTGGAGCCTTCCTGTGCGATCTGGGTTAAATTACACCGTGGTATAAAAGTTTTGAGGGTGAGGGGAGACCTCATTGCAGGTGCAGCTTCCTTGGCAGGGGCAGAGGAGGGGCAGGCACTGCTCTCTGTGGTGACCAGTGACAGGACCCAAGGGAATGGCCAGAAGTTGTGTCAGGGGAAGTTTAGGTTGGATATTAGAAAAAGGTTCTTCCCCCAGAGGGTGGTCAGGCACTGACCAGGCTCCCCAGGGCAGTGGGCACAGCACCAAGGCTGACAGAGCTCAGGTGGATGGCCCTGTGCAGGGCTCCATCATCCTTGTGGGTCCCTTCCAACTCCACGTAATCTGTGATTCCTCTCTCCCTGGGGTCAGCCAGCTGTGGTCCTGCCCCAGCTCCACGGGCAGCATGAGCAGGACATTCCCTGCAAAGCAGTGGCTTTTCCAGCCCTCTGCAGTCAGGAGAGAGGATGGCTGAGGCATCCTCCCAGCAGACATCATCCACCTGCTGGATGGGAAGAGATTGCCATCTAGTGGAGTCGGGACCTGGGGACGGGTTTTGGTCCCTCCTGGTGGCAGTGGCCGTGGTTTCAGTGGTTTGGGGGGTTTCCTCCCTTGCTCTGTGCACAGGACCCAACGTGACAGCCACGTCCCCCGCCCTGCCGGGACGGTGCAGCAGGTTCGAGTTCGAGTGCCAGCAGCTGCACAAGTGCATTCCCAACTGGAAGCGGTGTGACGGCGTGCGGGACTGCCAGGATGGCACAGACGAGAGGAACTGCCGTAAGTGCCGGGGGAGAAGAGGGTCTCCCCTGGCTCCTTCCTCTGGAAAGCTCCTTGTGAGGACAGGGAAGCCACGGGGGAGTTTTGTTGCTGGGGAAATCCTTGCAGTCAATGCGGCGTTACAGAAAAAAGGAATTACAAGCCCAAGCAGCACCATTCCCATTAGAAATCCAGTTGTTGTTTTCCATGGGATAAGCTCCAGGTTCTTCTGATGCCACTATGCCCGAAGATGCAGCCAGGACAAGACACCCCTGTGACTGACACATCAGCCTGAGCTCCATCCCTGACATGCAGCCACCCCAGTGCCTGCTTTGGAAGCAGCACTAGCACTGCAAACAGCCCAGGGAGGGAATTTCCCTACCCTGAGCCCTGAACTGTTCTGCCTTTTGCAGCTACTCAGAGCACCTTGTCGTGCCCAAATGGCTACAGATGTGAGGATGGAGAGGCCTGCATCATGGTGTCGGAGCGCTGTGATGGATATCTGGACTGCTCAGACAGCAGTGATGAGAGGAACTGCACTGGTGAGCAGCAGCAGCCCCTTCCCATTTCTCATGCCCTGCTCTGGCAGCACACAGAGGTGCTCTCCTGGACACGTGACCTTTCACTCACAGCATCCTTGACTTATCTACCTCTCTCTGTTCAGTTGTCCAAGATACCTCCTCCTCCATTTATCACTGGGACAAACTTCCCCTCCAGCTTCTACACTGACAATTTGCCTTCCAGCAGCCACAGAAATAAACAAAAAATCATTTTAGGATGTGTAGGAGCAAATCTGTCTATTTTACATGGCCCACAGGTGAAGAAATAGTCTGCTGCTCTGCCCTTCTTTGCAAGGTGACCCTGGGAGATGTGGCACAGGCAAAGAGGGCCCTGGATGGCTGACAGGGTCAGCGCAGACTCATTGCACCAGTAGAGGAGTGATTTGGCTTGCACTGCTCAATTTGCACTCACACTTCCAAAATACTCAGTATTTCATCAACAGCCCCACTTTATCATCCTTAGGGGAGAGCGGATGCCTGCATGATGCAGAATAAAGACAACCAGGACATTTTAGGTAGAACTAAGATTACCAGGGATAAATTACTGTTCTGAACTGCCTTCTGCAAGCCTGCTCTTCTCCACTGGTAACTCCCACCTACCTTCCACATCTCATTTGAACAGTGCAGACAGTCCCTTCAGTCAGTGCTGTTCTACCTCCACATGTTGCTTGTGCTACGAACACAACTGTTTCTCTGCTGGGCAAAAGGCTTGTTTCTGGCTGGCAGACTGATTTTTCCCATTGCCTGCTTAGATGACACAATCGTGTACAAAGTGCAGAACCTCCAGTGGACAGCTGATTTCTCTGGTGATGTCACTCTGACATGGGCTCGGCCAAAAAGGATGTCCTCGACCTCCTGTGTCTACAACATCTACTACAGGTACAGCAGCCCTTACACTGCATGACCTGTTGATGTTTTAAGGACAAGCCTGGAGAAGCACGAGCACAGATATCAGAGTGCCTGTGCTTGCTGCACAGAATGTGCTCAGTCAAGTGCACGGAAAGCCTTCTAAGACTTGGTAGCAAAGGAGACCCAAAATAGGTGTAACTAGAGGGCATTTGTGGCAAACTGTATTTGTTTCCTCTATGGCTGTTTACTCAGACAGTAGCTATAGAAAGTAGCTATATTCATTTTTCCCCTCCTTGGGTCTTGTCTCTGGGACCATTAGCAGCAAAAACAAAGACAATAAATTAGAGCACAGCACTTGTAGAAAAACTCAGGGGCTTATAAGTCACCAACCTATGGTTAGTTTAGCCTTTCCAACAGCATCTTTTCAAGCTGGTGGTGTGGCTTTAGCAAAAAGAAAACTAAGCAGCAAGCTTTTAAATACAGATAAATGGTTCCACCCTTTGGGACAAGCTGTGCCACTAAGCACCCTCCTGACCAGAGCTGTGTGACTCTCTCCTGCAGAATGGTTGGTGAAAGCATTTGGAAGATTTTGGAAACCCACAGCAACAAAACCAACAGTGTTTTGAAAGTCCTCAAGCCTGATTGTACCTATCAGGTGAAAGTCCAAGTGCAGTGTCTGAGCAGAGTCTACAACACCAACGACTTCATCACGCTGCGGGCACCCGAAGGATGTAAGCAGCGCTGCCCAGCTCCCAGCAGTGCCCTCAGGCAGGCTGCTTTGGCTTAGAAAGTAGATACCATGGAGGTATTCCTGTTATGTAGAAAAAAAGGCCTTTCCATAAGCCTGGGAATTGTGCTGGACTGAGGAAAGGGACCACCCACCCCTTTTTTCCAACCTTTCAGGGAGACTCTGCTTCTCCCTGTGCGATGTGGACATGCCACTGTGTCGCTAACACCTCTGTTTCTCTCCCTAGTACCAGATGCTCCCTTCAACCTCCAGCTGTCCCTGAAAAAAGAAGCTGAGGGTGTGGTGCTGGGCTGCTGGAGTCCCCCCGTGAACGCCCACGGCCTCATTCGGGAATTCATCGTGAGTCCTGCTGCCCGCTGGGGGGGGGACAGCAGCACGGGCTGGCCTGTCTGAGCACAGCGAGCTCTGCACATGGGCGGGCCACAAATAGGACATTCTGTGTAGGAAATCTGCTGACAGCATTGGGCAGGTTGGGAGAAGGAGTGCTGCTGTCTGCAGGCAGGGACACAGCCCTCAGGTTCATTAGTGCATTCCTGGCACCCTTTCTGAGCTCTGGTACTTCTTTCTGCTGACATTTGAGACAGAGAAACCCACCCTGTGCTGTTGTTGACTGTGGAGCCCTCATGCCTTGTTTTGGTGCTCCCAGGTGGAATACAGCAGCAGTGGATCCAAGGAGTGGTCGTCCCTTAGAACCACCAAGAACTACACGGAGATCAAGAACTTGGAGATCAACACGCTCTACACAGTTAGAGTGAGTGTTTCCAAAGCTCTGTCTATGAATGGTCTCGCCACCTTTTACAAAATATTCTAAGTCTTGTACAATTTAGTACTTGGTAAAAAAATATATTGTTAAAATCCTGCCCTCTAATGCCAATCCACATCAGGGGCTTGGCATTTGCACTGCTAATGTCTATAGTTTCAAGGCCCACATTAAGGCCCTTGATTTGCTCCTCTCCCAGAAGGCCAGGCTATATTATAAAATCCTTACTACTAATTGCCCATTCCAGTGTCACTGCAATTGCACTGGATCTGGGCCAGAGATAAATTTGGTCCTTAGTGTATCACTGGGAAAAGAAGCAGATCCGCCTGTGGGGAATGTCTGCACAGGGGAGAAGTTGGGTAATTATAGACAGAAGGAATAAGAATAGGAAATGAAAGTCTGCACAGTTAGCCCTGGGAAATGTGTACTTTGCCACTGTCCATCCTTCCTGTGCTGAACGAGTTCTTGGGAAGTTCACTGGGAGGTGGGATAAATGTGCCCCCAGATCCATGTTATTCTCTCAGTGGGTTGGAGCCAGTCTTTCTTCCCATAGTATTCCTTCCCAACATAATCTATTTCCAAAAAAATCTTTGGAACTGGATTCAGTGCTTGCATGGACTTCACTGGCACAGTTCTCACCTTTACTGTGGCCCATGGAATCCAAAACTCCTTATCTTGATGGACTTCTTGAAGGTCTCATAAGAGAGCAGTTATCTGCAAAGAGGCTGCACCTCCCTCCTCTTACATTCCTTTAATTGACTTTAAGCAGTCTGCTTTATCTCTGTATTAAGCATTTTATTGCCAAGTAATTAAGCTATTGTTTGCTTCAAAGTCCTTTTCCCATGAGCTCCCCCAGGTCTGTAACCTTGCTCTAAGCTCGTCCTCTGTTTGCATTATACAATGGTGTTCATATTAACTCGCCCTCTTGTTTGAAAAGGTTGCTGCAGTAACTAGTCGAGGAGTGGGAAATTGGAGTGATTCCAAATCCATAACCACCGTAAAAGGCAAAGGTAAATGGTGTTGTTTCAGTCAACTCAGACAACATAATAAAAAGGCAGAATATCAGTCTGAAGTGTCCAGCAACATGCACAACCACCAACTGCTTTGCTCTTCTGGCTCAGCCTTCTCCCTCTTTAGGTTATGATTGTGATGGTTTCTGGATCTCCACTAAAAGACCACTGTGTGCTTCTAAAACTTACAGTCTGACAGTAGATAAAGTCAAACAGCACAGTAAATCACTTCCTTCCCAATTTTATTTTCGAAAAGCCTTTTGAAATCCTCTGTATTTATGCCAGATTTTCCACCCAAACTTATATTCCTACGTCAAAACTTTCTGCTCATTTGTTAGATAAAAGTGTGTCCTTGCTATGTTGGCAGAGAAGGGAAAGAAAACACCAGGTTGCTAAAATTGCAGGAGTCAGATAATGTGAATTACCTGGTGGTTAGAAAAACAGAGGTAAAAAGAACAGAAGTAACTTTCACTTCAGGTTTTGCATGAGTGCTTGGCAGCTGTCCCTGCTGATAGCTCTGACCTCCCTCAGCAGTTCCCCAGAAGGCCAGAAGCTGTTAGCTGGGACACGAGCTCATCCTGCTGGGTTCAGAAGGGAACCCCCTTTGCCCAGACCTCTCTAGTTCCAGCCTGCACTGGGCAAGGCACAGATAAGGTAGCTTTTAGGTGGCTGACTTGAAAAATGGTGGAGGTACAGCATGTCAGTGTCTGCTCTGGGCTCATGTCTTAGAGACAGGCAGTGCTGGGGCTGGGAGGATGGGGGTTCAGCTCTGAGAGCTGGGTGTTTAGTTATAACTAAAGCCTATATTTGATGTGTCTGCTTTCAATAAGTCCCCTCTCAGTTTCCCCCCTATACAGCATATTTCTTTATCACTCCTTCCAGTCATCCCTCCCCCTGTCATACACATTGAGAGCTACAGTGAAGACTCCATAAGCTTCAGCCTAAAAATGACCACTAACATCAAGGTAACATTTTTTTACCTTTCCTTCTGCATCTAAAATAAAAGGCCTGCATTGTGTAAATGCTGAGTAGTGCATGGGATAAGCTGTCACCTATCAAAGCATTGCAATTACTACTTATTTCTTGCCAAATCATTTCTTGCTACTCATAAACTGTCCTGGGGCTCCTAATTAGGATGGAAAATACAATGTCAGGGTGGCTCTTTCACTGTGTGAATCACAGTGAGCTCACATTTTGTGTCTTTGTGCATGCCAGGTCAGTGGTTACGTTGTGAACATCTACTGGACATTTGATACCCACAGGCAGGAGAAAAGGACTCTGATCATAGAAGGAGAAAAGTCCATCCAAAAAGGTAAATCCTGCACAAAGTGTAAAATTCTGCTTTAGTCAACTCCAAACAGGAAGGTTTATGGAAGGACACAGGATTATTTTTTTTCTTTTTTTGCAAGTAGTTTCTGTTTAGGAAGGAGTAAATCTGGAGAGGACAAACCAGCAAACCCTTGGCCTCTGTTTTTGGGACTTGGAGATTTCAAGTAGATTTGGGATTTACTCCCATTCTCATCACACAGGATTTTGTTTGTGGTTCTGTTTCTAACCTGCAAAAGGGAGTAGAAACAGAGCAAGGATTTGTTGGGCTTGTATACAGCCCCTGTTAATCAGATTTCTGGTCTGGAAAAATCCCTGGTGTGCACAGTCTGGATATGGAAAAGCACCCAGACACAGAAAAGCACTGACTGGGTTAGATACCAGAGTCCCAGGTGCTTCTGTATAAGGGAAAGGACTCAAAAGTAATGAAAGCACAAACCAAGAGAGGCAGGATCCTGTCTAAGACTGTCTGATGCTGCTGACCCTTTCCTCGTGCTCTCACCCTGCCCTTGCAGTGCTTTGCCTCACCTAATAGTGCATGTTTCTCTTCTTGCTCAGTGGCAAATTTGACAGCACACACCCCCTATGAAATTTCTGCTTGGGCTAAGACGGAGCTGGGTGACAGCCCTCTGTCTTTTGTGCATGTGGTGACCAGTGGGACAAGACCTGCCTCCCCAAGCCTCAAAGCCAAGGCCATCAACCAGACAGCAGTGGAGTGCAGCTGGACTGGACCCAGGAATGTCGTAAGGCACCAACTCTTTTCTCACCAACCCCGGTGGGGTTTAGCTCAGAGCCTCAAAATATGCACAAAATCTTAAATCAGGATTATTTTGTTGGCATTGAATTCCAAGGCCTTGAAAAATGTTATGCTCAAGAATGAAGGAGAGCAGCTGCTACCCTTTTAACAGAAGCAAAGAAAGGCTTCTTGTCTGTTTGTTCAGCCACTGGTGCAGTGGAGAAGTGGCTGAAATACAAAGAGCATGATGCTGCAGCAGTCTTTGAACTGACTGCTGTGTTACCCAAGCTGAGCCCAGGATTTTCAGGTGGGGAGGGCAGGGGCAAGGGGGGAGATTGAACATGAACTTGGGCAGGAGAGAGCAAAAAGGGTCCCAGAGGGTAAAGGGTCTTTGCCTTGTGTCCCAGCCAGCGGATGCTCTGGGCCATGCCAAACTCTCTGCTCTCCTAGCTGTGGTTTTCCTCCACAGGTCTATGGCATCTTCTATGCCACATCCTTCCTGGAGCTGTACAGGAGCCCTCACAACACCACCACGACCTCCCACAATGTCACGGTGCTGGTGCAGCGGGACGAGCAGTACCTGTTCCTGGTAGGCTCTGTTTCTGACCCCACCGTGGGCTGTCGCTGCATGAAGGCACAGTGTGGAGCCCCGTGTCTCCCCTCCAGGTCCGGGTGATGTCTCCCTACCAAGGGCCACCCTCGGACTCCGTCGTGGTGAAGATGATCCCTGACAACCGGCTGCCCCCGCGGCACCTCCACTCCGTGCACACCGGGAAGACGTTTGCAGTCATTAAATGGGAGTCTCCTTATGATTCACCCGACCAGGACATGGTAATATCTCACAGAGCCTTCTCCTGCCCCTTTGCATGCAAAGCCCTGGCTCAGAGACAGATCCCTGCCCTGCTGCTGATGGAGAAAGTCTGAGATCAGGCCTACTCTCCCTATAAATGGTCATCATCAAGGTGCTGACACCTCCGAGACCCTCATTTCCTCTGTACTGACCATTAGCTCAGGACTTTAACATTCACACTGTGTTTGAGAAGAGTCAGGTCTGGGCTATCTGTTGCTGACAGAGCTGAAAACACCCCTGGGCATATGCTAGAACACCTTTCTGGGCTTCGGCTTTGCCTCCCGCTCCAGCAGCGCTGGGACAGCCCCAACAAAGCCCAGTTCTGTTTTCTGACACTCTGGCTTATGGTCAGGTCTCGCTCCACCGAGGGCGAGTCATTTTCTCAGCAAGCTTTCCCCTCCTCTTCTGGTCCAGAGACTTTAACAGCAGAGGTTTCAAGGTATAAATTATCCCAGCAGAAGTGGAAACCTTGACAGGGCAGCATTTCTCATTGCATCCTTGTGATTCACTGAGAAATACAACCTGAGGTTTTCCTCCTGCCCTCATCTGTTCCAGTAACTGTAGTTTCTGTATCAGTAAATACTGATCTCGGGCAGGGATCCAGCAAGAGGCTTGGAATCACACTTCCCAGGCTTTCTGTAAAGCTCAGGCACAGCTTAAAGCAAATTTTGCCCCCTTGTCTAATGTCCTACCCCTGTATGAGATTGCTGGCAAGCCTTCAGGAAAGTGAGATCTTCCCTGTGTGTGCCTTTCCTCCCCCACTAGTTGTATGCTGTGGCAGTTAAAGATTTGGTAAGAAAAACAGATAAAATCTACAAAGTGAAGACCCGGAACAGCACGGTGGAATACACCATTAAGAAACTGGAACCAGGAGGGAAGTACCACGTGATTGTTCAACTGGGAAACATGAGCAAAGAGTCCAGCATGAAGATCAACACAGGTAAAGGACACACCACCCCTCCCACCCTCGTGCTGGCTCAATGCAGTGTTTTCTGCATCCTTAGTCCTCTCCCACAGCCAAAGCCCAGGTCTGAGAGGCTTCCCTGGAGCTTCCAGAGGAAGAGATTGCACCCCCAAACAACAGCAGTGGGGAGGAAGCCTCTCAAATGATATCCAGGGAGTTTTTCTCCTGCCAAATGGGGATGAGAAGGACACCTATTTAGCTGGATGTGTACACACCATCAAGTACCATTATGGTGCTACCACAAAGACCCACTGAAACACTCCTACCAGATTAGGTCACAGCATGCTTGCCCCCAGTGGATCCTTTTTCCAAGCAGATCCCTAAGAACGACAGAGTTTCAGAAGTGACCACATCGCTGCAGAAAAGAAGGGTCACCAGTGTTACAAGCTCACCTGCTGCCACTTTTTCCTCATTTGCAGTTCCACTGTCTGCACCGGATGCCTTAAAAATCATAACAGAAAAGGACCATATTCTGCTTTTTTGGAAGAGTTTGGCATTAAAGGAAAGTAATTTCAATGAAAGCCGGGTAAGTTGTGCTGTCTCTCCTGTACTACAGGAGATTTCAGAAAAATCTAGAGCAGAGTCACTGCAAGATTCCTTTCACAGACTTTAAAATCCATCTCAGTGTCCTTCATGAGCCCTCCATGCAGAGCTCACTTAACATGTTTTAACAACCCTTTCCATGAAGAAATTCTTTGTGATGTTCAACCTGAACCTTCCCTGGCACAGCTATGTCCTCTCATCCTGTCACTTGTTACCTCTGAGAAACCTCTCCTCCCTGACCTGGCCAAGGTCAAGGCATACCAACAGGGACTCCTGGAGGAGACTCCACGTTGCTTCCTCATAGCTGACAACCCAACAGATTAAATCCAGCCTAGATCCAGGAGCAAGAACAAGTTTCAAAGCCCTTTTGGAAGGCTCAACCCTGCCCTCTGCAGCCGGTGATTTGGGGGTTGTGTCTCTCTCAGGGTTACGAGATCCACATGTTCGACAGCTTGATGAACATCACGGCTTACCTGGGGAACACCACAGAGAACTTCTTCAAAGTGTCCAACCTGAAGATAGGTCACAACTATTCGTTCAGTGTCCAGGCCAGGTGCCTGTATAGTGGGCAGATGTGTGGGGAGCCAGCCACGCTTCTCTACGATGAGCTCGGAACCGGTGAGTCCCTGGCTTTGTCCACACCCTCCTTAACAAAGGCTCCCGAAAGCCTCCTGAACTCAGAGCTGTGAGCCTGACACACCAGGGGTGTGCTGTGGGTACAGACAGCCCTTCTCTGCCTCCCACACCGTAGGTGAAGACTCCTCTGCCACGAAATCCAGCAGATCCAGCGACGTGGCTGCCGTCGTGGTGCCGGTGCTGTTCGTGCTGCTGGTGAGCCTGGCCATCGGCTTCGTGGTGCTCTACATGAGGCACAGGCGGCTGCAGAGCAGCTTCACAGCCTTCGCCAACAGCCACTACAGCTCCCGCCTCGGCTCGGCCATCTTCTCCTCGGGAGACGACCTAGGTACGTGGCCCTTGGTGGCATGGATGGCCTTGGGGACAGCCCTGGGGACATGAAATCCCTTGGTGTCATGACATGGTTTTGGGGACGTGGAATCCCTGGCTGTCGTGGAATGACATTTAGGGACAGGTTCAAGCGTGTGAAATCAGTGCAAGGATTCCTTTATCGTGCTTTGGGCCACCTTTGGCATTAAAATCTCATCCTAAGAGTAAAGTCTGGCCTAGAATAAATCATAGAATCCCTGAGGTTGGAGAAGACCTTTAAAATCATCAATCTGTCAAATGTTTTTCCCAACCCTAAAATGCTTCTTAAACCACCCCCTCTAATGCAAATCAGTTCAAACCTGAATATAACATCTAACAACCAGGTGAGAGCAGGAGCAAAGCCACAATAGAAGGGTTTGAGGACACCATAACATCTCTCTGCTTTGTTTTCCAGGAGATGAGGACGATGAAGCCCCCATGATAACTGGATTTTCAGATGACGTCCCCATGGTCATCGCGTGAAGCGAATTTCTGACTGTAAAAAGCCAAATGGTGTAAATATTTTATTTGATAAAAATAGTTGATTGTTTATTTTAAAAATGCACTTTGAGTTGCAATATGTTATTTTTATATGGGCCAAAAAATAATAATTTTAAGAATACACTTTGTAGTAATCAACTGTGAATTGCAGACTAGGTTGGTTGAGTAACAAATTGCTTTGATTTAACATTAATTTAGTCTTACAAGGCTATGCTTGCTGGGCATGCTTTTAAGTCTGTGAGATATTTTCCGCTGACTAAATTGGCTACTCGTTTTATTTTTCTAAGACAAGAATAAATTTATTTAAAAAAAAAATTCAGGAGATTATATATGTAGAGAGAGATAAGTAATATAGTCCCTGAAGGTTTTGCTTTTACTTTAGAAAAAAGAATTCTTTGGACTTTGTTTTATATGAAAGTATTTTTGTTGTATTAATTTATTAGGAAATCTGCTTGAGAACAGATTTCCAAAGTAGTCAGACATTGCACACATTGGCCACTTTATCTTGCAAGGCAGTCGTATCTTGGCATCTCCATCATTGTTCTTGCCATGATAATAAAAATCCTTATTTTTACCCATTTTTTTCTCCCTTATCAAAAGACCCAGCCTTTGAGCAATGTCAGAGCCCAAGTCAAGATACTGCAGCACAAACTTTATGGTTAAGTTTCTCTTCCTGCTGCCATACCTGTAAGCCAAAAGCATCCCTAGCAAGGGTCACGCAGACCCTTGTGCATGGTGTGAGAGGCCATGAGCCATTGGCAGGAGGGGTTTGGGGCCTCTGGTTATTCCTGCAATGCTTTGGGCTGGAAGGGACCTTAAAGCCCATCTCTTTCCACCCCCTGCCATGGGCAGGGACACCGTCCACTAAACCAGGTTGCTCCAAGCCCCGTCCAGCCTGGCCTTGGACACTTCCAGGGATGGGGCAGCTTTTGCAGGGCTGTTCCAGCACCCAGACTTTGTAGTTCTGCCCCTTCCTTCCAGGTTTGCAATAACAGCCCATCACCCCTCCCACCCCTGCCCAGGAGGGCACCCGCAGTCACTGAGCTGCTGCTCATCACGGGTGGCTGAATTAATCTGTAGTTTATGTCTGTAACATCACTGAAAAAATTTGCCACAAGCACCTTAAGACACCCTGCCCAGGTAATCAGGACCCTTTTCCTCCTGGAGCTTCCCTCAGATGCTGACACGATGGTGGGACAGAAGGGGGAGCCTCCAGTGTGCACAACTGGCAAAGGCTCTGCTCCAGGTTTTCCACAGGCACACAGAACAGTCATTACTAAACATTTAAATTCATCTGGTTTTCAACAGGGATTCGATCCTCCCTCATGAGCAATTCCTAAAAGCAGCTGTAGTCGTACCTTCAGCTTTAGAAAACAAACCAATATATATATATATATACAAATATATTATTTTCCCATCACTAGTCATCTCATGTTTCTAGTAGGCACAATACTGGCTACGGAGCCAAGCAGTAGAAATGTCTGCATTCCACTGTTGGTTTTGGGGGTTTTTTGTGATAGCAAAATGTGACTCTCACCAAAATGTGAATCTCACCACTACTTGCCAACCCAAGGGCAACGACAGGAGTGGATATTCAGGGCTCTCACCTGTCCATGCTCTATATATGCAAAACTTCTCATCCATAAATACAGCACACACTGTCTTGTCACACTGGGTTTTTTTCTTAAAACAAGAGTATTTTTGCTGTGTAAATTAAGCTGTAATTGAAGTCTTCCTACAGTGAAATGAGAGAGGCCAACTATGTTTTGATACACGACTGATCCATTTAATTTCACAATAGAAATGTGTAAAAAGTTGAAGTCTGGATGGTTTGATACTCTGTAGAAATACTGACTCTATTTTCAATTACTGGTGTTAGCATTCCTGGTGACAGATTTTTTCCCCCGAAAGTTGGGACCAAACTAGAATCAGATTTTTATAGGTAGCAGCAAGCTTGCAGAGTTGCAATATTTTTACCTTGTTAGTGGGCCAGGTGCTGTTCAGGAGTTAAAATTTGGAGTAAATCAACCCAGCACACGTAGCTCAGTTTGTCTAGAGTTACAGCTACACACACAGACCAGAATCTGACCCAGAGGCTAAACTAGTCTAAAAAACATAAATCAAAAATTTGATACAGGAAAGGAAGCCTAAAAGCAGAGATAAAGAGTATTGAACTCCTTCCTTATAGAGCAACTATTTTGGCACAGGTAACTGCAAATTACAGTACAGTCTCCCAGGAGCTGGTACCTCTCAGGTGAGAATTAGTAGTGGTGAAATGCTGCTACTTTACTCCTGCAGGGGTAAATCCTGCTCCAGTAAGGTGAGCAGAATTTAGCCCATCTCTGTCTAGAAGCAAGATGCCAAGGGGGGAACCCTTGTAACCACTTCAAATTGGGCAGAAATCCCTCGGTTGGAAACTTCCAAGCATCAGCTGAGGGACAGGTCACTGCTGGCCACTCTGAAAGACTCCTTTGTACTTGGGGCTCGGTGCCACTCAGAGCAAAGCAGTTTGGACAACACTGTACCCAAAAAAACAACACTTGGTTACCTGTGCCTCCCTAACCCAAGGTGGGCAGAGCAGAGCCCTCTGAGCCTGGTCTGTGGGGTCTCCCCTGCCTTTGGGGGCACTGCAAAGCCCAGCTTTCCTTGTGTGGACAGTACTGTAACACTCCTCAGCCCTCCCAGACTTTTCCCTTCACTGCAAAAATCACCACTGTGCTCTCAGCAAAGCAACTTCACAGGGCTAGTGTATTTTATATATAGATAGAGAAGTCTGAGCTCCGGGCAGGGAGTGAGCAGCTTCGATGCAGTTCTGGGTAAATTGTATATTTTTATGAACTTTTGAAGCACGGAATCTTGTTCACGGAGACATATAGGGGGTGGGAGGGTTCTGCTGTAAATAGGGTACCTGGATGTGGATGTATATTTCGTTCTGGTTGCCTTTCGGTAGCCTTATGCAATGTGACATGACTTGTTGCCCTAATTTTTGGGAGATGACTTGGGTTTACCTCATAGGAAGCCAGGGAAATGTTTGGATCTGTATGGGGGAAAAAAAAAAAGAAAAAAGGGTATGGAAAGTGCCCTGGTTGGAGAAACTTCTTCCAGTTAATTCGTGTTTGCATCCATTTCAGTTTTCCCACAGATGCCCATGGGTACTCAAGTCCATTTGAACAAAGGTTGAACGCTAAAATCTGGTGGGGTTTTGGACCATGAGGCTTGAGTTGCTTTGACTCAGGGGTTTTGTGTGTTTTGGGTGTGGGGGGGTTATTTTACAACAAAGGAAAAAAGAGGTGCCATTTTGCAGGCTAGAAATCTGACCACCTACTGAAGGTCAAAACATGGATGTTTTCAGCCTGAATACATCACGTCTGTTGGCTGGATCCTCTAAAAGCTCCCTGCACCCCCCTCCTTGGAGCCCAGTGCCCGCTCCAGGTGCACAGGGGAGCCAGCTGGAGCAGGAGCTTCCAGCTCCTCTGGGGTTTGGCTGACAGCCTGTACCCCAGGTAAGCACTCAGAGGAATTTCATGGGGTGAATGTGTCGTGCTGTCCCCAGGGGAAAACCCTGCATGCAGATATTGAAGCTGCAGCAGAGCTGGCGTGCTGTGAGTTCACGCCCTGTCTAACCGTGCCATAACTTGTTCCATGTGCTCCTACCTTGACGCAGCATTAGCAGGAGGCAGCTGCAGACCCAGGACTGGGAAAAGACTATTTGCCTTGGACAGAGATCAAGTTACATGTAGATGTATAGGAGCTCATAGCCAGCCAGAAAGGGGAGGAGAGAGCAGAGAGGCAAAGCTGGCTCCCAACAGCCACACAATAGTCTGTTGGCCTTGAGGTCAAAGGACCTTTGTGTCACCTTGGTGGTCACTACATTAGTTCACTCATCCTGTTTCCAGAGTCAGCAAGAGCAGCCCCAGCCTCACATCAGCCACCAGGGCAGCCCCACCTGAGCCAGCGACTGCCTGAGCAGAACCAGAGCACAGCTCACTCTGAGCATCTCCATGCTTGGGATTTCTCTGTAGGTACAGAGGGTATTTGATGGCAAACTTCACTTATTTGCTGGTTGAGATGTAAAATGTGTTCAGGAAAGACCAAAATAACCTTTTCTGAAACAACTTTCAAGTGTCTTTCAAATGGACTTGAGAAGGGAAATGGTGCAATGATTTAGTGACTCTTGGACCCAGAGAGCATCTTCATTCCTGGAACTAACTGTAACATTATAATTTATCCTTCAAAATGTGCAGCAGCCTACAAGCAGCCAGGCTCTAATGTGATTTTTAGAGTCAATTTTTAATCTGGTTCCTTAAGTGAAGTTTAATATTATACCATCAGAATTGCTACTCTGTGTCTTGGTTTTTGTTTTGGTTTTGGGTTTTTTTTCCATTCACTGATTTCTGCTATGTATTATTGCACAACTTTGAAGGATTTTTTGTCTGTCGATTTTTTTTCCACATAATGATAATAATAAAAATGGATTGGGTAAACAAAGCCATTTCTGATTTCTGAAATTATTATCTACCCTCTAGAGCCATACAAAAGAGACTTTTTCTCTGAATGTATTTTTGGTTTACATTAGAAGGATGCATGGTATAACGTAACAGGATCACATATGATGAATGGAATGGGTTGGAAGGGACATTAAAGATCACCATGTTCCACGGCCTGGCATAAGCAGGGACACCTTTCACTATCTCAGGTCACTCCAAGCCCTGTCCTTGGAGGGGACACTTCCAGGGATGGGGCAGCCACAGCTTCTCTGGGCAACCTGTGCCAGGGCCTTACTTCTCACACAGTGAAGAATTTCTTCCTAACGTTTAATCTAAACCTACTCCCTGTCAGTTTGAAGCCATTCCCCCTTGTCCTGTCACTACAGTTCCTGATGAAACTGTAGATACAGGACAAGGATGATCAGGAACAGGAAAACTGAGCTTCCTGCTGAAGCAGCAGCAGAGTCCTACTGCAAAGGTGCCCCTGCCATCCAGAACACAGCCCCGCCTGCGGCTGGGGCTCGCTCCCTTCCTCCAAGGTCAGGAAGGAACCCCCTCAGGCAGCAGAAACCATCCCCAGCCTGTCCAAGCTTCCCCTCCACGCCCGCAGAACACCATCTCCAGAGTTAAGCCCTGCTTGCTGCTCACATCATATGTACTTTCCCTGCTCAAAATCCATTTCCCCCCAGCCCCTCCCTGCCTGGTGTGTTTCTCTGTTGGTGTTTGAAGCAGGTACCCCTGACACCTGAGCAAGCAGGATTGCTCCTGCAGGGAGAGGTAATGAGCAGGCAGCGGTCTCTTCACACGTACCTCATTTTTCAGCCCAGATAATTGGAAAGGCAACATGTGATCTTGGTGGACATAATTGAGGCGTGCAGGTATCTTAAGTGTTGCACTTCATTAACGTTTAGCTTAAGGCAACATTAGCAAACAGCCATTCCTTCCTCCCCATTGCCCCCTCTGTCGTGAATGAAGCTGATTTCTCCTACTGTTGCTGCAATAGATTGATCCCCCCGGGAGGCACAAGAAGTTACACCTCATTCCCAGGCACCTACTTTGTGTTAGAGAAGTCAACGTGACTGAAGCTTCAGTGTTGTCACTGAGAAAACTTTTACTCCACCAAGTTTTTCTTCCTCTCCTAACAAAATCTGGGTGTCTTTACAGACAGCAAGGATTTCCCCCCTAATCCTTTACAGCCTTAACCACAGCAAGTTCTAACATTTCCCCCCACTCTGATGCACATGAGAATCCATCAAGGAGGAAGATTCCGGTTGCTGGAGGAGCTTTGGTTGGAGCACATGGCTCAAACCCATGCAGGAGGCCTGGATCCAGGCTCCCTCCACTCTGCTGCTCCCAAAACCACACTTTTTTCCCCAAAAATAACATCGGGGGCTGCTTCCAGCAGACACAGGCAGGGGAAGATGTGGATCCTCCCTGCAGAAGTGAGGAAGCCAGGTGGAAAGACACCAAGGCCAAGACTGGAAAAGCCCTTCCCAGCACGGGTTAAGCATTCCCCAAAATAGATCTGGAGAGAGAACAGCTGAAGTTCTGGCTCGCTTGCTCCTCTTTTGAATAAGCAATCCCAGTGTCTCGTGCCAGACTCCTGAACGATTGTGTTTAGCCTTTCTCGGCAGGAAAGATGAAATAACTGAGGATATTTCACAGCAGAACTCAAGCTGGCTTTTGGGATGGAGGAGCCAAGGGCTCCCAGATAGCCCAGCCCCTGCTCTAAGGAAGGAAGAGAAGGTCTGTGGGAAGGAAAGTTTCATGCTAACCATCAACATCTTGGCTCCTGCCACAAACCTCTCAATCTTCCAAATGTGGGATGCAAGAAAAATGGCATCTTCCAGGATGTGTGGTTTATTTCTTCCCTGTGAATTACAGGCATCCAAAAGCCCACATCCTCAAACTCTCATAGCTGGGCTGACATCAGGCCCAGCACATTTGGTCTCCCCAGGGCCCACAGAGCAAACCAGGGAGTGGACCTGACCTCTTGTTTGTCAGAACACCTGCGTGGGGTTGTGCTGGAAAAAAATCCCACCGCTTTTAAGGATGATGAAGGGTCATTAAAAAGGGACTAGACAGTGATTTGGGAAGACAGCCAGTGAATGGGAATAGGGGTCTGAGTTGAGCAGGAGTTAATTAAATGCATCCTGAAGCTGGTTAGAACCTGGCACTGGCTACAGAGGAGAGGAATGTTTTAGAGGTGGTAGATCTGAGGCAGAGGTGGACAAGTGACATTCACATCACCAAGCCTCACATCTCCAGGGTGGCTCAGCCAAAAAAAGACTTGTTTTCCCTGGGTATTTCTGTAGCCAGTGAAGGGAAGCAGACAACCTCTAAGGAGGAATTCAGAACCTGATGGGAATTTGGGACCTGAATGAGCCATTCTCAAACATTTTAGTACACTTCTTCATTCCCCTCCCACTGTGAGAAGAGCTCCGTGTGCATTCTGTATTTCCCCAAGCCTGAAATCCCAAAGGGTTATGGTAAGAAGATGGGGAAGAGGTTGAAGGTCCCTCCTGGCCTGTAACATTAGGCAGGATTCCGCCTTGCCCAAGCTGAGAGGGTCACTCCAGGCCTCGTCTGTAGCCAAGGATGAGGCACAGCAGTTCAGAGAGTGCTTCCCCTTGTCTTAAAATAGGTCAGACACTCTTTGCTATAAAGGGAACTCAAGGCAACCACCTCACAGCGAGGCTTGTGACTGTACAACACCACAGCCTACGTGAAATGAATCCCAAGCCCATGATTTGGGTGAGAACGTGCCCCCTGCAGCCAGGCAGCCCCTTCCTGCTCCTGAGGCACCCACTGTGCCTTCCGAGCCACACAGCCCATGCTGAGGGCTGCACAGGAGACCGTGCCAAACATCTCTGCTTCCTTAGCACCCCTTTCCCAGCAGCTCCCCGAGGCTCTGCTCGTGCTGCCAGCACAGCAGGTCCTCTCCTAGCAGTGCCCAAACTCCCCCTCTGAGGGATGCTGGCCTGGCTCTCTGAGATGACACACTTTCCTTTCCCCGTGTCGTGGCTTCTTGAGTTCCCCCAGAAAACCAGGACCAGGAGCCCAGGGGCCAATTCCCAGCGGTGTGTTCAGTCACAAGACCAGCTTAGTCTTCAGCTCAGTAGCTGTATGTAATTCATAGCCAGCCAGGAAATTACCATGGAAGACTTGGAGCTGCTAAAGACAATAGCATGTTTGGCTCATCCATTTGGCCCAACCCCTTTTCAAATGTACTTTTTCCTCCTAAACTTATTTAACCTCACAACCAAGAGCCACAACGACGGCGAGCTATTTTGTTCCTAGACCAGATCTCCTGGGAGAATAGGCACAAAGAATAGAAGGCAGCCTGGAGAGAGATGGAAGAGGGGAAAACTGAGAAAGGGATTCGAATGCATCGCCCTTGGAGACCATGCCAATGACCTGCTGAAGTCCAGCCATCATAAATAAATAGGCTCCGTTTATTGTCTGGCCAAGCTCGGTAATGCTTGAGCCGCTTCCAGCGGGCGGGGGCAGGACCGGCATCGCGCTCAGCGCTGAGGCAGAACAGATGTCGGGCACCCAGGGCCGGCTCTGCCGCCTCATTTGTGCTGCAGCCACTCGCACGGGGCTGAGGAGGGTTTTGTTCATCGCCAGAACCCCAAACCCGAGCCAAAAGCTTCCGCCGTGGCGGTGAATCGCAAGCGGGTGGCAGCACAACAAATGCGGGGAGCGCAGCCCGAGCCCTGCGGCAATTGGAGCATCATCCCTTTCCTCTGCCCCTGCGGGGACCGAGCGGCCAGACGCGCTCACGGCAGCGCCGAGCGGGCTGTGCGGGGCCGGGACCCCGCTCCGGCCGCACCAGAACCCAGCGGTCACCCTTGAACCCGCTTGGGGGGCTCATTTGGGCCAAAGCAGCAGCTCCCCGCTGACCCCACTGCCAGTAGATGGCAGCAGAAGCTTTAGTCACTGGCCACCAAACTCCCCAGGATCCCTCCTCCTCCCGCCTTTCTTTTTTTTTTTTTTACTTTTTACTTTTGGTGGCCTCAAAAATTATTAGTTCCAGATGAGCTGCTGCCATTGTAATAGTCCATTTAACCCGATCCACTCTGAGCAGAGTCAGTGCAAGTTCAAATGCAGCATTTTCACGTGTAAACTATACATCAGAGACAAGTTTCTGCACAGGCTTTGGGCATTCCTCGTGCAGAGGAAAAGGGGAAATGCAGAAGGTTAAACCTCACACACACACACGGCCGTGTGGGCAACAATGGCACTTTGTCAAGCCAGCGCTGCCAGGGCAGAGCTGAACTTATGAATTGAACCAGGAACCTCAGGACTGCTTCTCCCTTTGAAGATTAGCACTAATAAGCCAAACCAGTGGGTATTTTGTTTTATAAGGAAAGAGCATTTCAAGTCACGTACGCTGCTATTGTTGGACACAAAACATGTACTGTCTCTGCCTGCGGTGACTCCAGCAACTGGCTCCACGCTTGTCTTTTGCTGGGATTACCTTTATTTTTATACTATATTAAATTTACCTCCCACCATCCTTCAGGCCTATTAAAACTGGTGGCATTCCCCAGGGCTAGTTACACACATATAGTTAAAATAGCCCCTATTTGTACTATTTTACTATCATATTCAAATTTGATGCCTTATGTGGATTTCTTATTCAGAATCAATAATCAAAACTACCAGATTTCCCTCCTACTGGAATAAAAAGCACATCCTATACAAACAAGTTGCATACAAGAGGTGCATTAAATGATTTGTTTCTGGTAAACGAAGACAGCTCTAGCACAACACATGGAAAATTTCATGTTGTTTGCTTTTGTAATTCACTGTACACACCGCCTTTAATCTGAGGATCTCCGGGAACTCTGCACAGTTTAATTAAGGCCCACAACTGCCATGTTGGAGAAGCGCATTAAGTGTTGTTATGCTGATTCTTTACAGATGGGTAGACTTAGGGACTGAGTTCTGTGTTCCAAACTCCCCTCTCCCCATCCTGGTTTGGTCCGTAAAGCTCTTCCATGTAGCCTTTGCAATGACAGCCACAGAAAATATCTGAGCCTAAAACCAAACAAGAATGCCTGCCTTCCTTGAGGGCTGAGCCTTCCAATGACATGTTGTACCTGCAAAGCATCTGAGCACGCTCCCAATCCATGAATGGTGGAATGCTGTGCTTCTGCCATGTGGATCAGCACAGTGTTCCAAGCTGAGCCTTCATGCAGTGGGTTAAACCCTAAACCCATGTACTGACACGACCTCAGCATCGCCTCAGGAGCCAGACCCTATCCCAAACTTAAACATGCTGGGCCCCTGATCTTTTGCTGCAGAGCTTGGAAGAAGAAGAACATCCCAGCTTTTGGCTCCCAAACCCCCATTTTTCCACGGTACTCTCTCCTGCGGGATCTCTACGGAAACCACTTGCAGTGTGGAAGCCACAGGACAAATGAATGGGAATTCACCCTGCCAGTGATATCCATCATGAGACACAGCTCTGTGCAGGGGAGGGGCACGCTCAGCCCTAACCAGCTGCACATGTACAGGGTCTGCCTCATCCAGGCCCTCGCCTCGGGGATTAAACAGTTGCTAAACCTTGGGAGCACGATCTGCTCCCAGGAAGCAGCCACGTCACCCCATGCTCTTGCCCTCACACCTGACCCACTTGAGGCCACGACTTCCCCGATGGCCTTGGGAACGGGCAAGCCACCAGCTCTGGCCAGGGTATGAATAGGTACTGAAGTTGTACAGCTTTTCCCAACATTGTTTTAGCTTTGGCTGCAGAGCAGATCTCCATCTCTCCCTTTTCCTTGTTCCTTCCCCCTCTCCTCTGCGAGCTCCTTTGTTCTTGTGTTTACAGCGACATCGATTTGCTGTCAGAAAGCAACATGGCCTTGGAGTTTCTGTACACCCAGTAGAAACCCAGCGGGCTGGAACCTGCCCCTCTCACATCCCGACTCCCTGCAACGGGCTGCACTTGGAGCTTCAGGTGTCAGCGCTCCTTCCTGCTCCTCTCAAACCCACGGGGGAAAGGGGGGAGCACAAGCCATGGCCCCACACAGAGCCCCAGAGGAACAACCTCTGGGCAGCACCTGGTCCTTCTGCTCCTCTTTTCACTAGCTCAGACTCCTGGGGATGGTCCTGTGCAGGGCCAGGGGTTGGACTCGGTGATCCTTCTGGGTCCCTTCCAACTCGGCATATTCTGTGCTTCTGTGATCTCAAACGTTTCAGTCATATTTTCCTATTATGACCTGATAAAATCACCTCCTGCCTGAACAAAAGCATTGCAGAGTAAGCAGCCCCAGGACTGCTGTCCTCCGTGTAGTTGCAGAATAGATATAAAACATGTAAGGACAGGGCATGATCCTCCCTCCCTCCTGCTGTACCAAGATGTGATGCAGCTTCTGGGGCTGTCCCACAGCAGTGGTGGATCAAGACCAGCCCTGCTAATGCTCTAAACAGGACCACGGGCTCCATCTCATGAGGGCACCTGGGGGGAAAAAATGCCAGTGGCCCCCATGCTGGATGCTGTGGCAATTTCCATGACCTGTCAACAAGTCCCTGCCTCACTCAGCTTCCAGCAAGTGTTGCTCCAAGCCTAGAATTGCAAGGTTTGAGAATATCAGCCCTCTGTCAGCTCACACCCCTCTAGCCAAGCCTCCCATGGCAGCTCTGCTGACATGTGGTATCTCAAGTCCCTTTAGTGGCTTCTCAGAAGGCTGAAGCCCCCATTTTTACTTAGTTCCAGTTTCCAGATCCCCTCTCTTTTCCAAGCTCCATTGCTTTCACCTGCTTTTGTTCTGCTCTCCTGTGAAAGGAGGGATTTGAAGGGGTGACAGGTCTGTAAATATATCGTATTGTCTACAGGAAAAAAAGGTAGAGCAGAAAGAGTGATGGATATACTCTTCCCCTCCCTGCACTTGGGACAGATGAAGGAAGATGGCAGATAATTGCTCTTTATTGTGCCCCGGGTTCACCTTAAGATGAAGGAAGTGATAAGATTTCAATTAATGTCATTTAAGATTCCCTGCAAGCTGTCCTGTTCCTTTCTTGGCTTCTTTCCTTCTCTGAAATTGTGGTCCTCAATGCTGCTTTTGTAACCCCATGGGAACTCCCTAAATGGGCCACATCTTCACCTGGTGAGCACTGTCAAGGCACCATCGACATCAGTGGAGCAATGCTAATTTAGACCAGATGAGAATCCCCCTCCAGCCCCGCTCTCGATTTATTATAGGACAGGATAGATAACATACTTCATTATATAAAGCAGGGATCATTTTCCAGCTTGCCCAAGAATGAACCAAGAAGCCTTTCTAATCAGCTTAAACTGATCAAGATACCCAGGCACAGAAAGCACAATATCCAGGTTTCTGTGTAAGGCACCCTATGCTGAGCTTTCTTCCTTTCCCAAGTAATTGCATCAAATTCCTTGGGATTGCTTTCTTGAAAAGACAGAATACAGGGAGCTGCAGCCCAGGGAGCTGGCTCCTTGCTGAATTACACACACACACACACACTGGGGCAGAGTGAAACCTTCACGAGATATTTGTTCTTTTTTAAAAAAATCAGAAAAGATATATTAAAAGAAATAAATGGTCAGACAAAGCCGCTTGTGAGATTTTGCATGTTAGAAATGTTGTCATTTTACCTAAAGCCAGAAGAAAGCATTGAATCACCAAGGTATTCCAGAACAAGCCCCAACATCTTGAAAACGTTCGCACTGTTCCCTTCAGATTTTCAAAATGTCTCCTTACAAATATCTGCTGGCTTGCAGTCACAACATCCTTCTCTCTGACTGTGCCGGCTTGGAATAAACCAGAATTTCCCTGTAAAGAGTGACTCCCGGCTTTCACAGACTTCTTAATTCAAATAAATTATATGTATGTATTTATTGTTACAAACAGCAGCAAGAAACCACTGACAAACATCCACCAAAGCAGCGCAAATAGCTGAAATTCTTTCCCCCTCCCCTGCAGATACACTAATGTTTATTGTACCCAAGAGCATCCATTTTCGCTCCTCTTCTATATATACACGCATGACGTTTCCATATGTTCTTTAGCTCAGCTCCCTGGTAACATCCCACCCTTAGGGGAGGGGGGAGCCTGGGAGCAGCGGGGGCTCAGGAGTGACCCCGGCTCGTGGGAGCAGGGAGGGAAAGGAGAGTGCGAGCCGAGGTTTGGGTCCTCCTCCTCCTCCTCTTCCTCCTCGTGCACCTGAACCGCATCCTCCCGCTGATGACAGACTGAGGCGAGGACCTGCCCGAGATGCCCCAGTAAACAGTGATTTTCCTGCCGCATGTGCCTCCGCTCCCCCAGCCCGTCCCCTGCAGCAAACCTTCCCCTGCTCCTTTTTTACAATAGCCATTACCAAGGTGTGAAATATGCGGGGGGCTGGGGGGGAGCAGGTTAGGGAGGGGGGGACTGCATCTGTGAATATGATTACAGGCTTAAAATGTGTGAAGTCTTTTTAGAATTAATGAACCAGAATGTGGCTTTCATTTTGGCTGTGCATATTTTGAACCCTAATATATGTTTATTTAGTCTAATTAATTGCTTTTTTCCCCTCTAAAAGATACCTGCTCAGCTCTCCCAAGGATTTTGCAGTATCCACACGGTGTGTCTAACAAAGGCTGTGCAATACATGGACTGAGACCTCATCGCTCCTGGGTACTGCACTGCGTGACGGGAGGAGGAGGGGACAAGGCTGATTTGAGGAGAAAACACTGCTCTTCAACAGATTAGAAAGTCATTTTCTCCTCCTAGGTCGATACCGAGGCGCTGCATTTACCTGATCTGGTTTTGGCAGATCCTGTCGCTGGAGATGGGGAGGGCAGGTGGGGGGTGAGGAGCTGTGCAGAGATGTGGGACTGAGACACAGGGACTGTGTGAACGCTGCACGCGTGACCTCGTGGCACAAAGGCAGGGGGCTACAGGGGATTTATGTTTGTTCCCTGTTATTTAAGTCCTCCAGCTCAATATAGGAAAATAATATGGCAAAATAAACCAGGAGGAAGTACTTGAGTATCAGCAACACATATCCCAGCACATAAAACACACCGAGTCATGAGGCTTTGAGGAGCAAGTAGTACAGAGTGGCAACCTGGAGATGGAATAGCTGACCCCAGTCCTAAGGCAAATCCTCCCTGGTTAGCAAAGAATAAGGGGAATGCCAGCCACAGCCAGGGCCTGGGATGGGAATGTTCAACCAAGCCACCTTCTTATGCAGAAAATTATTAAATAGGTGATACCATACACATAGAGAATATATACAGTAAACATATAACATGGAGCCCTTCATCTCAAGACCTGTGTGTCCCCTTCACTGGCTTTGTTCTAGTAGGTGATGATCTGCTCAAAATCCTTTTTTATTTATCTTTTCCATCATGCTCTGGAGATGATGTAGTAAACAAAACCTCAAGTCCTGAGGACGAACTGATTGTGCTCAAGCAATCACCATTGATCCTGGACAGCAGAAATCTGATTGTGCTGGTGGATCCATAAACCCCCCCAGTTAGGGAAGAACTGTTGGGCTGTGAGGATTTGCAAGACCACATCCCTCGCCAGCTCCCTGCAGACCAGGGGCTCAAATCTGAAACTCACACAGGGCAGTCACCGATTGCATTTTCCTGCCCTTGAAACCCTTCACCCCAAACATCAAACGGGATTTTTTTTTCCCCTCCTATGAAAAGGGTTTCAGGACAGGAAAACCGTTTCCTGTCCAGACCAGACACCGACTTCCTGCAAGCTCTCCAGCAGATCGTGTAATCCTACGCCCCTATTTGTAAAATGAAGATGATCGACTGCCTTTGTCTCCTCCACTTAAACGTACACGCTGTAGTCCTTAATACACACACTTGACCAGGCATAACTCTGCCCTGATCTCATACAGCACTGCAGTAATACTCATAAATAATGACAGAGTTACGAAAGTAGGATTTACAGTAATGCGTCAGAGCACAGAATGACAAAATCGCCTGGGTTTACTCTTGATTTACATGAGAATAAACAAGGCCAGACTCCTGCCCTAATTCTGCAACAGGGTCCTGGGCTGTGTGTCTGTGTTCCATCTTCTCACCCCCGCAGCCTTTTACGTAGAAATTCATTTATTTTAACATGATGAACTTGCAAGTTCCCTTCAGCCACGCAGCTCTGCAGGCTCTGCTCAGAGGTGGACGGGCTGCGGGTGGTGGACAGGGATGTGATGAGAGGACACTGCTCCATGAGCCAGCCAGAGCAAGATTTTGGCTGCCCCTACACATCCATGGGCACCCCAACAGCAACCAGACACTCAACACACCTCACTCTCTGGGGAAATCCATATAAAGCAATCTGAAGTCGCTCTGCTCCTGAGAGAACAAAGAACTGCAAGGGTTAACTGGCTGCTCCAAGGATGAGCTCTGGTGACACAAAGAAAAATTTTTAAAAAACATTTTGGACATGAGCTACAGAAGCAAATGCTCTGGAAGTGGAATTGGTGAGGTTAGACCTGGTGCTTTAGGAACAAATTCGTTACAGGGAGGGTAATCAGGCACTGGAATGGGCTGCCCAGGGAAGTGGTGGATTCTCCATCCCTGGAGGATTTTAGGATGAGACTGGATGTGGCACTTAGTGCCACGGTCTAGTAACCATGGTAGTGTGGGATCAAGGGTTGGAGTTCATGATCTCAGAGGTCTTTTCCAACCCAGCTGGTTCTGTGATTCTGTACTGGTAGAAATAAACGGGTTGGTTTATAAGTGATCCAAGGACCAGCGGAGTTTCTTTCTGGGATTGCAGAGAGCTGTCCTCAAGCACTGCAAGGAACTGTGCTGGGCAGAGAGCAGGTTGTAGCACTTGCTCCTTCCACCCTGCAGCCTTCTAAACAACCTGAGGCTTATAACATGAGCCAGTGCCAGCCTGCAAGGTCCCTGCTGTCATTTCAGTGGCAAGACCAGAGCACGGAGCTCCAAGGAGCACTGCTCCCCAGCTCATGGGCTTGCAGGGCCAGGAGTCACTTCTCTGACCCTGCACCCCAAACAGGCATTCCTGAAAGCAGCCATCAACTTTCGGACCCTGACTACATTGCAGCCCCCTCACCCCACACATGACACTCATGATTTTGTTCATTTTGTGACCCTCTGGGCCACTTTGGGGCACACAGAGCTCTGCGAAAGCACCTCAGTGGTGCCTAATGAGGGGGACCATGTGCCACTGCAGAGCCACAGAGGGAATAGGTATGTTCTGGCGGTGGTTTTGGGCTCCTGACAGATAAGGGACAGGCTAGGAAGAGTTTCAGGAGAAGCAACAAGTAGGGAAAGATGAAAAGAAGAGGCACCAGCCCCAGAGAGACTGGAGAGGAAGTTCCATCCCTCTCTACATGGACAGTGTGTGGTGGCTGCCGGCGAGCAAGGGACTGGATTCAGTGACCCAGAAGGTGCCTCGCTCCTGTGGGAAGGGGGGTGGCTGTGGAAAAGCCGGGTGGTTATGTAAGAAAACCATCTCTGCTGCAGCAGCATCGCGATAGCAAACAGTTAAGGATGACAGGCAGGCAAATCTGCTTACTTGGCTGTTCCTCTGTCAGGCAGGAACTACCCACAACTGAAAGAGGGATGTGTTTTAGAGCTGGGGTCTGAGACAACGGGTCCTGCTCTATCATACTTTATAAAGCGATGTTTTCTGCTGAAAGACCTTTCTGGAGAGTGGGATCCTGATGGATTTACTTTAGGAACATGTAGAATCGAAGGCCAAGATTTCCCACCAGCCACTCTCTCCTCCCTCTAACATGGAATGGTTTGTGTTGGAAGGGACCTTAAACATCCTCCTAGAATGGTTCATCATGGAGCCGCTGCAGCACAGCGGCGCTTTCCCCCCGCCCTTTGTGCGGAAAAAGCGTAAAGGACTTAACGCCAGTGATTACAGGAACGAGAGGGGATGAATTCTACGGGCTAAAGGGAGCAGAGGTGTTGGATGGGCTGATGGACTGTGCGAACGGGAAGCGCCCTGTGTTTGAGCTGGCAGAGGGGCGGGGTTGGCACGGGGCTGGGGCTGCCCTGGGGATGCGGCAGGACCATGGACCGGCACCGCGGGGGCGGCTGCGGGAGCGCCTCCCGCACCAGCCGCGCCGCCCCGCGCACACCCAGCCCGAGCTGGCAGCGCAGGCAGGAGGCGGTGCGGTCGGGGTGACCTCGGGCACGGCAGCAGCGCGGACCCGCACCGCGGGGAGCGCCTCCCGCACCGTCCCGCATCGCCCCGCGCACATCCCTGCCCCGAGTGGCAGCGCTCGCGGCGGCAGCGGGGCTGGGGGTGACCTCGGGCAGGGGCCGGGCCGCGAACCCGGAGCGCCTCCCGCACCCTCCCCAGTATCCCGCACCATCCCCAATATTCCCCGCACCATCCCCCTACCATCCCCAATACCCCGCACTATCCATCCCCAATATCCCGCACTATCCATCCCCAATATCCCGCACTATCCATCCCCAATATCCCGCACTATCCATCCCCAATATCCCGCACCATTCCCATCCCCGCACCCTCCCCAATATCCCGCACTATCCATTCCCAATATCCCCGCACCATCCCCAATATCCGGCACCATCCCCAATATCCCCGCACCACCCCCAATATCCCCGCACCCTCCCCAGTATCCCGCACCATCCCCGCACCATCCCCAATATCCCGCATCCCCCGCATCCTCCGCATCCCCATCCTTCCTCCCGGCCCTCCCATTGGCTGCCGGGGCCCCGCCCCAGCCAATCAGCGCCCGTCTGCCCCGCCCGGCCCTAGCAACAAGCGCCGCAGGGTTCATCTGAGGTGGCCCCAGCCGCGATGCGGGTTAATGGTTTGCAGAGCGGGGGCTCAGCCCGCTCCCCCTTCTCCCGTTCCCACCGCCATTCCCGCTGACAAGGCGAGCCGAGCCCCAAAGCCCCCCTTTCTCATCCCCGCCGCCAGCGCTCGCCCTCTCCAGGTACAATAACCCCCGCCAGCAGCACCCACCCGACCTCCCTGAGATATTTGCTCTCAGTTTTCCCTGTATCCCATCGCATCCCTTCGCCGGGGTGTATATTTAACACACACAAGCAGCATGCTGAGACTGTGGCATGAGAGAATCATTTAATTCTGGTGCTAAAAGGTCTTAGCAGAGGCTACACACTGTTTTATCCATGTCAAGATCAAACCCTTTCACTCGCTTTTCCTTGCTATCATTTTTAATTAATGAAGGCAGTGATGCCTGCGGATACGGAACCGGAGAGAACACCCTCCCCATCCCTCTACTGTATTTCCTTTAAGAAAAAAAAATAAAAATGTCAAGGAATAAAAAAAAAATCATAATCAGCAAAGATTGTAATCGTACAACAGATCCAGGTGATTAAGCACAACATTTCATCATTTTTTCCCGGTGTTGTGGGCTGTGGGGATGAGAGGGTTACATCTTGGGGCTGGTCTATGATTTATGTAAGACATTTTAGTGCACCGGAAAATAGACAGTGGAGAAAATCCAATTCCAGATGATTCAAAAGGCACAAAGACAATGGGAGAAAAGGACCAAGTTCAGCTCATTTAAATGTTGTTAATTGTTCATTCCCATAGTGAGACAGTTTCTTCTGCAAATGAGAGAACAAACCCTTTAACGTTGTTGGGTTTTTTGGGTTTTTTTCATTAGCACCATGCCAGGACTGAAGTGAACCCAAATAATCTTAATCACTGAATAGTACTTGCTGGTTTATGGCTTTTTAAAGAAAGCAGAAGAAAAAAGAAGGAGAGCTGCTGATAATGCCATACTGGCACAAAGAGCTGGAGCGAGGTTGGAAGCCACTGCAATCTGAACCCAGACCTCTTGGAGGTCTCGAGCACCGCTAGAAAAACCAAATGGGGGGGGAAAAAAGACCCTTTCGAGGGGGAACAAAGTTCCCTTTACTGCTCACCGGTGAGGGCTGCAGGGGTGGGGTGGGGGGCTGCCTTTACCTCCAGCTGCACATTCGTGTTGTGCACTAGGTGTGCAGCATTCCTCTCTTTCTTTTCGCCGGGCAGCCTCTCGTGATGCCGCAATAGTGACACCGGAGCTGCCGCTCGGAGCGAACCTCCAGCTCCGGCAGGGTCGGTCGGAGGCTCTGGCAGGATGCCCTTGCCCCTTCAAGCCATGCCTGGCGTGACTATATAAGGAGAGAGGAGCGAGAAAAAGGGGCACGAGGAGAAGCGCTGCACATTTAAATATGGGTGCTTAGTGGAGGCAGAAGCCCGTCTATTCCCAGTTTGTCACCGGCAGGGATGGCTGGCTGGGGTCACACATCCCATCACAGGGTCCCTGCCCAGTGCCAGAGCTTTGCATCCCTTCCCAGCCCCTTTGCCCACCGGTGGGTCCCTCCCTGCCTCTTCCACTGCCTCCCTCGAGCTTGGGCTGTGGGCACTAAAGCCAAAGGAGGGGGTCATATGGGTGCGGGTAAGGATTATCTCCCTATCTCAGCAACAGTGCCCTATGTCTGCCCCACCTGTGGGCTTGCAGTCCTCACAAAATGTGACTTATACCCTTCCTCGCCCTCTGCCTGTGCCTTTTCTGCCTTGGGTTAGGCTCTGCAGAGCAGGAGTGGCAGCACACAGCCTGGTTCAGCCAGCACTGCCTTCCCCATCACTGGCAACACACAAATACAGGCAACATGAAGCAGTTTTTCCAAGGAAAAAAGAAAACTCCTCATATACAGTCAGGAAAAACAGAGGAAAATAAACTCAGCTTTGCAATTCCTTGCCTTCACATCTCCTATCTGTGCTCCCAGAGGAATTCCTGAGTTCTAGCTCTGCCCTCTGGCCAGGTGAGGATGCAGCACTGCTGGGTCAGGAGCAGAGGGTGAGGCTTCTGCTGGGGCACATCAGCTACAGAAAAGATCCCAAAAATGCCAACACTTAATTTTTCCTGCTCTTTTTCTGCCATTTGGATTGGCACAAGGTCTCTTCCCTACCTGAACTATCAGCAACCTGGCTGGAGTCACACCCTGCATGTGTAAGAAAAGAGCAATCCATTTCCCTTCCAGGAACGATGCTGGAAGCAACGAAGCCAATCCCAGCCATATTTTCCCTGCAATGCTGCCAGGATAGGTATCCCTGAGTATTTAGGCTGTAGCAGAGCTTAAGGCTCGAGCTCTTCTCTAAGGACCTGGCCATCTTGTTTAGTTTTCCGTACTTCAATTCCTACCACTCCCCTGGAAAATGGAAATACATTCAATATTTGCAAATCACTGGGCTCTCAGAGGAATTCCTGTCTTTAATAGCTCCATACATCACAGGCAAAACATTTGTTTTTGTCATTAGAAGAGACAAATCTCCACAAACTGAAACGCAACATCTCTCTTGTCTCTGCCTGACAGTGTTTTCCCCCTGCTCCAAAGCACGCCCAGGGAAACCAGGAGCCTTTCACTTCATTTCAATGGACTCTGGAACAGGTCCCTCATGCAATATGCATTCAGTCATATAGTGCTCACAGAAAACGATCCTGAATAAGACAAAATATCTAATCAACTGCATTTACCCCAGGCTTCAGTCACCCACCTGCACCAGGATTATGTTTGATAGCGTGCAAACTGTACCCGAGTTTGCTCTATAGCATCAATCAGGATATTATGCCGTGTTTTGCATCGGTTAGAGAAGCCATTTATAATTTAAGATGACTTCAAGTTAGGAAGCAACTGATTACAGAACAAGAACTTTGTAACTCCACAGAATTAAAAACCCACGGCTTGAGTGAATCATGTGTAAATTTAAATTGGGCATCATTAAAATGGCTGCCCTACCCCACCCTGGAGGGAGTAAAATATGCCACTGAGAGTTGTGGTGGATCCTGAGATCTTTATGAATGAAAATGTCATCTGCAGTACATATGTCCCACTACTTGTAAGTGGAAAGGTGCTATTTAAAAATCTCAAAATGCTTCAGTCATATGGGGGAGGTCTTTTTCTTCTTTTTTATTTTTTTTTTTAATTTTAAGGTGAAACATAGCTCTGACAACAAAGCAAACTGGAAGTATTTGGGAGAGCTGCAAGCTTGTGATTTTCCAGGCCGAAGTTGCACTCCCTTGATGCTAAAACCAGCATGATTTGGGGAAATTTTTGCGTGGTGGGTGTCAAACTGAAGTGGGTTTTGTGCTTCTGTTTCTGTTCAACATTTTTCCATAATGACCTTGACAGAGAGTATGTTTATTAAATTTGTGGACAACATGGAGCTGGGAGAGCCCACCAGTATGTTAAGGTCAGAGTTAGCCTTCAAAATTATCTGGATAAATTGAGAAATCATCTGAAATAACTGGCTTGAATCCAATAGGTATAAAAGTACAATATGCTGGACATAGGCAGGAGTATTCCAAAGCAGAAAAAACCCCTAGACTTGGTGCCATCATTCAGCTTGGGGAAATTCATTCTGCCCTGAGACAAACATTGACTGTCCTTTCTTGTTGGGCTTTTTTACCCAGCAATCAGTAACTGAAAAGCCAAGACTGTGACAAAGTAGAGAGTGACACCCCTTCTATGTGAAGAGAGAGGGCTCCAGGAGCTGTGTCCTCACTAGGACCCCTCTGTGCCTCCTGAAATTCCTGTCTGGCCTTGGTAAACCATCCCAGTTCCACCCACTCCTTGTGTGTGAGTGTTGGAGCCTCTCTGGACTTTTCTGGAGGGGGATGAAATCCACCCGGATCTTGGCTGGGATAACCTGCCTCCCTCAAGGGTTTGTCTCCTGCTCCCAGGCTGAGTCTAGACTCCTGCCAACCTACACCTTCCTTCTGGAGAGCCTGGAAAGATGTGGTGATCTCCTCCCTGCATGAGTCATTTTCCCTCATGGAAATTGGGATAATTACTATTTTACAGGTGTTGCATTGCTGCTGGAATTGCTGGAGAGCTGGATTCAGCCAAAAAGTTCCATTTCCTGGGGGTTGAAGCATCTTCTGGCACTCAGGAGGTGATGATTATCTTTCCTATATGCCACTAACTCTACAGATGATCTTGGGCATCTCCCTTACCCATTGCCCTCAGCCACAGAGGAGACAGGGCAACACCAGCCCAGTACCAGCAGACTGTTATCGTTCTCCATCAGCAATTATCCTCATTTACTGGTAGATCACTTCAGCATTTCTGCTTCCTCCTCTGGAGGGTAAAAAACCCCATTTGCAAACATATACAAAGCAATGGAGGTTTTATTTTCCCTGGCATGTTCAGACAGTATCCTAGATTTTCAGGTAATGGACAAATCCTTCAGGGATGCTGCTTCCAGGAGGGTGGGGACTGCACTTTCCCTTTATTTCTGAAGAAAACTTGTGCTACCCCACTATAAGGCCTTTGTGTTTATTGGTACTGCAGATAAAAAGCACAAAATGCCAAATTCCTGGTAAGGGCAGCCAAGTATCCCAGAACTGTACTCACTTTTCCTTGTTCCACAAGCACTTTAAAGGCTTTGGGGGCCAAATTAATGTGAGATCTGTTTTTTCTCAAGGCATCACCATCACCTCAGAAGTGAAATACCATGAGGAGATCATAAATATGTCCTTGAGGTGTAAAAGAAAGGCAATGAAAAATATGAGCGCAAATAAAAACACTGGCTTAGTCTGCACACCCTGAATATTAATATTTTTTCCAAAATAGTGTCTTCCTTTAAGGCTGAAAGATATATTGCTGTGTAGATAATGTTAACCTGACACTGACTGGTACAAGTAATCATAATTTGGGGGCTATACTCTTCCACAGAACGTTTAAATAAAAACCCAATAATAATAAAGAAAAATCATTGGGAGTTTTCCCATGGGCAATCCCACCACTTTGGCAGGGGGGATTCACACTCAGGTTGTGCACCTGAATTTTCTGGCCCCACTGAGACCCAGCAGTTCTGGTATTTGGAGCCAGTGGCCACCTCCCCCCCACCTGGAGTAGCCACAGAAGAGTTGGAGCTCAGGTTCTCCAAGCCAAAACTGACTCCAAGCCAGTTTTGTCACAGGGCACTCTGGTGTTTCCCAGCTTGGAGAATCCTTGTTCCCTCCCAGACCAAATCTCAAGCCAGAGGCTGCTTATCAGGGACGTGGGAGATGGATCTGTTGGGGCTCAAGCCCTGAGCAAACACGGTGTGTGACTGCTGGGTGTCTCATCTCTGCACTGTCCTAGGAGCGAGGAGGGCTTAAATCACTTGATCCCAAGACTCTGATTGAGAACAACCAAATAAACTGGACTGCTTTCCCCTCTTTTGCTGGGCTGTTGTGTTAGACCAGTTGAAAAATCATCAAGATTTTCCCTTTATAAAATATACTTTGCTTGAGGTTGGCTTTATTATTATTTTTCACACAGAACTTTGCTAAGAGCACGTTATTTGGCTGCAGTCAAGCACTTGAAAGCCCAGCATGCCAAAATTCAAACTGTCCCTGCAACTCAATCCCCCTCCCTTTGTGCCTATGCATCACCACATAGGCTTTTATGATCCTTGTAGGGTTGGAGAAGGGGAAGTATCAGACAGGCTTAATGGCAAATTAATCATCATTATCATAATAGGCCCCGTCCACAACACACACATTCCAAATTATACCGAGGGCTGCACTCGTCCTGCAGCCACTGCTCTTGACTTATTTTATTCAGGAGCCCTGGCACGGGGAGAGCAAGGACCATAAAGCACAAAATCCTCAGCCAGCTCCTAAAGACTGGGCTCCTGACAACCCTACGTGGATGGGAGCAGTGCCCACTCCAGCAGCCCAGCATTTCACCCTGGGAGAGGTAAAAGAAAACCTGAAAATGCTGAATTCCCTGACCGAATTTACATCTGTGTGGGTATAAACGGAGACAGCCGGGCAGAGCCTGGGAGAGCTCTCTGCAGGCAAGTGGAGGGAGCGAAGGGAAGGCACTGGGCTTATTTTTCCCCCTCTGCTTTTCTCACAGAATGCAAACCGCCTGGCCGAGCTGCCTGTGCCAGAGCTTGCCTCGAGTTTCTGTGTCCCCACCATTCATTAGTGATTACATGCCCCCCGAACACCTGCGAGAGCAGCTCATAAAGCCCGCATTCATGGGCCCTGGCAGCACCAGCATGGGAACTGCAGGCTACAGGGCGACTGTCATTGTATCTCCAGATAAAAAACATTCTCTTACTGAGCCCTCTGAAAATAGAAGCTGGCTGCAATTTCAGTTCGGCACCACAGGGTATTAAAAAAAAAAATAAAGCAGGGTTACTTCACCTCGGGCCCTTTTAAAGTCAGTTAAGTGAGTGGCTGCAGTGCTGTCGGGAGCCCTCTGTGCAGCAGCAGCTCTGCTACACAACAGGGACAAATCACAGGGTCCCAAACTGTTTGCTCCCTGGAGCATCTGGCAACGGTGCCAATTCTTCTCTTCCACTTGCCATTTCTTCCCCCCTAAAGCTGCTCCTGCCCACTGCAGCTTTGACAGGGGCTGCTGTGTCAGAGTGGTCAGCAGTGTGAGGTGGAAAACAAGGCACTGGCTCCACTGGTCCCACTGGACATATCAAAAAACTTAAAGAAAATAAAAAGATCATTAAAAGGAAAAAAAAAGCCCCTACAACACTTAAATAAATGTACACCTCGGAGGTAGAAGTACTGGCAGTGAAATGTTAGCTCACAATGGTGCCTCACATCCACCTCTGGTGCGGGGCAGGGCGTGCTGGGCTGGGTTGCAGGGGCTGTGGGTTGCTGCTGTCAGGGACTGGCTCAAGACGTGCCCCCAGGTGTGGGCTCTGGGCCAAAGATGCTGCCCAGACTTACAGGTGCTCACTGGAGGAGGGCAAGTCCACGGTCCCCCTACCCCTGTGCTGGGACATCCTGGTGGCCATACAGGGAATGCTATTGCCATGGGGAGAGGGAGCCTGTGTTTCAATATTTAGCTGAGACACCATAAGGAAGTCTAGTTTTGAGGAACTGGAGGGTTTACTTCTTCAAAAAGCAGGTCTCAATCGCGCCTCGCCATTGGGAATCCAGAGCAGGTTGTTTCAGAAGTGGCACAGCACAAGGTCAGAGAGGATGCCTGCTGGAACAGAGATCTGGGATAAATGCAGGGACAACTGGGACATGCTTCTGCTCCACCCTGCCATCTCCCAGCAGAGGTTTGGGATGGTGGCTGTGGTGCTGGAAGTGCTATAAGGGCAGGAGATGGCAGTTTTATCCACCAGGCAGGGATCTGAACACAGTGTACACATGGTCCAGCCCCAGCACTCAGAGTCCATCTGAAAAGTCCCTTCTTAGTCCTTAGTCCTTCTTAGTCCTGTTCTGGGCCCCTGAGGAGAACTGAGGATGGAGAAGGCTCCAGTGCAGCCTTTGCCATCCCGAGCTGCTCGCTGCTTCAGTTCACACAGGGCAAAACACCCCAGGAACTGAGAGAGGAGCTCTGCAGAAATCCCTGTATTCGCTGCTGCCATACAACAAACTCAGAGGTGAAGGGGAAGCTGCCAACAGAGTTTGTAGCGTTGCTCAAAGCTGCCAGAAGAGCAGGGACACCTGGAGCCTTGCTGGGTTAGGAGGGTGGAGCTGGAGGTCTTGCCTCATCACTTTCACCAGAGCATGGCAGTGCAATCGGCAAGGAAAATGACTCAGTACCGATAAGAAATCTCATGACGACAGCAGCTTTTGGGTGGGAAAACGCCTCTGCTGGGTTATCCAGCCTCAGACCTCTCTGTGATGGCAGGGCTTTCCAGATCATCCCCTGCCCAGGGTAAACCCTGAAGCTGCCACGGTTCTGAGCCTGATCCACAGCCACTCGGAGCCTCTTCTATTAGCAGACATCCTCCTCTCCCGCCACAAAGATGCCACCTGAACAAAACGCAGTGCCAAAAGCCAGGGACATCCAATCAAGAAGTCCCTCTATGCTGAGTCCCAGGCTGACAGTAGATATTGTAACATTTATGATTGCTGAGGATATTTCGAAAACAAATGCATTTTTAAAAACCTGTTCAAAGATTCGCTTGACACTGATTTCCAAAGCAGCCAACCCAGGGTTCACCTCATCTAAATTTTATTCCCCTAAAAAATTAAATGTCTAGTCTGAAGTAGCTATTTAAAACTCCCTCTCCAGTCAGTGGAGAGGCCTCACTCCCTCCAGAGGGTTGATTCTCCCATCCTAAAGCCTCCTAACCACAGGGTTATAGCAGAAAGCAGTTACGGAGCAGAAACATGTCAGGACCACTGCAATTAAATGACTGTTCAAGAGCAGCACCAGAGGGTGGCACAGAGGGCAGAAAAGCTGATTTTGCACCTCCAGAGGGAGAGGAAAAGCGGCAAGAATGCCATCCAGGTGAAGTTCCCCATACCTTTGCAGCAGGTGAGCTCTGCACAGCCACGGAGGAGCTGCTGTCAGAGTCAGGGTCATTCTCTAACGCACCTGCCTCTCCCCACGTTGACACTTTCTGGGTCACCCCCAGACCATCCCAGCCCTTCAAAGCTGCTCTGCACGTCCCTAAGAGCCCACAGGCTGTGGTGAACGTGTTTCTGCCCAGGGAAACCCTCCCTGCACAGCAGGAAACACTGGCCTTTGGTATCACCTTTGATTCAACAGTGTCCTTGGGTCGCCCAGGGTTGGCCATTTGGATGGTCCCTGTTAGCACTGTGAATCTGAGGACTTTGGGAAGAAGCACTGCATGGCTGGGAAGCTGTAGGAGGATGACTTGGGATCCTTTCGCAGGGAGAGAGAAAGAGTCCAGGAGCTCCAGCCACAGAGGTGGAGGCTGGGATCTCCAAGATCAGTAGATTATATCCTACATCCCGAGCTGCCTGAAAATTCTACCATTTCCATTCTCTCATCATTCAAGAAAGTGAAGAAAATAACATCTTCTTTTAAAGAAGCAAAAAAGGAAAAGAAAATATGCAGCAAACTCTCCTGTGTGTGTTTTTGACTTAGTAATATCTGTAGCCAATTTTCCCAAGAGACACAAACAAACACATGCCGAACCAGAATATCAATGAGGTCTTTTTTAGAGCAGGCACATTAAAATGCAAAACAGAAGATAATGAGATAAAGCAGCAAGTTACAGGTTTCTTAAATCCAGATTTTTAAAGCCTGTGAAGTAGCTTGAGGAGGAGAACTGAGTGAAATCTAGTGAGGGCTTTGCTGGAGGGCAGCTCATGAGGCTGAAAAGGGGAGCACAGAGAGGAGGGGAAATCAGGGACCCTGAGAGATGCAGGTAAGAGCATTTATTAGCTGTGAGGTTGAAACCTCCTCTAAAGGATGCCATTCTGCACCTGTATGCCCTGCAAGCAAGCAGCTGAACCCTCCCGTGCCACATCTCCCTGTGATGCTGCAGCCTCAGACCATCGGTCCTCGCTGGTAGAGCTGTTTAACACAAGCCACAACACACAAAAAGCACTGGTGGCATGGGACAGGATACAAGCTCAGCCCCCCAGGGAGGGCTCAGAGAATCCTCCTGTGTGTGTGTTCCAGGGTGATGGGTGAATTCAGGCTCTGGGACAAGTCTGTGTTCAGCTGACAGCATTGCTGCAGCCTCAGAGGCTTTTCTGGACTCAACACAGCCCTGTTGAGAGGCAGAAAGGTGGGTTTGTTTCTCCTTTCAGAGCTCCAGCCCCGCTGAAGAACAACTCCATGTTTCCCCACCCGTCTGTCTGCCCGCGCTCCCGCAGCCCCGGAGGTGACACTGTAAAATTCAGGGTCACTTTGAGGAGGTGACATTTCGGATGCTGGTGCCAAAAAGATCATGAAAGGAAAATTAAAAGAAGAATGAATGAGAGGAAATGGAGAGAGGGGGAAAGTATAAGAAAGAGCCATTATTTAACCAGACCTGGCCAAGGGTAAAGGTTTTAATTCTTTCCAAGTGCCATATGTGGTTGCCTGTGGGGGAAAGGCAAAGCCATATTTATCTGACTGAACCAATAATTCATATCTGTTTCAGAAGCCGACTTTGGTGGATTGTAGATCTACAGCTGTTCCTAGTCTAGGTCCAGACTTTCCCGGTGGGAATCACTGTAGCAACACGTCTGACTTATAGGATTCATATGGAGGGGGATAGGAGACCCAGAACTGTAAATTCAAACCGTGTGTACATTACTTCTATGTATTCAATTCAAAAGCATTTAGGGCTTTTCAAAACAGTCCTTTCACTACAGGAAAACTCCCCCACACTCACAATTTAAAGGAAACAGATCTTTCATGTTTACCCTTCCTGTTTCTTGTAGGAGGTCTTGAAATAAAGGTAAGAATGCAAAGCCATTTTATATTTTTCCAATAAAATTCAGAGCAGTTGCCCTGGTGCAGTGTGGCCGGGTGTGCGTGGAGGGGGATGGGGAATGTGTTAATGCTGCTGGGGAATAAATCATGGTGTCGGGATTTAACAAAGAAGGCTGAAGAAATAGTTCAACTCATTTTCCTAAAGATTATTTGAGACTATATTTCGTCTACCTTATGGTAAAGAATTTCCTCCTGGTATCTAATCTATCCCTGCACTTTTTCAGCCTAAGACCATTCTCCTTCATCCTGGCATTCCATCCCTTGTCCAAAGTCCCTCTCCAGCTCTCCTGGAGCCACTTGAGGCACTGGAAGGGGCTCTCTGGTCTCCCGGAGCCTTCTCTTCCCCAGGCTGAAGAATCCCAGCTCTTTCAGTCTGTCTCTACAGGATAGGTGTTCCAGCCCTGTCAGCATCTTTGAGGGAGTCTTCCCAAGCCTGTCTCAAGCATCCACTTCCATCCCTCAAGGTGGGTTTGGGGAGGGTAATTGATTTCGTTTTGTTCTCTGCACCATACTTGGGGATCTGGCACTGGAAGGTGCAGGAGGGGAGCTGCTGTCACTGCTGTGAGCCCTGTGCTGCTGGGTATCCCGGGCATTTGATCTCATTTTTGTTTGCTTTCTGTCTCCCTGCCTGTTTCATGTATTATGTATGATCGCCATGTAAGGGCTCAGCGCTTGCTACGCCAAGGAAAATAAAGAATTTTGAACTCTGAGTTAATATGTGCTCTGTGTGTCAGGGCAGAATCACTGCTGGGCTGTTCACCGGGCCAGAGGCTCAACATGACAAAAACCTCCCCAAACCAGGTAGTCCATGTTCCTTTTACACCAATGAAGGCTTCAGCCTGTCCTCTCCTTTCCTCCTGCCCTTCCCCTTGCTGAATCATCCTGCTTGAGGGCTCTCCCCACTTCACTACAAACCAAAGCAACATGAGATCCACAGGGATGAAGACAACTCCACAAATTCCACGGTGCAATCTAAAGTCAGACACCTTGCAGAATACAGAGAGAAATTGGATTTTTCTTTCTCCTCACACATGAACTGGTAGGATTTTTATTCCAGTGTACTCTGGAGCACAAAGACTGGCCAGAGGTGGCACAGCTTAATAGCTGGGAGGACCCAGGCAGCTGTCAAGGGTGAGGTTCATGTTAGGGGAATTTTTAAACCTGAAGGTAACCGTGTTGCAGTTCTGATCCAGATGTCAAATCTCTGCTTCCTGTAACATTAGTTGCCTACAGTTTTTGGCCTGGAGAAACACAGGGTTTACTCGAAACCATATGATAGTGCTGCTGCACTCCTGGAACCAAATGTTTAAAAATGTAACAAGTTGGGGATGATATAAATGCATTTTAACAGGGGCATGGAACTCATAACTGCAACACACTCAGCCCCAAATCTTCACTGTGTCTGAGCAGGACTAACTTCAGCAGCTCAGGGAAAAGGCAGGGCTGGGAAGGGTCTGTAACATTGTGACTGCAACAGTCCTAGCTGGGGATGAATGTTTTAACTCATCCTCGGCTCTCCCCTTGAAAATATCAATGAGGAGCTGCTGGTTAATACTAAGAACTTTTCCTTTCGTCTCCTCAAGGGACTGCTGTGATGCTCAGCCTCAGATGAGAGCTGAGACACATCCCAAGGCAAGGGCAAATGTTTCAGGAGCCTTTCTTGCCCATCAACAGAGTCAAAATCTGGTGATACTGTTGGCCCAGGAGGGTGGATGATGGTAAAGAAAGGGAATAAAAACTTTTAACTCTGTTTTTGGCCCAGCACTCCTTCAAGAGAAACATCCCATTACATTTTCCAAAAGAGGTTTTCATTGACAACACAGTAATTTCCAGCCCTGTTTTCAAAGCCTTTATTGGCAAATTGGAGTCGACAGAAAACTGCTTCTTTCTGAATTTGCCTGGCTGAGGTGTCATGTTGTGCTGGGTGATAGACGGGGCAGGGAGTGACAAGTTGCAGCAATTACCAGATCCGTGCTGGCTCATTCCGAAGGAGGCAGTTCTCTGCAAGGGCAGGGTTGGCTGCCTGTTGTTGGAAGGTCGGGTGAAGAAAAGCTGAATCAAGACAGAACTGTTCACAGCAGTTCTTAGCACCAGCACCAAGCTGCAGGTCTTGGTGGACCACACAACCGATTTCCTAAGATCAAGTCATGCACCTCTCACGTGATGCTGCATAGAAAGGTGAGAGGTGTGAGCCAAAGAAAGATGCAACAACACCATGAACCAGAATTTTATACCAGTCTGGGGGCATATTGACAATATGTGCCCATCTCAGGAATAACAAGCAATGCTATGTGGGCAACACTCTGTGTCTCCCTGCACTGGCAGGGCTGGTTCCAGTTCAAGCACCAACACTTGTGTGTAGCTCACACCTTACCCGAGACAAGAGTGGGGCACCACCCACCTGAATACTCAGGCAGTGCCCTGGTCTCAGCTCAGAAACCCTCAACATCTTCCAGTAGGTATCTCTTTCCACCATCCCCTCTATGTTTTTCTGTTCAGCATTATATTTGCTAAATATATCCTAGCAATACTTCATTGATTTTGGGTCTAGAGCTTGCAGACCTCCAAGGGTCTCCTTCTTCTCCAGAAATTTCACACATAAAACGTTGGCAGAGAGGTAGGAAAACATGTTTATGTTCATCCTATAGAGGTGATTTCCTGCAGCTCCTGGGCTGTGCATATGCTCCCCATCACACAGATCACAGGGGATTTGCATGAATATCTCCACAAGTGCAGCTGGTGTCAGCCCTCCCTGGGGAGCTCCAGCAGCCTGGGAAAGTGGGGAGCAACACAAGGAATTCACTGAGGCAACAGCTGTAGCACCTGAAATAGGAAAGGTGTGCAGATGTGCTCCTCCTGTTTAAGAAGCCTCCCTGAGCTCTTCAAAACACTGGGGTAAATCCTCTCTCTGCAGTGCTGTGCTTGCAGAGACTTGCAGGCACTCACACCCAGCAGCAATCCTGGCTATCCTGCCTCCATTCCAACCTTGGAATTGCACTGGTGCTGCTTCACCTGGCTGTGCAAACCCCTGGAGAGCAGCAGCTGACAAGTGCTAAACCATATTTCTATGGAGGAGGGAAGCAAACCACATCACCCAGCATCTCTCCCTCATGTTGAACGCAGTGAGAGGCCCCTTGAAGTCCCCATGGAGGGCTTTAGACTGGTGACACTGGGCATGTTGGACTCACAGGGACCAGTGCAGACTTTGCTGACCCCCAGCACCGCAGCTCACACCAGGCTGAGCCAGCCTTGCATCAATACTATCTCCTTTCCAGTTTGTAGGGACCCCTCCTCACTTCTCCCAGGTCTGCTGCCCCAACATCCCACTGCAGAGCACGGCACAGGAGCTGTCCCAGAGTACCTATGGTTCACTAGGAACCATGCTGCAAAGTTAAAAAAAAAAAATAAAAGGGGGGGATTAAATTGTTTCCTTTCCCTCCCTGGGCTCAGCCATTCCCCAAACCCCTCCAGGACTGGCCCTGGAAGTGGGTTTTGCCTTTTCTCAGGTGATGGGGGAGGGATCTGTGCACCCAGAGGCCCCAGACCCTTTTCTGAGTTTGCTGCCTCAAGCACAGACCTCTCAGAAAACACAGATGAAAGGGAAGCTGGGGGAGGGCTCCAGACTGGGAGAAACAGCCCTCGTGGCAGGTCCTTTGGCAGGGGTCAGGCTGCAGGACACAGAGGAGATATATTAAAAGGGGAAGCTGAAGGAATCTAAATAATCAGGCTCCCCACTGGATAATGCCTTGACAAGAGGAGATGCTGCAAGAGCCAAGGAAAACTGACTTGCACAGAGGGGCAGGAAAGTAAAACGCCTTCTCCGAGGGGCTGGGGTTGGTGATGGAGCAGGAGACCTGGGAGGCAACGGGGGAGGGCTGAGATGCAAGGAAATGAAATAATAGCCTGAAATTCCCAGGTGAAGAACAATGGAATTGAAAACAGAAAGGCCCCCAAGAGATAAACAAATCAGGACTGAGAGGTGAAACGAGGGGGCTGAATTCGGCACCCCTGCCCTGTGCTGCCATCCCACGTGGGCACACCGTGCTGGGGCACAGTCCTGCCAGGCACCCAGCAGCATCAGGACTGGTTCTAAGTGCCTACCCTGAAGGTCCTTACAACCTAAACCAGCACAGCCACGTGCAAAATATCAGTTATCCCCATTTTTCAGCTGCAGATCTGAGGCACGGAGGGATTAAACCCAATTCTCGTACCCCGAAGGGCTCTTCTACAATACAGTGTTCCTCTAAAAGGATTTTTCAGGTGGTGTAAAATATCCCTGCTCTCACTGGGGACTCACACACAGCATCAAACCCCACTGTCGTCACACCAGCCTGAGTCCCTGCCTGGTTATTTCGGGTGCCTCAGCTGAGCTGCAGCAACAGTTTACCCATAAATATGCAAGTCCCAGGTAAAAATATCAATCCTGAGTTTGTGCACAGACCTCCAGGGCGTTTGCAGCAAGATGAGGAATTCACCCTGTGCTTGGGAATCCCAGGGAAGAGCCCCTGGCCATCCCAGAGGTGTATTTCATGGAAAATCCTTTAGGAAACAACTTGAGAAACAGAGATGTGTGGAAGGGGTTTGATAAACTTCTGCCACAGGAGTTATAAAGTGATGGAGCCTCGCTGGCTGTGACAGATGTGTTTTGATTGAGGACACGGTCCTGAGGGGGTGGGAAATTATTGACTTGGAACCAAACAGACCTTTTTTTTTTTTTTTTTGGCAATTCTGTTGTGTTTTAAAAATTCATGGACAAGCCCTGAAAGCACTTTACCAATAAGCATTAATATTCCCAGAGGAGAAACTGAGGCTTAGGGAGTGGGAATTACTGCACCATGAAGCGACACAATGGAAGAACAAGTCAAAGAACCTGAAGAGCTTCCACAGGGTTTTTCCTTGTTCTGATCCCCACAATATCCACACAACACCCCACTGGACTCTCCCTGAGGAACTTCACTGTATTAATATTGAACCTGCTTTGGTAAATGCCCTACAGATGGAATAAATCACCAAGACTTCCTGCCCCACATTCTGCAGAAAGCAGAGATGCAGATCTGAATTTTCAACTTCATTTGAAACTGTTCCCTAATATTTAATCACCTTTCTCCCTGAAAGGCAGCAGGACTGTCTGCAAACCCCTGCATTCTTCCAGCACCAGTCCAGTGTGTGTTCAAAAGCCTTTTCTATTTCCTTTTCCACTGCCACATGCTGCTGTGTCAACATAATACAGGGTCTTCCTAAACAAAGGAATGTGTGTCTAGAAACCATCCACAGAGAATGATAGCCAGAACCCTGCCAGGAGGGAAAAAAAGAGGTCCTACACCCTTTTTAAGCACAACTTGAAAAGAGGGAGAGTAGGTAGCACATCTCACCAGGTAACATAGCACTTAACACCATGTCAATCTAGAGGGTCTCCAGAACATTCACTGCTTGAAGCCCGTGCTCGCTCTCTGGATCAAGGTGAGCCAAAAGATCCATTTTACATCTGCTGGCACGGCTCAGGAACAGGATGGGTAAAGTCCAGCGCCCTGGAGGTTCTTCCATGAGCCTAAGAATTATTTCTGGGATGTGCAACACTGCATAGAGGGGTTAGTTTTCTTCCCTCTCTCTGCTCATCACACAGGTATGGGCAGACAAAGGTGTGCATGGCATTAACAGGATGGATTTGCATTCCTACTGTTCTCATCAGTCACAGCTATAAAGAACCACCCTTGAGTCAAGAGACCCCTTTCCAGGCCCAGTTCTGCTCCCAACTTGCCATTTCATCTTGGCCAACTCATTTCCCTCTGTCTTGTTGACTTAACTCAAGCTGGTTATGAGGCTGCAGCCAAAAAGGTTTTCATCAGAAAATATGGTTCAGAGGGGAACATATGACCTGCAGCTGAGCTCTGTTGGGGTGTGAGACCATTGGATTGCACAGTGGCATGCCAGACCTCCTCATTACCATGTAGGAGATATTCAGAGGACTGCCAAGGAACTGCAGGCAGCATATGCATTTGTTTAACATGGTGGTAGCACTAGAAGGAAGCTCAGGAAACATCAAGCCTTGTTGCAAGAAATCGTGCCCTCAGAAGCTCAGGTGGAAGTGTGAAAATGAGCCAGTCTGAGACAGGATAGAGTTCCCCCCAAGGGTTCTGTGGCACATTGTAAAGCAAACGTGAAGTCAAAGCATCCCTGGTCCCTGCATGCCCTCTACTCTTTTTCTGCTTTGCCTACCACGAGGAGATCCAAGCTGAGCAGAAGGGAGAGGATGTGCTTTTACTCAGGAGCGCAGTCCATGCTGTCCCCCCCTGGATTTTTAGAGTTTCTATAGCTCTTTTTATTTAAGTCCAGCATGATTTTTTTTTAAATGACACAGATGACTTCTGTACTCCTTGAATCTCAGTGCTATTTGCCTCTGTCACGAGAGCAAGGGAAGCCTCTTTATCCCACTCAGACCCGCCAGACTTTCCTTCTGAGGACTTGGCCGCTTCATTTAGAAGAAATCCTAAATATTTGTTTTAATTGCGAAATGGATTCTCATAAACCAGCAGGGCCTGTGTGCTATCAGGCTTTGGATTGCATCAACCCTGGCATGTGGGCTCATGAGGCAGATGGTCAGGGAAAAGCACCTTGGCACAGCCTTCGCTGGCATGTCTCAGACAAAGGGCTGCACCAGGGGCTTCGCCGCCGTCGCAGCGCGGAGTTTTCTCTTTCATCGCCCATTTTCAAATGCTGCATCCAGCAGGGTGCTAAGCTTCTGTCAGTCTCTGTCAGCCCTTCACTCCCAATGTCTTTCTCCCCACAGTCTGGCTGGTGGGGGAGTGAGGTCTCTTGGCAAGAGTCGAAGCCATGGTTCTGTTCTCTGAGCTGTTTCTGGGCTGCTCTGTCTGCACCACCCCCATCCCTTTCCCATCTCCCTTTCCTGGAGGTTTGGAATGGCTCCATCCAACGAGTGCCCAAGCCCACCTTTAGAAGCATCAGATTTTCACAATCCCTGGCTGACTCTGACCTCAAATTCAGTGTTTTATAATTCCCAAAGGCTGGATTTGAGGAACACTTTGCACTTACTGTTGGGGACAGTGACGTGGTTCATCTGCCAGGCAGTTCTGCTCCTCCAGGGACGGGGAATGCCTGCTCAGGAATTACAGATGTTCTCCTCTCCCTTGAACTACCACAAATGAGCTTCTGCCATTCCATATGTGAAGCAGTGGCCTCCCATGGAGACAGGGGAAGCCAAAAGGAGGTTTTTACCTGCAGACTGGAGGACAAGCACTGATTTCCTGGGAGCACAAGCTGGAGAACGTGTGCATGGTTTTAAAGATGAAAATTTTGTCTCTATTTAGTGTCTTTGAGGAATGAGGGGTGCAAAGCTCTGTCAAGAAGAAAGTAGATTCCTATGGCTACAAATGATATTCCTCTCTGTCTTTCCTAATAGCTGTTCAGATAAACTTCAATCTAAAATGACACCAGAAACCTTTTTATGCCTCCTTATGGCCAGCATGGCCAATTTAGCCCATTTTGGAAGATCCAGCACAGACAATGTCACAAACACAGGCTATTAAAATTCTAGCACTAAAAGTATTAATTTAGCCCGGCACATTAAGTCCACAGATCTTTCTGCCAATTATTTTGGATAATTGTAACTATCACCACAAACAGTTTGAGATGTACAGGATCTGCAATTATCTGTATTTCCCCCCCACTGTAAATGAAAGGGATAAGAAGTAGAACCATCAGGGAACAACTTCAAGCTTCTATTTGCTGCTGGGAACATCTGAACCATTTCTCTGACACCTTCAAAAATTGATTAAGGGAAAAGGCAAATTTAAGGGCAGAGGCAAATTTACTTACAAACACACTGAAAAGGGGGCCTAGAAACTGGAGAAATGATGGAAAAACACTGAAGGGTGAAAAAAAGGGAAGTAAAGGAATAACCATAGAAATGATTAAGTGAAGAACAGAGCCTGCCCAGGGAGGACCAGGTGTTTCTTTTGCTCACAGACAAGGAAAACTCACAGCTCCCGACCTGCCCCATTCCCACATGGCTCCCACCAGGGCTCCCTCCTGCACTCTGGAGCACAAACCCTGCTAAAAATGGTACAGATGAAGCTCATGTTTACCTCCTCCCAGGAAAACATAACTCTGAGGCCAGAAATGCTGCTGCAGAATGGAGCACGAAGCAGGGATGCAGGAGTCTGAGCTACATCAGCTACACCCAGGGAGAAACCCTTGGAGAGAGGCACTGGCAGGAGGTGTCTGAGGAGGTGGAGGGCAGGCAGGGAGGGTGCTGCTGTGCCCCCAAACCCAGCAAGGCACCAGACAGGCTTCTGAGGAGCCTGGCATGGTGGTTTCAGCATTGGTCCCACCCCACATGGGCTTTGGCTGCCCGGAGGGGTCCCAGGGGAGGGTGCAGAGAGTGATGGGCACCTGCTCCACAGCCAGCTTGTGACAGGTCACCACAGCAAGGGACATCACTCTGGGCTGCCCACCCGAGGAGCAGAAGGGATGAGCAGATCCAGCTGGGAATGCCACTAGAGGGCCCCTGGGCCAGCGGAATGCGACTCCTCAGGGGGCTGGGACCTGGCCAAGCCATCAGGGTTGAACACTCTCCATTATTCTGCAGAGACAGACAGGTGACCTTTTGGCGAGCGCAGAGACACAGGGTTTGGCCATGGCCCTTCCAGCAGCCCCGTCATCAGTGTGACCCTGTTACATCAGTGCTGATGGAGATTCAGCAGGAAAAACGCTCCTTACACGGGCTCCAGTGCTGCTCTGGAGGTTTTCCATCTAGCCCCACATCAAAACTCAGCCTATTTAACATCTAATAAGTCAAGCACAGCCTGGAGAAGTCTGATTTTCAAGCCAGAGTAGCATCTTGCACCCATTTGAAATGTCCATTTGGAAATTCAGTGTGAATAACACAAACATAAGACAGATGCTGCCACTTACCCAAATGTCTTGGAGGAACAAATGGGAACCGAATTTGAAAGCAAATGAAGCAACCAGATTGTAGCTCTTAAGTGGACTATGTATTATAGCAGGGAAAAAACCTTGTCAGGAAGGAACTCGATGTTCACTGCTCTGCTTGATCTACACAAACTATAAATGCACGTGGAATTGTTTGCTCGCTCTTAATTCGAAGACTTAATCAAAAGCAGGTGAAACCCCCTCTCTTTGGACCCCAGTTTGTGCCTCCACGGGGCCAGCTTGGCCCAGAAAGCCACTGCCAGGTGCCCCCTGGGGGACAGGGCTGGAGCAGAGCAGGTCCAGTGGCAGCTGTCGCAGCCCGTGCAGCAGCAGGTGCACAGGGACACGCTGGGCACAACACACCATCTCCCCACTGCTGCTTCTTCCCACCCCACCATCCTGCTCAGGGATGCTCCTTGTAGGAGTGGCAAAGGTAGCACTGAAGCTTTGGAGAGAAACGGAGATCAAAATGGGCTGGAAAATGCTGGTTTTGTGTGTGAGCTCCCCAGCCACCCAGACACTGAGCATTCACTCCGAGAGCACATTTAGTGCAGCTGGCATTGTGTCAGACTAGACTGGCTTCGTGCAGGAAATACTGAGCACTTGGACGCTCGGAGCGAGGGCTGGGAAGGCGTCCAAGATTGTGCTTCACATCTGCTCCTGCGAAGCCAGTGCAAGCCCTGTTTGAGTGTGTGGTGTAAACAACAGCATCACTAGTGAAACACAAGCACAAGCAAACGTGTGGGTGCTGTGGGGGCCCACCTGGAGCCCAGCACCTTCAGAAAGGGAGAGGTGCCTTGTCTGGCACAGTCAGGGAGGAGGAGATGCTGACTGGCCACAGCACAGGTCAGACAGCGAAAGGTGCCACTGCAAATGTCATATTTGGTCAGGAATCTAAAGTCCTGACATCAGTTCCCTGATAAAATGCTGGAGCTCTGACCCGCTTTCCAGTATCTTATGTCTGGTATCTTCCTAAAAATCATCTTTTCTTCCAGCAACCTGAATTTATTCTTTAAAGGAAAAACCAAAACAGAAAACCAAAAAATGCCAAAAAAGTAATTGTTGTACAATTCCAACCACCTCCTGACTTTCTTTTGCTTTTCCTCATCACCTCCATAAAGCCCAAGCCCATTAAACATTTCCATTCCTGTTGTTGGCACCAATAAATCTAAATTTTCAAGCTTGGCAAACCCAGCTAAACAACTGGCACAGAGATAAATGATTCCTCTAAGATAATATACAACTCTCATTACCCGAGGACTTTTTTCTTTTTTTTGTCCAATCCCCCAAATACGGGTTTTAAAGTTCTGGCAAAGCACAGCTTTGTCCCCCAGCAATAAAGGTAGCAGTTTAATATAGCAGAGCATTCCCTGCAGAGCGGTGCCGGGTTCTCCTTTCCACAGCAAATGCCGTGTGATGTGGCAGTTCCCATCCAAAGTGGGAGCAAATTGTGAGTTTGAAAAATGCAGCCTCCCCAAACAGCCAGAGAAGGAACTCTTTAGCAGCCAGCACCCCCTCCAACCATCTAATAAATAGCATTCAGCTCAAACTCTCCAACACTGCAAGGGAACGGGAGAACAAAGGGATTTGAAGCATGGATTAGATCATTCCAAATGGTCTCAACATTGGTGGTTTGGGGGGTTTCTTTTTTTTTTCTCTTTTTTTTTTTTTCTTTTTCCCAGCTGTGTGGCAAAGGCTGGATTTGAACCTTTCAGGACAATGTTTTGACACAAATATTTAAGCTATTTAAAATAAGTAATAACCTTCAGTTACCTTCAAGAGTATTATATTAAAAACAGAGAATGGGATTAAAACAGATTAGCTTCCAACGTTCCTTAATGTGACAAACAGCATCAATCAGATCATATCAATGCAAGCTGACAGCTCAGGGAAATCCAGAGGAACAGATTCTCTTAGAAAAATGAGATATTTGATCAATTCCTGTAAATTCTCTTTTCTAAGCTCTTAGAAACTGCATTGACTTCATAAAAATGTAATGACAGCTCAGCCTTTGCTTAGCATAACATCCTGAAAGTGCATGAGAACATTGAATTAACACACCCTGGCAGCGCTGGGTGCAATCGAGGAGTAAATACTCCTGTCAATTTGCTCTCCAAATACTATTGCTCATCGATTTTCAACTTGGGGAAATAAGTGAAATGCCTCTCTTGCAATCCCAGCTCTTGATCTTGCAGTTTAATGCCTGCAGACAAAGGGGTGCAGAGCCCCAGTGAAATCCATCAAGCCACAAGGTGTGAGCTGTGAGACGAGTCCCAGGGCAACGAGGCAGCATCAGAGCCAAAGCTGAAGGATGCAGGAATTCCCACCTGGCTCTTCCACTACCCCTTCCCCAGGGCATTTGTGGATGTCCCAACTCTAGAAGTGTTCAAGGCCAGGCTGGATGCTGGAGCAACCTGGTCTGGTAGAAGGTGTCCCTGCCCATGGGTCAAGATGATCTTTAAGATCCCCTCCAACTCCATCCATCTCCTGATTCAATCCCACTGCTTTTCTCACCCTGTTCCCTGTCCCCCTGCTGGTCCTCAACTGCCCATCCCAGGAACAGCTGGGCAACAACACTGATGATTTTTTTTCCTCTTGGATTTTGTTGGACTTCTATAAATTATTTCAGTCAGAATTGCAGCCAGTTTTGTTTCTCTTCCTCATGTTTTGGAGTCACCTGTGCACTCTCACAAAGGAAAAGTCACGGACATGTGTGCTGTTTGTAAATCAGCCACGCCGATTTTGCACACAGCAGCTTCAGCTGAAGGAGGGCAGGTTTAGATTGGATATTGGGAAGAAGTTCTTCCCTGTGAAGGTGGTGAGGGCCTGGCACAGAGTGGTTGTGGTTTCCCCATCCCTGGGAGTGTCCAAGCCCAGGCTGGACGGGGCTTGGAGCAACCTGGGTTAGTGGAAGGTGTCCCTGCCCGTGGCAGGGGGTGGCACTGGGTGAGCTCTAAGGTCCCTTCCAACCCAAACCATCCTGTGATTCTACGTGCATTTATCCCATGGGGAGCAACACAAGGGAGTGACTGGTGAGAGCAGCAAGAGGAGCAGTGTGGCAGTGCCACTGTCACACAAGGGACCTGTGTCACATTTGTGCTCCAGATAAAGCCGAGCTGCAACTCACCAGTGCAATCAAATCAAGCATGAACAGAGCAGAGCCCGGTGCTTAAAATGGCATTATCAGTGCTCTCCCTGGGAACCCAGAGCCAAATCCCTTTGCATTAACTTGGCATAATCTTTGAGAAATCTCTTCCCAACTGTTTTTAAATAAATCCTGTTAAATTCAGCAGCGAATTGGCCTTATCTCTCCACACCTGTGTGCCAGCCCTGGGTTTTTCCTACCTTTTTCCCCACGCCTGGACAAAAGAGAGTGTATTTGTGTGTGTGAGTGTGTGTGTATGTCTGAGAGGAGCTAAAGAGACAATTATCTTCAGCTGAAAATAAACATCATGAAACTATAGATGCCTAATTTTTGCACCTGGAAGATCCTCTTACAGCTATTCACTACTAATCACTCTTAGCTAATAAATGAATAGAATAACTAATGTGATTAGAGTAATTTGCCTATTCATCAGGAATATTAAATGAATTGAATATTTTGTATTTGACTAGTCTCTCAGCATTTCCCTGATACTGTAATTAGCCCCATGCCTATTCCAGTGGCAAAAAAAACACGTGGCCTTTGGAACACAAGGACATTTGGGTTCACTCTGTATTACTGGACAGCTGGACACCTTGTTTTATAGACTTAGGTAGGATAAACTGCCTCCCATCCCACTGGAACAGGCCCTGAACTCAGGATGGAAGGAAGTCAGGGCAGAAGAGAAGGACAAACCCGTTGTTTCAGAGCAAACATCCAAAGCAACAGATTTTACAGGCCAAGCATCCCTGATCACCTTGGACGTCACCCTAAGGGATGACATCAGAGAGCTGGTGGTGACAGGGAAGCTGGCTCTTGGCTGTCATTAACAGGAAAAGCCTTGGCCACCGTGCCTCTCTTCCTTATTTTCTAGCTGGGAACACGATAGCTCTCAAAAGACGTGTAGGTGAACTTCTAGACAGGTAAGAGGCCTGTTAATACATGCTGGGATGGTGGCTGTTACACTTTAATCTTGCTGAAGAATCAGGGGGGAGCTGAACCGTGCAAATGATAATATAAAATAACCACTGGGCACATATTCAAAGAAGGATTTCAGATATATACATAAAGGAAAAAATAATTCAGATCTGGGATACAATTTTCCAATCTACATGAGATTCTTTGAGAGAAGGCAGGAAAGACTTGGAAAAATTATGCTGGTCCTTGCCTGCTTCTAGAAAAAAATGGGGATATGCAGAACACCACAGAAAAGATGCATTAATAGAATTGCCAAAGATCATCTGTCACTTCCTCTTGGTAAGAAGCCAAAGCATTTTATAAAATGCATTTGCACTTAACCAGAATGATATCATAATCTTCCTTAGTCATATCTTTTCCTGCCTTCCTGATGCTCCACGAAGCAGACAGCAAGGGTTTGCAGGAGACATCCTCAAAATGCTGCATTAAAATTAAAAAGGGAAGCGGCTGCATCGAGAGGCTGCACAAACAGAATCACCTTGAGCAGAACCTTGAGCATGAAACACACGGCACGGCGCACGTTCGGGGCAGGAGAGGAAATGAAGAGGAGAAAACAATGAATTATTGAAGCCTTCAGGGTTCTCTCATCTGGATAGCTCTAAAATCAAGATGTCATACAGTGTTTTTTAGGGTGTTTTGCTGTCTTTGATTGGAGTGATGCAGATGTGAGACAGTTTTGCTCTTTGAGAAGGTCATAATTAGGGTTTTATTTGGGTTTCACTCCCACTCCTTCACAGCTGGTTACACGGACCTCACACAGTACCAAGTCCATTCTTCACAGTCGTGTCACTTTATTTTAGTTTTGGGGTTTTGTTCTGTTATTTTTTTTTAATCAATATAGCTGCAGAGAAAACACAGACCTGCAGAACCTAAAATGGGAGTATCACTGGAATGCTGCTAAGGCATCAGCCTCCATCCTTATTAATTATGCTATAAATCCATACCTTAGCTCCCAAATGTCCCTGTGCTGAAGCCAGACCTGGATTCCTGTTTCAGAGATGAGCTATTGTGTATTACACAGCTACCAGAGAACATCTTCCAAGGCACAGATGAGGCAAAGTCTCTTCTAAATTCTCTTTCATAGAACATTACACACCATAGTTTCTTTCTCAGCTACCACAGCTCCTCACCATTATTTTTCTACCTTTCTACTTAGACCTGAAATTTTTACTGTGAACCTAAAATCAGTTTCTCAGATTTACTTAAGTATTTTTAACACCCCTCCCTTCATTTCTCCTTTCAGATTGCTTTCAGACTGCGAAGTGTAAACCACTTTGATTCCTAGGTTGTTGTGAGAAAAATGCTATATGAATGAATAAGTTATAATAATAATAATACATTACAGTGATAATGATGGATGTGTTTTAAACAAAGCCTCTGGCTGCCAGTGTGGAGGAGCTATGGAAAAATCAAAGATAATCTCGCATGAGGAGAATTGTAATGAGAAAGACCTGGAATATGTTATCTCTGAATTGCTCCTATGTGCTCGCCCAGGAACAGCACTGTCCCAGTTCTCCTGGAAGAGCGTGTCAGGTGTCCAGCTAAATTTCGGCCCAGGTGCTGGGCTGCTGCCGGCTGGGGGGGTGGTGGAGCCAGGGAGCTGGCTGAGTCCTTTGGGGTTCCCTGCCACCCCCGGGGGGCTCCGGGCTGTGCCCCCCGCGTGGGGCAGGACCCCACGGGGCTCACCCTGCACACACACAGCCCCTTTCATCCTCAAAGCCTTGGCCATCTCAATAGATGAAAGAGAAGGGAAATAGAAGAAAAGGCTCTGCCAGCCACCCAACAGGTCACTGGAGAGCCGGGAAGGGCTCCCGTGCTCTCCGACTGTCACACCGGTGTCCTGTGAGAAGCCCGGGCTGACAGGAGTGAAACTCCTGGTTTACTGCTGGTAAGGGCAGGCTGATCCTAAACCAGCTTATGTTCTGTAGACAAAACATGGACATTAGGTCAGACTCACTGCCTGCAGAATGCTACATGTTAAATCAACCCGATTCTTAGGAATGTTATAACAAAAACTGTTAGTCTTCCGAAAAAATAAGATTTTTATATTAGGGCTTCCTGATTTATCCCAGTGTGGATACACGCTTTTCAGCTTTACTCCATCAGCTGCTTACCAAAATACCTCTAACATAAGCACAAATTTGGATGGAATGACACCCACAATATCTTTAGGCACGTGCAGTTGAGTTCCTCAATCCCAGGGAATTTGGAAGTACAGTGGCCACACCGAGTCTAATACAGAAACGGGACAACAATCTTTCCTACTGCAGTTCCAATCCCAAGGGCTGTCACACGTGCTGATGCTGGAAAGCTGAGGAATATCCTTTAGAAAGAAGGAAGCAGAAAAATGTACATCCAAATTTCAGAAGTATCACAGGATCTGGGTGGCTGCAAAGCATCTTCAGCTGCAGAAAACAGAAGATACAAAGCAGCAGAGCCTTGTTAGCTCCCTAAAATGCTTCAGAGGCTTCACAATCCTTCCTCCCCGCCAGAATCCCCCAGCCTGTGCAAATCCTGGCGTTCAAGGCTGGGGCTGGGGGACAATCAGGGTGGGGGGGTTTATTTGTGGCCACTGATTTGAACATGTGCTGAGCCAACATCGTGATGTAAATCTCCCCCCCTGCAGGATAGCTTCTAGGACCCTGAGAAAGTAATCTCATGATTTATTAGGTTTTATAACAATGGCAATAAGCGAGGCAGCGTTTTAAGCAGCTAACTGAATTGTGATGTGGGCTGGGTTTTTTCTTTTCCACAGCACAATGTGGATCTATTTAGCCTTATAGCTTGAATTTCAGCTTTTCTTTGCCCATGAGAAAGCCGGGTAAATGGGATTTGGGCTAGAAGCTATAGGGGAGAATATCTTTTAATTAACCAGGAGGGTGGCTCAGGGAAGATCTAGCACTGTCTCTGAGCTGAGTTTCCAGCTTCATTGTGTGACAGACGGATACAAATTAAGGTAGAGCAGTAACTGCAAAGCAAATTCCCAATGGCTCTGATTTCGCTGGGTTTGTAGAGTCCTGGGATGACTCCAGTGCAGGTGCAGCTTTGCAGGGAGGGGCATTGCCCCTCTCCTGGCCCTTCCCAACCGCTGTGCACTGGGAAGGGGGGGCTCCGTGCCCTGCACTCCCAAACACCAGGGCTCAGGTGATGTAAACTCTGGTTTCCCTGAGCTCAGGGAAGCAGTGTCTGTATTTTCAAGGCAAGGCAATCCAAACCCCTCATTACACTGCTGGTGGAGAAATATTTTCCCTAAGAACACAGGTTGTTCCTCTGTCCAGAAAGCACAAACTCTGCCCTATCTGCATCACCAGCATGGCTGGGCTTGGCCGGGGCTCCTGCAGAGCAGGGGCACAGCTGGTCACACTGACCATGGCTCCATCCCTAAATCCTTTGTCACTGGCGAGACAACCCCACCAAAGGGCAGGATTTACATCCACATCATACTCAGAGCTGGAAGTAGAGTTGGAGTACTTGGCTTGTTCAGAGCTCATCAGGGTCCTCAGCTCTGATCTCTGCTCTCTGTGAGCAAGGACAGGACCCAGGGAACAGCTGGAGCTGTGCCAGGGGAAGCTTAAGGTGGGACATCAGGAAAAAGCTCGTCCCCCAGAGGGTGGTGGGCACTGACCAGGCTCCCCAGGGCAGTGGGCACGGCCCCAAGGCTGCCAGAGCTCAAGGAATGTTTGGACAAGCTCTAAGGGACAGGATGGGATTACTGGGGTGTCCTGGGTAGGGCCAGGAGTTGGACTCGATGATCCCTGTGGGTCCCTTCCAGCTCAGCATGTTCTATGATTCTATGAAACACACTGGTTTGAGGAACAGCTGGAGAAACAACCCCAGGAAAGGCCAGGGGTCCTACAGCACAGAACACTTCCCAGACAGCCTTGGAACTCTCACCTTCCCAACGACCGAGCAGGGCGAAAACGAGGCACATCTCCAAGAGAAACCAAAGTTCCTCAGCGCCAGGGCATGGCTGTGCCTGCTCCCAGCATGGAGGGCAGGGATGGAGCAGAGCCCAAAGCCTGTGTCCCTATACCCCACTCCTTCAGTTCATTTAGTCCTGGCCCACGACCAGGTCCGTCCCTCCTGTGGCCCCGTCTCGCTCTCCATATTGTGCCGTGTTATTCCTCGCCAAGTCTCACAGTGTTTTACTGGACAAGGCATGTAAGTTAAATTTACATTTTATTTGAACAATGTTTCATCTTGTTCCTGTGTGTCTCTGCTGGTGATGAGGCAGTAAGAAGCTGACGAAATTTATTTCTGTTCTTTCTGCCATGCTGTATAAATAAAGGGAAAGAAATAAAATACTTCTCCAACAGGAAGTGTGAATGCTTTAATGCTTTGTTTGAATACGCAGTTGAGAGACTGTATTTATCACACAGCATCTGTATGAGTCTACAGCTGAAATTTGCTCTCAAAAACGAAAAGATCTCATTTGCATGCATTTTATACCTATGTCACACCACTGAACTTGGTGGATTTACTCTTAAATCTGTGCTGGGGAAGAATGCCCCCACAAAAAGCTTCACAGAAATAGCATAGCCACTTTGTTCTCGTAGCTCAGGTACTGTGAACTCTGGCTGGCTGCATTTCCCAAGAATAATTGCTGTATACATATACCAGGGGAGATTTATATTCCCCTGCATCTTTGCCTATATACAATATGATTTAAATGGCACAGGCACTGGAAAAAGTGGACAGTAAAGGGTACAGTATTTGAAAATAAGCATAAAGCAAAATGGTTTGACATCCGATTTCACTTAAAATGTAAATGGTGAGCATTCAGAGTGTGATTTACAACCTTTTTAAAAGCACAAATGTTTTTCTTTTCGGCCCCCTAACTCAGATGCCACAAATCAGGAGAAATCTTTGCAGCACCAAGAAATCCCCCTTGGTGGGTTGCTCCCAGCTTTTTGTTGCTGTCCTAAGAAATGGACATGGATCCCATGGATTAGTTTTCCTGCCTTTTTTTTTTCCCTCCCCTCTGGCGTCTTGAATTGAAATTTGACTGTACTGTGAATTTGCTGCTGTCGGTTCTCAGACAGAGAGAGAAGGGAGAGGGAAGGGAGTTCCAGTGCAGAAACTGACAGGAATTCAAGCTCCAACACACAAAACCCAGAGCATCAACAGTGTCCTGTGCTCCAGACCACAGCACATGGGACAATCATCATCCACTGACTACCTGCCCCCAATAAGGCACAAATCCATAAAACTACATGCCCATGCAATATTCCTGCATGGAGAGAAGGAGAAGGAGTGGTTCTTGTGCAGTCCTGTGGCACTAACATATCCCAGTCTCAAGCCATGGCATTCAGCTACACCAAAGGGATGAACCAAACATGCTCCTCAGCACCTTGCCCCAGGCACTGGGGAAGCAGGATGCTGCTTTGAGCATCTCAGAGGCTCTTCTGGCTGCAGGAGAGGATCATGGAGGACTCTGTATGGCCTGAGTATAGGGAGGCAAACCCTGGAGCCACCACCCTCCTCCTGCCCCTACACCGGGGCAGCGGCAGGAAAAGCAAGCGCAGAGTTTGGAGCTGAACCATCCAGCCCTTAAATCTTTAATAACCTTCCTTCCCTTCCCTGGGAGCACAGGAGTGTGAGCACACGTTCCGACATCAAACCGAATGCCTAATTTCGGCAGCTGTTAATAAGGGTTAAACCTGCGGCTGCGGCGCTCCCGTCCCTGCACACACAGGCACTGGAGCGGGAAGCCTGAAGGGTGTCCATTTTGAAAAGCCATAATGAATCATTTTTCCTTAGCAAATCTGGCAAACTTCAATCCTGGTTCCTGCAGCCTCCCTTTTCACATGTCCAAGCCCTCTGTGACACATCAAATTTAATGAGACTGCACAGACCTCAAATAAGGCACTGTAGCACTGCTGGGATACTTTATTAAGGAGGATCAGACAGAATGTGTTTGCTGTTTAAGAGCCTTTAAAGGCAAATTACACTTCTTTTGGGGGGGATGAGAGCTTCCCATTCTTGTTCAGTCTCTGCCCTCCTCAAACAGATCCTGCAGGCCAATTCAAACACAGTGTTAAGGTTTCTGCAAACAGGGAAAAGCAGCAAAATTGGCAGCGAGGACAGAGAGACCAGCGAGGAGGACACAGACAAAGAAACATGTTATTTCACAAAATAACAATAATAATAATCTGCCTCTGATGAGCTGTGCGAGGGAACACCCCACCCTGCTAGCAGGTGCTGCTCTGCTAGGTCCAGGGAAAGGCCAAATTAACCCTCTCTGGCTGGAGGAAAGGTAGCAATAACTCTCCAGAAGGATCATAAAATCCTAGAACGGTTTGGGTTGGAAGAGACCTTAAAGATCATCTAGTTCCAGCCCCCAAGATGGATGATGTGAGGTACTTGGGGAAGCCCTGGGGCAGCTATTCCAGAGAAGAAAGGGAAGTAGGAAATATGATTTTTATTGCAGCATCAATATAAATAAATATAAGAACCAGAACAAGGCAGAGTTCAGTTCTGCCACTCAGGATTTTGGGCGAAATGAAGCCTTTGGTTTTGCTTGGGACGTAAATGTGGATATTCCAAGAGGTAAGAAATGAAACCTGACATGACTTCAAGGGTTTCTACAGCCATAGCCAGCTAAGGGGATGTCCCCAGAGACTTTTTTTGCTTGGAAAACCCCATTCTGAGGGCTCACTGCAGTCACTTTTGCTGGAGAGTGCAGCGGTCTCGTGGCATAGCAACGTTCTGCTTCATCCAGGACATCTCTGCTGAGATCATTGTGTTCAGCTCCTCTGTGTCCACCTCTGGCTACATCCAGCTCTAAAGAGAGACTGCAATTTATTGAAGCAAGTGCCCAGGCTGCTGGACAAGGCAGCACGTACCAGGGCTACAGAAAGCCAAAACGTCCATCTTAGCTTATGGTTTCCAACCTAATTGGGTTTTGTAGTGATGTTTAAAAATTGGCCTCGCTTTCAGAGAGCTCTCAAGGGTATTCTGTTAATGGTAAAGCGAATACAGTTGGGAAATTCCATGGAGCAGAACCTGGCTCACTGGCTTCAGGCTGTACTATCTCCAAAACCAGCATCCCTGGAGTCAGAGGGATTGTAGGTTAACACATCCAGACACTCCGAAAGGCTGGGGCACGGGGCTGGCAGTGTGGCACAGCAGGACTGCTGGGTCCTGCCAGGCTCAGCTTGCCTCTTTGCTTCTAAGCAGTGTGCCAGAGCATGCACAGGGACTGACCCTCACTCAGAGACAGCTGGACATGTGGGAAGAATACACAGCTCAGGGAAGGTGGATTCACTCTGTGCTGAAAGAAGGAAGTCTGTGTTTCAGAAGATTTTTATGTGAAAAATGAGAAAAATGATAGCATTTTTATTTTGTCAAAGTAAGGAACCTAACCTTCCAAAAAATGCAGTAAGAAATTAAATCATTTATGCAACAGAGATGCTTTGGTTGCAGAATAAAACCAGAGATGTTTCTTGTGTCAGGACAACCGAGGCAGAATCTATGAGAGTCCCATGGGGGTTACTGGCTTAATTTAACTTTTCTTCTCCATCTTTGGCAATCTGAAGAGGTTTGGGGCTTTGGACAGTGAACTCAATGGTGATTTGGATCCAGGTCACATTTTATCTGAACCACCTGCATTTGGAGTCACAGGAAGAGCGTGGTTAATGGATCAGCTTAATGGCATCAGTTCTGATCCATCTCTAATTAAAGGCTCTGCCAGGAATACAGTCAAGCAATTCTAATGGCCCAGAGGAAGAATTGTGAAGTCAGGTAATGAAATTTGCTTATTAGACAAAATGGGAAGAAGGAGTGCAGGGGCACAGAAATCAATATGGAAAGCAGGACAGTAACATTTAGAAAGCCCTGCACATGGAGAAAGCATAACTAATGAAGTTCAGTGCTGAGGAGTGGAATAACACCAACAAAAAATCCTGCCCTGCTAAGAGCCCTGGAGATGTTCACTGGGAAAAGGTCCAGTCTTTGTGAACTGCTAAACAACTTGTTCCAGGATCCAGATGACTCAGGTGGGCAATTACCTTGTTTCTGTGTGTCCCATAGTGCTTTGACAGACTGTCCCACATCTCCTTCTACAACATGTTCCCTTCTGGTGGTGCCTGGAATATTCCCAGCATTTTTAACTGGGACAGTGCCATGACTCTCAAGGCTGCTGGTGAAGGTGGAAAAAGGCACACCTGTAGCCTGGAAACTCCTTGGATAAATGTCATAATCATCCCCACTAGATCCCAATAAATGTGTGACACGAGTATCCCTGCAGAATTAATCACCTATGGCCCTTTTTATCCAAGGGCCAAGATCTCTTCCCACTTTACCCATTAGAACATCCCTTGTAATGGAAGGTGTCCCTGCCCAGGGCAAGGGGTTGGAATGAAATGATCCCTCAGGTCCCTTCCAACCCAAGCTAATTTGGGATTCTGTGATTAGTACTGAGAAGACACACATAAAAAAGCCAGAGAGCAACACTTATACTGCTGAAAAATTCAAAAGTATTTATTCTATGCTGATCTACAGAGTATTGGGGAGGGAAATATTTATAGGTGGAATAGTTACAGCTCCAAAACCTTCATTTGTAGGCAGGTGGGAGAGGAGGGGAAGGAACCAGGCCCTTGTTGACAACTCCTCTTTGGTTTGATTTTTTCTTTTAAATGTATATTTTTAAGGGGAAAAGTTACCTCAAGTTTATAAGCTTTAGTTGTGAAGCAGAGCCTTTTGTGCCTCACTGGCCCACATAATTGCACTCCCCCCTCCTCTCAGCCGGTGGCAAAGGAATGTAGGTGGAATGTCTTTACAGGGAGACCAGCTCATGCAGGGGCTGCACAATAAGGGGAAGAAACAGGAGCCAATCTAAGTGAAGGATCAGGCAAGCACGGGAAGGAAAATAATATTGGGCTGTCTGCTACCACATCTAAGCCCGTGAAATGCCTCCCTGAATCCCCTGCTTCCTTCTCTCTTAAAATGTCCTCCTTCTTCCCAGAGGTTCAAGGGACATATCTGGTTACAGACTCCTTTTTAACACTTCACTTTTCCCCCTCTCCAACGCCGCTTCTTTCATTCTGCTGCCACATATATATATTTACTGGCAACGGAAAAAATCAATAAAGGAGAAGGAAATGACTTGGCAGCCTTCCGAAGTGTTAAAATAATTCTCATCTAATTGAGCCCCATTGTTTTTAAACAATATTGCCAAGCAATGCGGCTCAGTAGCCCGGCCTCAGCTTTCAAAAGCACCCAGTGACTTGGGGTGGTTCTGATTTTCTGGGTCTCCCTTGGAGTCTCCTTAAAGGGACTGGCTTGGTCCTGTGTGAAGCACAGAGGTGTGTCCATCACTCAGCCCCCTTCGTGCCGGGAGCCTCCGAAATTTATCTGTGCCTTGGTGTTCAGCCCTGGGATCGGACCCCACAAGTCTCATTTGAGGGCACATTTAGGCAGAGCAGCCCTGACTATGGCTGGACATACCCATAAACTATCCTAGCTGGATTTCACCAGAGAAAACTGGGAATGAGATTAGTAACCAACAGCCTGAACCAGGTGCATTCCAACCTGTCAATTCTTTGTGTAAATTATTGCTCCTTAAATACAGCCCTGCTGTCCCAGCAGTGAAATATTCGGGGACGTGCTGCGCAGGAACACACAGCTCTAACCTTTACACTGAGCTGCTTCTTGGGGCTGCTTGTAAGCTAGAATCTCTTCTGTGGGTGACTGATTTTTTCACATTTCAATGTGGCTTTTTTTACAAAATAAGGAGGAAGAGGACTTGAACCTCGAGATATCTAAAGATCCTCTCTGTTCCCACACAAAATATTTCCTCTGCTGCTCAAACTGGTTTCACTTTAATACAACCCAAAGCACCTCATTTCTATTTTGGCTTATAAAAAAAAAAAGTATTTGTCTTACACAAAAATGGAAATGAAAAGTCATTTTCAAATGGACAACTGAAGTGTTTAATTCTGAAGAGGATGGGAAGCATGTCTCAGCTTCACTGGAATGCACCAGCTTGATTTCAAACAGAGTAAATAAGTTGGGGTTTTTTTACAAAAAAATAAAAAAGGGTTTTCTCAGCAAGGTAACAGCTTACATGAAAAATCTCCCATCATCAAAATCTCAGTGGCTTCATGTTTAGAAAGGAAGTGTTCTCTGTTCCCATGCAGGGCGAAGAAGCTGTTTTTCTGAGTTAAACACTTATCATCACCCTGGAACTTCAAGGTTATACCTCATTTATGTGCCAAGTGACCAATGTGGGGAGTCCCTGCATTTTTTCACAGTTCCCTTATTTTCCTGGAACGTGTGTTGGACTCTCCTGTGCCTGGCTCAGTGGAGCTGCACATGGAAATACAAACTGCACAACCCAAGCGTTTGCAACAGTCACTGGTTTGGAGTTAAATCTCTCTTGGTCCTTGAGCTTCACTTCTGAAGGGCTCAGCTTGAGACATCAAGAGTTTGGCTTGGGGATCCCCTTCTCACTGCCTTCCTGGCCACCTTTAGTGTGTGCCCCAGTGGCCATCCTTTTTTAGACCTAGACATCCCTTTTTAAACACTTGGGCATAAGATCTCATCCCCTCCAAAAACATTTTTAACAAAGATGCATCAACACAAAACCAGTAAACTACTCTGATACACAACGAAATAACTGCTCCTAAAGTACAGGTATGTCCGTGCTCAGACCCCTCCCCATTCTCCACAGTCCAGCTGAGAGCAGCCGCTCTCCTCCACCACCCCAGCATTATTCCTGCTGGGAACAGGAGCCGACCACACAGGAAGAGAGTTCTCTGCTGCTACCAGAGAGCTGAATGAGAACAAATAGACACAAATGTGCACCTCGGTGCCTCAGAGGTCCTGGGGAGCAGCCTCTCCCTCTCTCTCTCTCTCTCACCCCGAGAGGAATGGGTGTTTGGGTGGGAAACATCTGGCCCTTGCTAGGGGTTCCTGGGTTTATTGGCAGAAGCAGGGATGCACATGGCACTCATAGTGTAGCCCATTGTGTGTGTGTCCAACCACAAATAGGTTAAATCAATAAAACAGAGAAACCTCAGTTCTTGTATCGAATACCATCCATATCTAATGCCTTCAGGATGTCTTCTGATCCCAGAAGGTCCTGCTCACTTGATGCCTTTGCTTCCTGGGTACCCCACACTTCCCAAAGGAAAGAGCCAAGATATTAACTTTCCTCTGCAAAAATGGCTTGTGAGAACATAGAGCCGGTAAAAAGTTTCAGCTTGGCCAACTCCAGCGTCTCCAAGTGCTGAGAGGAGAGTCTGGAGTGACCTCGTGGGAACACCAGAGGAGGGGAACTCACATCTCCCCTCCAACGGGACCAGTCCCCAAAAAGGAGAGGATGCTACTGCATCACCCTGGTGGCCCCATCGCCCTTAGACAGAACCTAAATTCTTGTGCTGTTTTAAAGGTAAACTGGTGGGAGAAATGAACCAGACTCAAGCGAGATTACAAGTCAGAGTTCCAATTTACTAAAAAGATTAAAATAAATACAGTGATACAGAGAAAAAAAAATTGATTTTAACCCACAAAACCCACACATATAACCCAGCACTGTGGGACTGTACTTCAAATCAGCACCAAACACCAGCCTTTGGCAAAGGGCTCAGAACAGAATAATGATGATGGGATTAGGCAAAAAAAGAATTCATAAAAAACTAAATTAAAAATCACACCTCGCTTTGCATTGGAAATTGAACTCAGCCACCACACTCTGTTTGGAGCAAGCCTCTTTAAGTGCAACCCATTGTCTGGGGAAATTCTCCCTGGAATCTGGGTTTCCAACACTGTATTACTGTAACTCCCCACGTTCATGAAATCCCCAGGAAAACTGTGGCACGACAGAAACGGCACCGTCCTGGCAGGTGCTGCTGTGGGATGTGAGTGTCTCGGGACAAGTCTCTGCAAGACCTGCTGAACTGCAGAGAGAAACCCCCTGGCAAAGGGTGGCACGGGCAATTCGCTCACAGCTCCTCTCAAGTCGTGTCTGAGGAGGGAGAAGCAGCTGTCTAGAGATAAATTTTGATTTCTCCTCTCCCCCAAAACACATGTACAAGCTTTGAGTGACAGACAAAAGGAAACAAGTAGTGGGTTTTTTTGTGTGAGTGTGTGTGTGTGTGAGTGTTTCCCTCCTTTCTCTTTGTTTCCTCATCCCAGTAGCAAAAGGGGAAATCGAGGGGACAGACATGGCACAGCTTGTACCGAAGGGGAAGCAATAAAACCTTCCTATACACAGCAACAACCCCTGCCACTTCTAAATATCGCCAAACTGTCAGGAATAAAGACATTGGAAAAGAAGGCTGCCTTTTTTTCTTCTTCTTTTTTTTTGCCTGCCCATCATAAAATGCAGTCTTCCTCCTCACAGATTCAGAGTCAAGTAAAAGTAGGAGTGAAGATGACAAACTTCTGCACCTTCTGCTCTGACTGCAAATGCTCCTGAGTAAGAGACTCTCCTTTACCCCCAATCTGTGCAGCATCAAGCAAATTTCATAGAATTAAAGATATTTTAGATCATCAGATCCCATCATCAGCCAGTCTCTAAAATAATAAAATCCTGTCAATTACTCTTCTTGTTTTATAATTTTTATTATTCTTGCTCATTTCCCTCAGATTTATGGTATTTGTTGTGAAGTAGCTACACATTAAGGTTGAAAAGGGAGGATTCATTCCATGCTTGTAGTTTGTATCACAGATCTATGGATTCTGTCGTGGGACACGGCCACAACTGTGCCTGATATTGGATGGTGACAAACAGGCACTGCCATCCCCTGGGAGAGTGTCCCTGCACGTTTAGGAGGAGACAGCCCTCAGCTATAGTCTGATTTCACAGAATACGAAGGGACCCACAAGGATCATCTCCTGGCCCTGCCCAGACACCCCACCAGTCCCACCCTGTTCCTGCCCCATTGTCCACACCCTCCTGGAGCTCTGGCAGCCTTGGGGCTGTGCCCACCACCCTGGGGAGCCTGGGCAGTGCCCACCACCCTCTGGGGGAAGAACCTTTCCCTGAGATCCCACCTAACCCTGCCCTG
>JAWWMO010000070.1:4044194-4073395 GCA_035047845.1 Dendrocincla fuliginosa | reverse complement strand
CCCTGGGGAGCCTGGGCAGTGCCCACCACCCTCTGGGGGAAGAACCTTTCCCTGAGATCCCACCTAACCCTGCCCTGGCACAGCTCCAGCCATTCCCTGGGTCTTGTCACTGATCACCAGAGAGATCAGATTTGTGTACTTGGCCTTTCAGGGCATTACATCACAATCAGTGAAAAAGCCAGTGAGGGTAGATTTCATTTTTCCACGGAAAGAAGCAAAGAGGATGAGGCATTCCTGAAGGGAGGGGGCAGCAGGCTGTGGGGCAGAAACCCTCCTTGTGAGGCACTCAGGTGAAAAAACCCACCAAAACCACCCCCGTATAAACACCCCAAATAACTGCTGAGTTATTTGGCAACAGCTCTTCTCCTGTGGGGGTATAAAAGCCTCCAAAAAAAGCCCACCCAATAAAAGGCAGGGCTGTCTGAAGTCCCTGTTTTACACGTTGTTCGGCTGCACAATCTGCTGGGGTGAACCCTTTTAAAAGGGGCCATTCCTGTGTGAAAAGCCAGTTGTGCAGGGCTGGGAGGCATCCAGCTGCAGACAGCTGTGGGGCTGGTACTGCAACTGGAGCATTTTAAGAGTGAACTCTGGCATGTGGACAGGAGGCCCTGCAAGGGTAACACAGAGGGAAAGTACAGTTTGCTTCTGTGTGAGCCGGGACACATCCACCTTCCTGCACAGCTCCGCTTAAACACAGGGCTGCTCACAACCAAAGTCATGCTTCCCCCTCCCTTGGATTTTTGTTGTTGTTGTTTTTGTTTTTGGTTGCTTTTTTTTTTTTTAAATTTTATTTTTAAGAAATTCAGTTTAAAAAATTCTCCCTTTTGACCTCAGCCCTCTGTCCACTTTTCAAACACACTGATTATCCCACTGGACTGCAATATCATCCCAGGCCAGGCTGGATAATCCCACAGCCCCCAACACTCTGCTGCTCTCTCTCCAGTGCATCCAAATGTCTCCACGCTTCCCAACCAGTTCCAGGAGGGTGCATCTGTTCTATCTTCCTAATCTTCAGGACACTACACAACGTACATGGACACACGGATATTTGGAACTAATAACTGCTTGGAGAGTTTTTGTATTTATACATGAAACTGGGTCACAGCAGAGCAGAGAAATAAGGGGTAAAGTCAGACTAAGACCTGGCCCACCACAGGAAGCAGGCAAATTTGTACAAAGTATTAGTTTATTGTCCCTGAAAAAGCAGGAAATCCTCGGGAAGTGGCATCTCCTATGCATTTACTTATTCAGGAGGCACAGGAGATGCCATGGGGTTGTTGGAACAGGTGAAAACATCAACACAAATCGACTTTCCTTCATTATGAGCAACCAAACATCCATCACTGTGAAGCACCAGCATACCTGCTATCCAGGACATCATTAATGAGGAGCCCCAAATTTGCCCTAAAAATGGCTCTGCTGGCCAACAAAGTGAGTCTCATTCAGCCACTTGCCAGGGGGGTAACACAGCAGCACAGCAAATGGTAAAATAAATAAATAAATGTATTTTAGTTCTGGCTTCTCTCCAGATCTCCAAGTTAGTAAAACGGGAAACCAATGTGGGATGGGAAACCGTCTGTTTGAACTCTGCCCACTTACAAGGTGGTGCTTCCGTGGAGATGTCGGAGGGGGAGACGAGGGAAGCTGTGACTGCGCTGGGAGGAGAAGGAGCAGCCTCACATCAACGCAGCGACTTGGATTTGTGTTAGTAGAAGCTCAGAGGTAAAGAAATGGAATTCACTAGGTGACATTTCAAGGGTTAATGGGATTTAAGCTTTGATCTTTCAAGAAAACACGCTGAAAATGTAGCCCAAGGCATGTTCACCATTTTGTTTGCTAGTAAAACAATGCAATTTGATTTTTGTTGGCTTGTTGTTTTTAAGTGGAACCTCATGGGTGTTCTGTTAAACTCAGCCCACAAAAGCAATTTGTGTCATTTTAATGTAGCTCCTGTGTTAGAAATGTTTGTTTTTAAATGCAAGTTTTATAGTTTTCATTGTTTGCACATTAAAAGCTCAATCAATAAGAAAAGCAATTCATGATGTTGCTCTTCAAAATTCCAGCCTTATCTACCCCATAAATTGGGACAAATATGAAAGTGTGAGAAATAACACAAGCTCATTCTTTTGGAATATGAAAAGAGTAATTCCAGATCTTCTCTGCTTTGACTTATCACTATCCATCATGCGCCTTAATATTTGTAGGACAGTCAAGTTGAGATACAGCCCTGGAGCAGAGGATGGAGCAGGGCATTCTGTGATTTGTTGCAGTGGTAGTTGTATTTTAGCATAGGCATCACTTCAGCTACTCTAAAATGGAAGTGAAACCTTCTTCTGCAAGAAACATATAAAAATATTTACCAGAGATTAAGTGTCTGTGCATGGATTAAAAAATCATCCCAAAAGATGGGGACAACAGAAAGGGTAGGAACCCAGATCTCACTCTCAGGGCTATCTCCTGATCTGCTACTGGCTTTACTTTTAGCCTTGTGTAATTCTTTCTACCTCTCAGGGCTTCCATTTCCCACCTAGACACCCATGGGGCAACACTATAATGGGTTTCTTGCTCTTTGATATTTGAAACACGCTTAGAGATTCCTTGGGTGAAGGTGGTAGAAAGAAATCATTATATATATAGCCCACTCCTCCCTGCAGGGTCCTGGAGGTATTTTGAAAGTCTCCACAGTGTTGGGTAAGAAGGAGCAAAGAAAAATCAATGTAAATGTGCAGAGAAAGAGCAGAAGTCACTGCATCAGGAACTGGATATGGATGATCTTGTGGGTCCCTTCAGCTCAGGATATTCTATGATTTTATGGCTGATAATTGGATGTGGAGCTGCACAACTGCCAGTACCTTCATCATGCATCAAGCTCCATCTTCCCTCAAACATCCCCTTCCCATTTCATTTTTCCTTAAGAGGTTGGTGTTACAAACAGGAACAGGGATAGTGTAAGGTATGACTGCATGCCTTCACACCTCATGAAATCCCATCTACAATGGTAAAATTAATGAGCAAAATTGCCTGCTGCAGCAATGTCTGAAATAGCTGTAAATGTTTTATTACTTAAGCACATGCAACAGCAACTCTAGCAAACATACCCCATCAAGTGAGGTAGAGAAGGGACACAACAGGATTTTTTGAAAAAGCAGACAGCCATGGCTCGAATATATTTCTGAATAAATTGGCATTAGTTAGCTGTGATGGCTGCACAACATCCTGCAGGAAACCACGCTCAGCAAAGGCATTCCTGCACAAGGCCAGTGTGCTGCATCTCCCAGGGTTCCCTGTAATGCCAGCCTACTGCCCAGGAAGCAGAATGGAGCTTTGCACAACAATAAATAAGCTGACAAGATGCCACAGGGGCTGGTTAGTGTTTCAAAGGGGTGGCTAAATTAGGCTTGGGTTGGTACCCCAATAGGTACAATAAAGTCTACAGTGAAATGAGCTCTTGCTTGGAGTTCCACCACCACCACCTCACACAGTGGAGCTGTTAAACCTGGGTCAAAGATGTCTCTGCTTGCAAAATGAGAGAGAAATGAGTGCATGGTAAATGTGGTGGGTGATTGTGCCACCAGCCCCCAGGAGATGCTCCATCATAGCTGTGATGTCTGCAGGGGTAGAGCCAGTTTCTCCAAGCTGTGTATCCAGCACCACTCCACCTGGGCAGGGAAGAACAGTAGCACTCAAGGCAGTGCTCGCTTGCTGAAGTTCACTGTTGGGGACCAGCGTGGCTTGTCCCAGGGAGCCACAGAGGATCTGCACTGCAGAGCCATGGGCAGGACATGCTGCAGTTCAGATAAGGGCGCTGGACCAGCCTTGAAACCTTATTTTGCTGGCTGGACCTTCATGCCCATCACCTGCCATGTGCTGCCAGCCCAGGAGGAGAGAAAGTGCCAGGGTGACTCTGTTTGCCTGAGCACTTGTGGCAGGAGCATTCACGTGGATTATTCTAAAGGGTCTTGAGAGTCACTCAGTAAGGGAGCAGAAAGGAAACCACATGATTAAAGTGGCCACTCTGCACCCTACAAGTAGGATTTGAACTCGAGAGGTGCAGAGCACCAGCAACTCCCCATTTACTCAGACCACAGCCCAGGCTGCTCAAAGCTTTTGGCATCTCAGAACAGCAAAACTTACTCAAGACCATCAAGTAGCTGGTGATAACTAATCTATATGCAGGAAGTTGCTCTCAGAAGGCATTTGCTAAATAATTTAGGAACAAAACCCAGCAATGATAATAAAAAATGCGGAGAAGTTTACTCCCAGATGATCTGCAAATACAAAGCAGCAATAAGTCTATCAAATAAACTCACCTAGTGCTACTCTCATATTCCCTTCCATCCTTCCCATCTGATTTTCTTCTGATTCAGCATCTTTCCTCCTTTGGGCATTTCTGGCTGGCAGGGCTGGATGTACTTGGTTAGAATTCAATACCACGAGGGGGTTTAGTAAATGAAAGCTGCTTTTTTTTTCCCCTCCTCTCTTCAGTAGCTCCCAGGAGGTAAACGAAAGTTTACAAGGGTGCCCTGCATGGTTAAGGTCAGTCAAGTTTAAACTGCTCCAGTCCTCATCCAGATCCACCAGCAAAAGTCAAAAGCTCCCATTACATTCTTCGATTAAATTTAAAAAGGAAAAATGAAACTGCTATTTGAAATCTCTGTATCAACTGAAAAATATGATAGCAAAGCCCTTGCCAGGGTGCTCTAGCATGCAGCAGGAGTTTGTCTCAGCTGACCACCCCGTGATGCTCAGAGCTGGGTATTGTACACTGTCCAAGACAAGCCTGCACTGTCATTAACCAGCTTTAGAGCAAGCAAAGCAAGGAGGAAGAAAGAGGAGCATCCGGAGAACTGCCCTGCATGAGGCTTTACACCAAGAGCACTAAACTGGATTTCACTTGCTGGCCCTTCTCCAAGCAAAGACTCAGCTGTGCATGTTACTTTTAAGATCAATGCTGTCCACTGGACTTCAAGGAACCATCTGCTATCTGCTTGTGGATGGACAGCCTTGATCACAGCTTAGGTCCCTTCTGAAGCCATCCCTCAACAACAGCAGCAACATTCTGAACTACAACACCCATCCTTAAAGCCAATTGCCAAAATCATTGCAAAAAGTGGAGAAAAATATTAACAGCAAGGAGACAGATGGTGCCATATTAAAATCCTCTCTGTTCTTACTTTTATCCACTGCTTTTATTTATCAGGACAGCTCCCCCAAAAGCATATCATGTTTGCACTCCACATGTTAGTTCCTTGCCTGCTCGAGGATCCAAAGAAAGGACTGCAAACCTTTTGGAGCTGATGGCACTAATCTGACGACCTGAGGAAGCTCAAACCAAGAACCAGGACATAAAGACAAACCCTGGCTGCTATCCAAAAGAACTCATAAATCTAAACATCTCCTCCTTGCTCCCTTGTAACAGCTCTAGTATTTCTTCTACTTTTACATTGTGAAGATTGTTCATTATTACTTTCACCCCTTAGCCTCTCTCAGGATATCAGCTCCATCTGCCACAACATGTCTGGAGTGAATCTCAGCCAGTACAGTTCAGGTGCCCACTTCTACCCTCCTCCTGGATTCTTACACTTGACAGAAGGGTTCAGATGATATATAACATTTTTTCAATCAACATGCCGCAGCCTCCTCACCTCTTGACTTTTTTTTCCTCTGCCTCTCAATTCCCAATCACTCTCTTTCTGTCCTTCATTTCATTCTTACCTTGGAATTACTGAAAGTGATACAGATGATAATACATCATTTTGCTTAGTAATGGTTTTGCTGAACATTTCAGCTGCCACTTCAGCCTGCACATTAGCAACCAGAGAATAAACTCTAATTGTTTTGACACTCTACTGTTTACCAACCCTTAACACAGGTAGGACTGAAGGCTGCAGCATTCAACTCTGCTTCCAGGAGCAAAGAATGTCAGTAGTATTTATTGGCTCGTACTTGGTTTCTCCCATACAAATGTTTTCTGAACTCCTTTCATCTCTACCTTACTGCTGCTAGCATGTCATTTTCCATCCCCTGTTATTCAACAGTCTTTTATATTCACATGCAGCCCAATCTTCTGCCAGTATCATCCTTTCATTTATGTCAACTGGGTTACATGTTGCTCTTACCTGCCTCCAAGTTACTGCTCATTTTGTGTCAGGTAAAGTTATTGCACCATACACAGAACAGATTTCATTCCACAGTATGTGTTCAAGTTGTAATTCTGCTGTGGGATAAAGCTCATCAAGGCAAAACAGAAATGTGGGTGCTGGCACTGAGGCTCCTGGGCAGCTGCTCCTCCAGCACAAACCTCTTTCCAACAATGACAAGAGCAGACACATCACACTGAAGAGGATTCTAAGACTTGTGGGATGAATAACCTGTCAGTAGGTGAGGTTTCTCTTTTTAGATTTAGATTAATCAGTAGTCATCTCCTTCCTTTAAACATAATCCTTCCAAGACTCCCAGCTTTATTCACTTCTTTTACCCCTCTCATTTGGTATCCTCTGCACATCATCGGGGCTGGCGTCAGTAGATGGCACTGTGACATTCACTCTCCCAGGTTGTTTTTTGTTCAGCCTACAAGCAAAGGTTTAGTTTTCACCAAATTTGTGTGTGTGTGTGTTATAATTAGTTTTGTTTATGCAAGGTTCTCTAGTCCTCCAGGAGCAAACTGGGGAAGCAGTGAGATAATTTTCTCTCTGCATTTGCCCTGCTCTCTGATTGAGGTCAGCTCTTGAGCCAGACTCGCTCTCTGGGCACTGGCCACTGAGGTTATGTTGAGATTCCTATAAGAAGGGATTATCCTGTATATTATTTGACTACTCTTGCTCCAAGACTGGTACACCAGGCTAAATAGGGCAATTAAACTGGGAATGCCTGAGCGTTGCCCTCCAGCAGAACAGCAGCTTGCAATGCCCTCTCTCTTTTTGCCCTGTGACAACAGATATGTGCTGCTATATTTAGAAGAAGACACTATTCTCCAAAGAATGGCACATGCAAATGGAAATCCATTTTTTTTTGAGTTCTTTGCCTTCCGAAGTTTAATGCCTTATGGTGGGAACCCAAAGTACAAATTCAAGACTCATGTGCAAATACTATAATTATCAAACAATTCAAAATCTGATTATTTTCAGAGGTGTAGATGATGGCTGGTCCAAGACACCAAGAACCTGTGGAATGCCAAGACAGGGAAAAAACAACACAAAAAAAATCAGTGCCAAAGTATGAAATGAAATGCCTTCACATTGGTTTGAGAAGCAACACCATTAGTGTCACATGCCTTAACTTATTTGCCTTCTTTTTTTGAGGGAGAAAATAACAAATAGTCCATGCTTAAGTCAGGGAGCTTGATCTAATGATACCTGGAAATCTCAGGGAAGGTACAGAGCCCTGTTGAGCTGAGTGCTTTTCAAACAGGAGATAATAAATATATGTAGATGAAGATGTTATCAACTGATCTCACAAGAAAACCTTCTCTTTTTAAGGAGAAATGTGAGCTGAATGTTTATCAATTTTTTTTACAAAAACATCCTTAAAATTTTCTTGTGTTTCTCCCTCAGTTTTAAGCAGCAAGTTCAACTCTCCCTTTACTACTTTGTTCATGATTTAGCACTGAACAGCATTTCATAGATGCAAAAAGATAGCAACAAATGAGGAGAAAGAGAATTACAACAAATGTACCAAAAAAAGAAGAGTTAACGTAAACACCTATTGTAAATCTAAACATCTGCCCAGAGCTTCATACACACAGAACCCATTGCAGGGTGTGAAATGTCTTTGTGAATTCCGAGGATGAAGTGTCCTTAGCAAGAATGACAATTATCATCAATGGTTGATTAGCAAGTGTCAGGTTGACAAGGAGTCATCAGCAAATGTAAATATAGGTCCTCTGAAGAACAGAAACCTTTGTGGAAGCTGATAGCTCCTTACAACATTGAACCTCGCTGTTCTACTCCTACATGACTTCTTTAACCACAGAATGTCAGAGACAGTGGCTCAATAAACCTCCATCTCTGACCACAAAACCTTCTCCTCAGGCTGGGACTGACCAGTCCTAAACCCACGAGACAAGGACAACTTCGAAAAAGTTCTGAGTTACTTCAGGGAGGATTTTTGACATCAGAGAGCCCAGAAACATAGCAGGGAATTATTTTCCTTTAACATGCTTACAGCTAAAGGATTGGCTTCCATTCAACTCCTAGAAGCGTTAGTGCTTAGAGCCTGCATGCCTTGCATTCTTGCAGTAATACAATTCTGTATTAAAATCTATTCCAGTTGCTTGGTTTATGAGAATTGTTAAAATGTGCTGCATTCGTACCAAGCTTATTGGATCCAAAGGGAAAAAAAAGAAAAGAATCAATTTTTAACCAGAAAGAAGAAAGTGAGAAAGATCATGTGGTTGTCCCTATCTAATATGTGAAGCTTTAGTCCTTATAAAAGTTGCCTGTATCCAAAATGTGACAATTTTATTTCAGAAGGTGACGACATTTTAAGAATTTGTTGCAACTTGTGGACAAAGTCATAGTCGATTCGCTCTCCAGCATTCCTTGGATTTTGTAATATGTCAATACATCATGTTAATGCAAGTTTTTAAAGAAGGAGAAGAGAAAGCAAAAGCTCCCTTCCTTTTTAAGTATGAGTAATCTATCCAAATCCTACTGAGACACACAAAGGAACGCCGGCAATTTTCCCTTTCATAAAATGCGGACTTTCTTTAAATACTTCCTCCCTACATTTTCAAAGCAGGGTTGTATGAAATGAAGGGGAAATGACACCCTTACCCATTGAAAAGGAGATTATGTAAAACTGGCTGGAGAAGCCAGCCGTGCTAATGCAAATACAAGTATGATCTTATTCATAAGTTGCCATTGTGCTGGCAGAACACGCCTTTCCTCGACGTCTCCTCCTGAAACTCCGCGCAGGGAGAAAAATGTTTATGTCGGGTTATGCTGCCCTGTTTGGCAAATAAATATGAAACCCAAGAGGTCCCTTTAAAGAAGTGAAGGGCTTGGTTTTCCATTGTGCTGAGCACTCGATTCCACTTGAAGTTAATGAGAGCAGTCAGCAGCCTTGACAATCAGACACTCCAAGGTTTGGCGTGTCCAGAGGTGCTGGAGACGCTCCGGGAGCAGCCAGGGCTCGTCTCCTTTGCCTCTCGTGTGCCGATGGCAACTGCCTGTTGTTTCCAAAGTGGCAAGTGGGAACAGCCTGTCTCTAGTAAGAATTTTATGAAGTCAAACCCCTACTCAGCCTGTGCTCCTGATTGCATTGGATGTAACCCCTCACTCTGCCAACTCCTCAAACACATCCTTCAGCTGGCAAAGTACAAATCATTCCCATCCTCTTCCAACATCCTCGCTTTGAGTATCTGCTGCACTGGAGCCTTATCCCTCTTGGTGCCGTTTGAAAGGAGATTAGAATAATAGAATCATCAAGTTTGGATCATCAAGTCTAATCTTAGTTTGGATCCTGGGCCTGAAACTGAAGTATCAAAGCACAAGATCACTCCAGAGTACACTTGAGTTGTAGACCAAGAGATGTCTCAGAGGAAAACAAACCCGAGGGAAAAGCCACTGCTGAAAAGCTCTGGAATTCAGTCGAAACTCAGTCCACAGTATAGAACCAATTCAAACCAATTAAGAGGTGGGTATGTGAATTTGCCTTTTTGCTAGGAAGGAAAAGCATATTGCATATATCTGACCATGCTGTACATGAAATAAAGGAGCTGGGATGCCCTCAGCCACCACAAACACAGTTACATAAAATGTGGCTGGAGAAGCTACAATGCTGCAAACAGACAGGGAATCTCATTCTTCCACTGCTCTGGGCTCAAAGTCCATGTCAGGGCATTTTATACCAGTGTGTGAATAAGCAAAGTCAATCTTGATACATTTCTCAAGTAATTTTACAGGGGACTTAATCCTTTTTATTCTCTCAACCACTTTTTAATCATCTTGGCTTTCCATGGAAACTCTTTGGTAGTGTAAGGAAACCCAAGACCTCAGCTATGTGTATTTAACTTTTGGTTGGTAAAGAAGGTCTAATTAATCTTCATTATGGGGAGCTTTTGAAACCAATGCCCATAGTGAGTGCCCTTCCTGTTCAGCTCTGGCTCAGAGCCCTTTCTGGCTCAGCCTGTAGAACCCTGGGGTCTTCCCATAGGAAAGGCTGCTCAGCATTTGGTGAAGAACTGATTACACAAGTCTTCCTCCCATTTTCCACTGCCACATATGACAGCTGCTGCCAGTTAAAACTGTCTTTTATTTGTTTGAACTGTGCTTTATTTGTTTGGTAGCTAAAGGTAGCCAGATGGCCAGTCTAAAGCAAAAATCCTCAGCTATTTTTCAGGAATCTGTGCTTCATAAAACCAGAAAGGTTTGATTCCTTCAAAAATGCAACAGAAAGAATGTCTTTATTTTAAAATAAAAATAATACCAGGTCCATTAATAGAAAAACCTCCCCATTTTAGATTCCCAGGGGTTTTTGCTGTTATTTGGGTCTAGCCTTTTTTCAAACAATGCATCGAAAAAAAATTACTAGGAATTTACTTTTTGCATCACAGCATCTTGAATCCAAATTAGCTTTAAGAATCACATCTGGGATATAAAGTTTTTCAAGGTAGAATAATTTCTAGTTTCTTTTAAGGCATATTTTAGCAGTGCCACTGCAAAGACCTTCAGAGCTTGGCTTTGGCAGCTGGGGCCAAACCCAACACCACGGTGACTGAAGGTCTGGATTTCTGGAAATGTGCAAAACTTCACAAATCCCTACAGTCGTGGAAATTCTGATTTCCAAGCGTTCAGGTACTTTGGGGTTTAGATCAGTTTCCATTGGGTATGAGTTCATTAGATCATTGTCCAAAATCTTTACCTAAAGGGTCACATTTCCAAGTGTTTCTCTAATTCACAGGCTGTAACATGACATGAATCAAAACCCTAGAAAAAAAGAGGTGCTGTGGTGAGAAGCTAAATTTAGGGATTTGCTCTTTTTATTTATTATTTTGACAGAATTGGGCAAAGAAAGTTAACTTCCTCTCCTCCTCCCACCCAGTTTATTCTTTAATCTATCAAAAGAATTATTAAATCTTTTAAAAGATCAAACCCTTAGATTCTTCACAAAGGTTGTCACAATGAATTCATTTGCAGAGCTTTCATCCCTTCTTCCCCACTGTGCTGAAATCATGTTGACTATTTTTCGCTGTCTCTCTTACTTGCTGTAAAGATCCAGTTGCAAAGGTTGTTGCAAGGACTCGATCTCCCACTCTTTTCCCACCTGGCACTAATCTATCCTAGAAACTGAAAATGCAGGTGGTGATACCTTCCTGCTGCTGCTGCTGCTGCTGCTGTGGTCCAACAATGAGCTCAGAAAAGAAGTCTTTCAAAAGGTGGTTTATGACACTGCAGAGCAGAGGAAAAAGAATAGCAGAGAGGGTGATCCCTGAAAATTCCCTTCTTAAGGAGTGCTACTTCTGCTTTAGGAGAACAGGTCTTGTTTTATTGCTTGGTAAGTCCAACTAATACAATCGATGCCACACAGAACATCAAATTCCTTTGGTTTAATTAGAGATATCTCAAAATTAACAAACACACACACTAAAAGCAACATTTACAGACACGCAAGTGACAAAATACATCACTCCATTCAGTTTCTTATAAAACCAGAGTCTTTCTCCCAAGAACCTCCAAAGCAAAGACATAAATATTTAGATACAAAATTTTCATTATCTTAAAGACTGATGTTCTTTGAATAAGAAGGATTTTAAAATAAACCACTTTAAAAAATTAAATAAAATCTTAGTTTTGAAAATTCTTCTCGGGTTTTGCCACATGCCAATGAACCCTATCAGAGCAGCACATTAATTTTTTAATGAATCTTTTCGCCTTTCAATGGGCTGTGGGGTTGCAGTGGCAGCAGAGCCAGAGCAGTTGTGTATCCAGTTTTCCACATCTAATCCCTAACAGGTCAAGCTGCCCCCCCGATATTCCACGTACACTGCGATTAAGAGCAGGCAGGATGATCACAGTGAGAGGAGCAGGGCGGGAATGCAGGAGAGAGTGATGCCAGTGATAAAGGAGAGGTACAGATTGTTTAGTCTCTCACGTCATAAATCCACCTCTTACTGATTACAAAACACAATTTTTAAAGGACTCAAAGAAGGGATAATTCAGTTTTGAAAACCCTGCTCTTTGATCTAAGGGCATCAAATCTCTCTTCAAGCTGAGTCTTGAACTTGTATGACATAGGGAACTATCTTGAGACCATGCTTGGGACCACAGTGTTATCTGGAATAACTTAGAGAGCAGAGAAAACCACATAATGCAGTGGAGAATGCAGAGAATAATGTCATGAGAAGATGGGAGTTTCTAAGTGCTACAGGCATCTCACTCTCAGCAGATCCTCTCCATCAGCTTCACAGCTTTGAAAAGCAATCAATGTATAATCTCAGTGCTCAAGTTTTCCCAGATTCCAAGTTATCCACTTTCTGGTTTCCCTGAGCTAAGTAAGACATTTTCACAGCCCCCACCACAGAGGATGCTCCAGACTTCCCCAAGAAAGGAGCACACCAAAATCATAAGTCAACAAATGCACACCTCCAAAACATAATTGGGAAAAACAAGACTCTCCCCTGCCAGGCTAAATGAGAGAACAGGAGCCTTGACAATTTGAAAGGCAGCTGTTTCATGAGTTATGGAACTTGCAGTGCTTAAGCCCACTGCTTTCCCAAAACCACTCAGGGCTTTTGAGGAAAAACCAGAGGCTTCTTTTGCAGATAAAGTGCACAGCAAGACCGGGAGATTCCAATATCCAGGACCCCTTCTGAAGGCAGTCAGACGACGAGCCAGTGCCCAGAAGGAGCCTTGAAGAAGCTGCGTTTCTCAAGGCTCTGGCTCGCCCTTGCAGCTCGTTGCACAACCTCTGCCCACAAACCAACCCAAACATACTTTGTTTCAGTAGGCAAAATAGACATTGCTTCCTCAGAAAGACATCATATGTGGGGTTTTATTACCAATGAGCAAATTTAACTATGCCTGCTCAGTAGACCAAAGAATTATGAATTCCAAATTACCACAAGTCAGGGTTCAGTGCAGCCCTGTAATGAAAAATGTATCGTATCTGACCTGTGCCTTAATTAAGTGAGTTTTCCTACATGGTGAGCTTTTCATCTTTATAAACACCAATGAGAAGCCTTTTGAACAGCTTCTATGATGTAAAAGAATTACTGTAGACATTCCCCTTCCCTCCAAATTATAGAGAAGTTCCAGCCTTTGGAAATGATCAGGAGTTTAAGGATCTACCCATTTTATATAATTTAATACAATCAAATTCCATAGATTTCTAGAAGACAGCTAAAAAAAAAAATCAAGAAAAGAAATAACCTTACTGTACAATAAGAACTCTAGTTTCACCAATAAACTATCCCATTACTGGCTTTATTATTGTTAAATGTCATGGACCAATTCCAGGGGGGTCTTGATTTCATGTGTCCCTACCCCCAGAAAACATTGATAATATCATGACCACAAGCTTTGCTTTCTCAAAGGTTCATTTCCTCAGGGACTGCCCAGTAGGGGGGCACTGGAGCAAGGTGAGCAGGTAAGCTTTGCACTGCACCTCTGTGCAGAGCTGAAGGTTCAAGCTCATTTGCTCCAAAAATCTTTCTTTACAGCAGCTCTGCTGGGAGTGAAGAACAGAGTTGCTCTGCTCTCAGTGAGAGTCCACAGCTCATACGAAACCCTGGAGTCACAGAAACACTTCCTAGGAACCAATCTTGTTTAGTTGGTTAGAGAAATACAGCTAAGTCAACTTCCTCTGCCAAAACTTAGAACATAAGAGCTCAGAGGTGACAGCTCTTTACTGATTTTCTCCGGGACACGGCGCAGAGGGAGCAGAAAAACCAACAAGGTCACATTTCAGCTCACGGCCCCAGCACTGGCCAAATGTTGAACACGGGACTGGGTCCCACCTCTCTCTTGTGCCCAGACTCCAGGTCTGCCCTCTCCCTGTCCCAGAGTTGGATGTGCCTGTGTTTTGGCTGCTCTTGCCTGGTTTTTTGCTGCTCCCAGCAGCTGTGGGCAACATCTTCCTCCAAACCATCTGCCCATCCTGGATCATTTCACTCCCTCAAGCTGTGCCTTAGAAAAGGCGTCTCTCAAGGTCGGGGTAAAGGAGCACATGCAGAGCAGGTACCTTTGGAGGACAGAGCAGCTCCTGCTTCTGTCCAGGCAGGTCAAATCTCTCTGCCAAAACCCAAACCTCCCTCTGCAGCCATCCCACTTTGGACAGCCCTCCTTCACCTGACCATAAATATTGTGGTCTGTTGTACTCACAGGTATCTCAAACATTGTTGTTTTCCCTCCAGTCCTGCTTTGTCATCCACATCTCCCTACTTCACTGGCATTCCAATTTCCATTCATTTTTTCTACCCAAATAACCTCTTACTGTATTTTCCCTTTAAAAAAAAAAATCACCAAGGCATTGGTGGGTCAATCACATTGTCATTACTATATCCCATGCTCAGTTCCCATAAAACAGTGATTTTACTACGGAACTGTGGTGGAATTAAGGCCCAGAGCTTGTTCTGTCCTCCTTGCTAACAAGGAAAGTTTTTTGTTGTGTGTCCTTCCAACGTGCAGGGAGCAGCTGTAAACCTGATGCCATGAAATCCAGGCCAGGGTCTCCTCCTCCCCCATCACTCCATTCCATGGAGCCAAGATTTCACTCAACATATGGTCTAGAATTCACTCCCATAAATCATTTTGACTGTCGGCTCCTTCAGCAGGTTGGGTCAGATCCAGAGAAGACTTAGGGGGTCTGCAGGTACTGCAGTCTCTAATGGGGATCCCAAACTGCCTGGATTAGCAGCCAGCTATTCCAGAGGAGGAGGCTCCATCCCCCTCTGTTTCCAAGTTATCACAGAACACTCTGAGTTGGAAGGAACCACAAAGGTCACAGAGTCAAAGTTCCTTCATTTCAGCTTCAGAAGTGACACAAATGGGTCCTACAAGCTCGAGAGCTCTTGTAGGATCCAAAAACTAAATGTACTGATACTGATTACCCTGAGTGTGCTCAGAGTGCACCAACCCTACAGGAATTAGCAACAACAGCAAGAAAGTTGTTATAGTTACTCCCTTCTGGGAAGAAACAGCTGCCAGAGGTGGGTAGTGATGCCAACATCCTACTCAGTGACACTGTGGGTAGAGCATCCACACTGATGCTCTTTTTGATCCTTAGAAAGGGCTTAAATAACTCCAAAGAATTGGCCTAAGGTGGGAAAAGACCTTTAAAATCTTCAAGTCCAACCATCAATCAGCACCACCACCATGTTCACCACTAAACCATGGCCTCGAGTGCCACATCCACACATCCTTTGAACCCTTCCAGGGATGATGACTCCACCAGTGCCCTGGGCAGCCCATTCCAATGCTTTACAGCCCTTTCCATGGAAAAAAAAAAGTCTAAAATTTCCATCTAAACCTCCCCTGGCACAACCAGAGAGCCTTCCAGCAAAGCCTTTCCATGCTGCAGGTACAGTGAAGTTCAGGAGGAGGAGAAAAGGTGGTTGGTGAACACAACAGGAAAGGAGCAGCAACCCTGGGCTCAGGGCCCTGCTCTGGGGGTGTTTGTTCAGGGGCTGCTTAATGTAAAATGCATAAGCTGTCCCAAATCCTTGCATTTATTGTTAATGGCACTCAAAGTCAAAAGCACACTGATTCATTTACTGGGGAATAATCATTTGCTGTGTTAGCTAATCTATTTATCAATATCAAGTCAATTACTATGAAGCATCAAGAGCGGCCAGTAATTATGCAATGTAAACATAAGGGATGGAATCAGCAAGTAATCATATTTAATCATAATTTGAAATATTGAAAAACATTTGTAATAGCTCCATAACACCAAGCCCACCTTAAAGAAATAGGAACAAATTTCTCTCCAAGTGAGGGTTTTGTGATACAGAGACATTTCCCTTGGTCAATATTTTTAACCATTAAATTATTAATGGTCATGACAAATGCCTTGACTGTTACTGTCTGTATGAGCCATGTCAACACAGTAAGTACTTAAACATATCAAATAGGATTCTGAGCATCCCACAGCCCATAGTTTAGATCCTTTGGATACATCCTGCAGTGGGCCCACTGAATTCAAAATTTAGCCACATTTTCACATATATATTTACAAGGATGACCAAGCAAAAAACATCTTTCTAAAGAGCAGGAAACCAAAACCCCAACATAATGTATCAGCAGGCTAAGAATTCACAGGAACATAAATTACTCCTGCCATCACCTGAGTAAAGAAGTAGAATAAATCTAACCTGTTTTAATGATTTGGGATTTAGAAAGTTTATGTATTAGGAACCTGGGAAAGAAAGTTGTGTTGTGAAAATATTTGTGGCTTATTATATGGCTTATATTGCAAAAGTTGTAGCCCAAATAATTGCTACAGTGTCTCAGAGGACGCTGTCTTTAATATCTGGCTAACACAGTATATAACCAAAAAACCTTAAACACATATGGCAACATTATCTCCCACTTCCACATTTATTTATAAGCCTCCAATCAACCAAACTGAGCAGTGTTGCTGGGCTTGTTTTAAACATCTGAATCTGATCAGTTCACTTATTAATTTAGCTCCATGTATACCTTTCCAATTAGGTTGCCATTTAACAGATAATTTACTTCAGCAATCACTATTAAAGGCTCCAAGAATTGCAATTGTCTTATTTCCAATAACTCGTAGCATCCTATAGAGGTCACCTACCCCATTCCATGCTAGAATTCCATGCTGGCTCTGCAACAGCAAGAAAGTTTGCTGGTCTCAACCTCTTGAAAAGTTATCTGTACTAAGAACAGCAGAGCATTACTGGGCACTCGATGTTGAATGGAGTTATAACAGAAGAACCTCATCTCTTCATCGGCTCTATTGCTCCAGCACTCACATCCCCCTTTCTCATGCTCCCTGCCATACATAACATATCATTATGGGATGTTGTGCATCTCTGGTACACAAGGAAGTATTGGCACGTACAGGCCTGATTTAGGGACTTGGGTTGGAAGGGTTATCTAAGCTCCTTTTCCACTAACCAATGCCCAACACCCAGAATACCAGCACCTCTTTATTGGTCACTTTACTAAGAAAAAAGGAATCTTTACAGAAGCAGCAAAAATCTGTGGGTTTTAGTTCAAAGCCTCCTACCCCCCAGCAGGGATTACCTCAGGTACAGGGCTGTGAACTGAGCACCTCCATCAAGAAAATAATCCCCAAGAAATAAGAGTAAGGGGAGACCCTTTTATTTTACAAATTTGCATGTGCATGCACATTCACTGTTGCATCTCTGGATATTCTTCCAAATGTGCCATTTTATCTTGAAAACATCTAAGGTCTTGGCTTTGCTGAGGTCACAGGGCAAGGAATTTGGCTTGGTGGGAATACTATTTATTTATTTATTCGTAAATTACTTTATGATTTGTTTTAAACTGATTAAAGTAAGGACCAGATCCTGTTGCATTGTTACTCTTCTCCCCTCTTTCCCTCTTAGTTATTTGAGGTGCTACTGAGTCTGTAGGTGCCACTGCAAAGTGCAACAGTTCCCCAGAGCAGCATTTCACCCACGGGAAGGGGAAAGCAAGGGGGAATTTTGGCACATAGTTCTTCAATCCCTTCACCCTTCTTTTTTAAAAAAATTGAACTTGATAAGACCTTGAACAAAACCTGTTCTCTTTAGTTTTATCTTCACGTATAGCGTTGCACTCTGACAATGGTGACTGAGCATCATCCAGAGGCAGGAAGGGGCAAATTTCACAGGAGGCAGAGAAGTCACCTCGACACACCTTTCAAATTCTGTAGGAATTAACGAGCAGCTTCTGTTATCCCTCAAACCCAAATGTCACCACAATAAATTTGTAGCAATATCAGAATGCCAAGGGATGAGACTTTTGCCTACAAGCTTTAATTTTGTTATTTTTAACTCTGTCCTTTCCTATGGTCACAACATAGAAATCAAAAGCTGAGGCGCTCTTCCAAAACTGTGGAATGAAAGAGATTTTCTGTCTCACTTCTCCCTCAATCTTTGTCACCCTCCTGGCAGGGCTGATGTGAAAAGGTACTCCTGTGGCAGCCTTGTCAAAAGCCAAAGAGCAGAAGATGCTGAAAGTCACCACTCACTCTCTCCTCCAACCCCTGCACTCCCTGAATGGAGGGGAAACGGTGGGGTTAAGAAAATAAAGTTCTCTCCCAGTAAGGCTGCCACATAATGAATACAGCATTATTATGCAGAAGGCCTCTTGAGACATTGGCCTAAAAAATTCCACTGAAAAAGGAAACACCTGTTGGAATATTAACTAGGACAAAGTCAAGCAAGGAGAAAGGGAATAGGTGGCCAAGAGGTTGGAAAAATCTAAGAGGAAATGTTGAAGGGATTTTCATTTATTTTTAAAAAGTGTGACCTTCCTAATATTTGAGTTTCTAGTACAGCAAGCTGCATTTTCTTCCTGCAAGGATCTACAGGTAACGGAATAGACAAAAGAAAGCCAATATTAAGCAAATTATCCTGGTTTCTAAGAGGAGAGACATCCTTAGACTGTATAGCCCACAGTCGGGTACCTACAGGAGCTAATGGATTCCAGGTATTGGAAACCATTTATAGCTCCTGTTTCATAAAGAATATTATTGAATAGTTTTAAGAAAAATCTCAAAAGCATTTGTAAATACATTTTGACCCTGGGAAGTTTTCTATTAAGCTGAATTCACCCTCATGTCTTCCAGGCTGCCAAACACACTGTCCTAATCAATGGCACTTTGGTTCTGCACCATGTCCAGGACCCTTGGAGGATGAGGATGCCCTTCCCTCCTCATTACCTTGCCTGGGAGACTGAGGCACAAGGCAAGGTCTCCTTGCAGGCAAAACCAGAGAGCTCTGCATCCCTCTGGCAGGTAGAACTTAACTGTGAGAAATCCTAACACAGAAATCAGAATTCAGGAAGACACCTCAGGAGCATTTCAGGTGTGACCCCAAGGCTGCCCCCACTACATAAAACCCCCTCCATACGGTGACCTCTGCTGTGCATCCCAGGGCCAGATATTCCCCATTTAGGTTTTTTGCTTTAGGAAGGAGACCAAACCTCCCCCATTTTGCAATGTTTGCTGCCTAACTGGGAGATGTACCCTCAGCCAGCCCGTCTTCAGCTGAATACCCAATTCAGGAAGATTTAACACAGGTTTGAGAGCACTATAAAGAACACAAGCACTTATACCACGCTAGGAAATGTGATCCTTAGTTGTAGTGCACTTGTAAGCATTTTTTTCCTCCAATACTTTTATTTTTAAGGGAATAATGTTTCTTCTCCTATAATACACTAGAGAAGTATCTCAACCCTCCTGTAAAAGTCCCTGCAGAGCACGAAAATAACGTGTTGCAAAGGTTTAAACTTGACATATTTCAGGGGGGGCTGAGGAGCCCAGTGCTCTGCAGGGCTCAGGTCTATAACCTTCCTCCAGACGGGGAAGGAAATCTGTGATGGAGAGGCTGAGCATATGATGCCTGTTTCTGGAATCTCACCCTTTGGAATAGGCTGGATGCAGAAAATGAGAGATGCAGAACACAAAGCTCTTGCAGCAAGGCAGCCATTTCCCACTGCCTGCCTCGAGGAGGAGAAAGAGAAGGAGAGAGAGAAAAAAATAAATAAAAAATAAACCCCAGCCACTTACAGGGATCTGTCTTGGCAGCTTAGCAAAAAAAGCACGGCAGCCTCCGTGCCCTGAGCACACCCAGGATGCGCGCAGGGTACCAGAGCCTCTGCAGCGCATCGATCCTCCCGCCCCGCCGGCTGCGGCCGCAAAGAAGGAGCAAGGAGCGCCCAGACCTATCGACTGGCACGAATAAACCCTCCGGCTCTCCTTCCTGCGCCGCTCTCCAAGAAAGCAGCCCCCCCTTCTCCGAGGTGCTTGTATTTTACAGGCGGCTCAAGCTCATCCCTTTTCTAAAGAGCTTCGCTTTATCCTGATTACCTGGAAAGCACATCAGCCTGTCCTACCCAGCCCCGGTAATCTTTAACCCTTCCCACGCTGCCTCCATCCCACCGCAGTGCTGGGAGGAGCGGACACCGAATTCCCTTTGGGCTTTTTGGGCATTGAAAATATCAGTGGCTACTCCCAGCTGAAGCCTGAGCTGGTGGGAACGCTCTCTCAATAACACACAAGGTTGTTTCTTTACAAGAGCAGCTGCTTTCACACTCCCAGTGAATATTTTAGCAGACACGTGTGTGAAGGAGAGAGCAGGAGTGAGGGTGACAATGGGGGGAAAAGGTACCTACAGCAAGGGCAGCAGAGCCTTAAATCATCAAATGTGTCCCTGTCCGTGCCAGAGGGTTGGACCTGGATGATCTTTGAGGTCTCTTCCAACTCAAACCAGCCTGTGAGTCTACAGTCACAAAATTCTTAGTGCCCTCTCAGCCCAGCACAACTGTGTGTGTGACCCTGTTTTGACAATTCCTGTGCCATTTTAATTCAGACACTCCCTCCCCTCTACACATTTATCAAGGATACATCCAGAAAGGGCAGGGAATGGTCTTGGCTGCTGCTGCTGGGCAGTGGTTCTTACAGGGGAAAAAACCCTCACAAGCATGGATTCAATTTACAACTGAATACAACTGAAAATACCATTTCATCTTATATTTATGCAAGTAATTGAAATCCCAGTAGAACTGCAATTAGAGGCTCTATGGAAAAAACCTAAATGAATTTTAAAAGTCTCCGTACAGGCCCACACAGAGGAAAAAGTTTGGAGGTGCTATTTCACAGCAAGTGTAAAAGGTGTATTATTGGTGTCAATAATAACAAAAATGCAACGGCCACGGCCAAGACATTGTGCCCAGTTGGGCTGTTTAGCAGCAGGCATTCCTGTGGAAATCAAACACTGACAGGAAAAGCAAAACACTCTCTTCAAATACCAACACTAAAGTAGTCAAAGCACAAACAGGGGAAAGGGAGCTGCTTTTCAGCCTTGTTTCTCAGCAAAACGTGCTCTCCTACCACTTCCCAAACCTTAAACTTTCCGGATAATTTCAAACAAAGCAAGGACACCCAGTAAAGGCCTGAAAGGTCCTTAATTCCAGGCAAATTTTGATAAAACAGGAAACAGACAAGGACAAGCAACTCCCTAAATGCCACCACTGAGAAAAAACTGACCTCACTCCCGAAATCAGCAAATTCACACAGATACAGAGCTGGAAATCAGGCTCCTAACCCAAACCCACTACTATTTCCAACAAATATGAAAAGCACAACAGCAGCACTGACTGGGCTGATAATCTGGGAATGAAGGAAGGGTCCAGAACATGGAAAAACTTCACTTTTCCCGAGAAAGGGAAAAAACTGGGAACAACAAGAGGAATCCTTTCACTCCCCATCTGTATGGGCCATCTGCTCCCAGCAGTACCCGAAGGACTCCTGTAATGAACCTGCTCAATCAAAGGGGTGTTGGCTCAATTGAAATTTTTAAGAACTGAAAGAAATCACAATATGCAAGTTCTCAGGCAGCCTATCCCTCCCTGAGGCTGTTTGGAGGAAAGCAGGTCCATCCTCAGCAAATTAAGATCAAGGAGCCTTAATTAACCTCTGAAACCACAGAAACACACCAATCCTCAGGTCCACCCGCATGGACCAACTTCCAGGACATTTGTTTGAACACATTTTCTGACCACCAACGTCAAAATTGCTTTAGAAGAAGCCAGAATGGATTACCTTGGAGCAGAGAGAGATCCTGCCTTGAGGAGATTCTCATGCCCAGATTATCCCCATCACCTGCAGCACCACACCTGATCTGTGTGAGCTCTCCAAACTCTCCTGTCCACAACATGTGTTCTCCATTGGAAAGAGAATTCTAATCAAAAGGGTTCACTCCCAGGTTTTCCAGTACCTACACTGGCTGAAAGGAACAGACAACAGGAGTTTTCAGCAGATGTTTAGTACTTGCTCTTATTTAATGAAATTTCCACTTATTCATCATCAGAACATCAGCACAACCATCACCTGCAGACTGCAGAGGCTGAAACACCTTGTGTACTTTAAGTACCACTATAAGTCCATGTGTTTCTGAGAAATAGGCTCAGGAGATCACAAACTGAGGACAGCGAGCACAGAGATTGGGAGAACTTTTGGAGGTCTGTCTACGTATATCTGACATTGCAACCAAAAAACGTGCAGTTGTCATCATGCTGAATGATGTAGGATCAAAACACAAAGGGAACATGAACTAAAGTCATGTAAAAATACTACTAGCTGGTGATTTTCTGTTTAAAACTAACAATCCACTTTTGCAGGTTGGTTATACTATATTCCTTACGCATCTTTCTCTGGGAGTGAATCACACGTGGCATTGGTCACACTCCCTCCCACTGCACAAGTCCACTGAATCCCTGTCCATTTTCCATCACATTAGTGCCAATTAGTGCCACTCTTCACATGCAAGCAGCCATGCACTGTGGCCTTGGTAGTGTTGATTCTTCAGGTGAGCTGGAGCAATGTCCCAATGCCTGCAAGAAATCCCCCTCTCTTCTTTAACACCAGTAGCTTGATGGCATTTCCTTGGCTCCGTGTCCTCTGCAGAATCTCAAAGTCTCTCACCTGGTTTTAAAACAGAAGTCTTACCTTTAGAAAGCAAATCTTTCAATGATGGAACACTGTAATTTGTTAAAATCCACATTATTTAAGGTTAACTTGAATCTAGCAGGAGGCGATACCTTCTACAGCAAGAGCAGAATTTTAGGAAAATCAAAAATACCTTGGCAAATTGAAATTTAGCTCTGAAAGGGGACTGTGGGCTCTCAAAAGAGGTCCAGACCTTTCCCTTTTGCAAAATACAGGGATCCAAACCTTTGGATTCCCCATATCATGTTGGGAATGCAGAAGAGGAATAAGAAAGTCACGTGGCTCGAGTGAGGAACACTCTGTTCTTCTCCATGTGACTACAAGCAAATTATTTAGTCACTTGGTGACTGTTTTCTCCATCTGTGGAAGAGAATAATATTGAATGCTCACTTTGCCCACACAGCATTACTAAAAACTGTTTCAAAAGGTGCATTTTGAGGCATGGCAGCACCATCAGGAGTTTCATCCTGGGAGTCATTCTGCCCAGATATTCACGCAACGCAATGCCTTTAAAGAGTCAGGGGTTCTTTCTCCAGCTTTGATGAATTTGCATTACGGGTTAATTAATTTTTATCAAGGGCTTTCAGAATGTCACAGGGAAAGGCACTGCAGAAATGGAAAGTAATTTTTATAGTGCTGAGATGAGGCCAAGGAAAACAGATTTGGATCAGAACCTATATAGCTCTAAGCTCGAGTCTCTCGTAATAGTCATTAATGAAAGAGACTGCAAACATTTGTTTTTCAGACAGAACCATTACCTTGATATGAAATGCCTGAAATCACTTCAAAGCAAAATACTTAAGTTGTAAATATGTCAGAGCACCCTGAAAAGCGTTTGAATGTAATCTCCCAAGTTGTGCTCAGCATTTTGCTCTTCTTGTACTGCTTTTACTATTATCATCTTGATAAAGGCACAGGGAGGTGAGAAAGAGAGCTTAATAATTCACACCCTCTTGCAAAAGGCAGCACTCAGGCTAAGCCCTAGTTGTGAATTATTACACCTGAAGTCACGTCAGCCACAAAATCTCCTCTAGGTGATGGGAGAGGAGGAAATGGGTGAGGCAAAGGATATGAATACATCTTAAAGAACAACGTGTTTCAGGTACCCTTCTGGCAGCAAACAACACGGAGGGTGGGACAGAGGGGAGGGTGCAGGTGGAAGTCACAGGGGGTGAATTCAGCATCAAACTGCTGTTGGTTACATCAGCCTGGCGACTGTTTATGCAAACAATCTGGCTGACTCATTAAAGTACTGCTCTGATCAGCTATTAACTGTAACTGACAGATTAAGAGGAGAACAGCATGAGACAGATACTTCAGAAGTGAGAGCAAAACATACTGGGAGCTTAATCTATGTTTTAATTCCAGCACCCTGCTCCCCGCCCCCAGCCCTGCCTTTGTCAGAAGGCTCTCATGGCATGTTTCATACTGTGTCCTGCATATCTTGGCGCCCACCTAGACAGCTTTGCATTCTCAGCAGCACCCTGTGGCACCCACATGTTCCTCTGACATTCCAGGGAACCCATTGCAACAGCCAGACATTCCTCCTCGCCTTCCTGAGGGCTCCTCAGCTCACAGATGCTCCTGGTATCACCCACTGTGCTTCAATACTTCCCATGTCCCATGCACATTCTTCAGGGTCTAATCCTTTCAGATAATAGTGCTTGCCTTCAGATGCTGCCTGATACTGATGAAAAAAGGGCTGAGATGGATGCTTGCTCTTTTTCATTTCCCTAAGCTGATAGACAGGACTTGTCAAATGCAATCAAGAAAAAAATAGCTCAAAACCTGCTACTGTTCTATTACATATTTCATGTTCTCCATGTAGCAGGGAAGTCCCAGTACTAAAAAATTGCCACTTTGCATTAGGAAAAAAAAAATCTTATAAAAGCCACACCTGGTTCTCACACAGCCCACAGTGAATTTGGGAAATGCCGTGGCATGAGAAGTTACAAAGTCCACTGATAAAAAGGGGGTTTAAGTGCATGTAGACTAATAAATAGAAGAAAAGCCCACCTGAGCCAGCAAACACAAGAACTCAGGTCACCAGAAGTTAATACCATGTTTTGGGGATCTGTGAAGGCATTGCTGGTGTTCTCCTTGAACTCTGAGCATCAGCTCCTGGCTCCTGCTAGAGCCTGGAAGCTGGTGAGAAGGACCTTGAACCAAACACAACACAGCTGATTTTACAGGCAAACTCTGTGCGAGGTTTACACCGTGCCAAACCCTGCAGGGCTTTCATACAGCTCTCATAAAGGTTGGGAGGCCAGTGGGCCTGGGATAAATCCAACCCCTAGGACTGCCTTAAGTCCTGACTGAAGCTTTGCCCTTCCCCTTTCTCCTCCTCGTTTTCCATCCCACTGGACTTGATTTCAAAAATGAAAACATCCGAATCTTCTCTATATTTTGGGCAGGGTGGGTCTTGAATGAGAAGCAAACCTTAAGCAAACACACCTTTGCCCTGCACGGGCCAAGATCAATGAGATGAATTTCATTTCCTCTCAATGCAGACCATGTCAAACACCACGTGGAGGCCAGGAATGCTGCACAGCATCTTCCACTCCTCCCTTGTACCCTGAATCCTTCCAGGCTGGGCTCCCTTGGAGCCCGGAGCTCAGGAATCCTGGCCAGCCTCTGCCATGGAATCAGAGTAGCTTGAACCACGATCCCCTTAAACCCCTTTCCCTCTCCTGTGACACAGAGGAGGGATCACTAATGGGCTATGCAGGAATTAGCCATTAAGCCTGATATCTCATTAAGGGCTGCCAACAGCAGATGCAAAAGGAAAGGTGGGAGAGGAGGCTCAGTGTACACCGATATTTCCCCAGTATACCCCTCTAGTTCTAAGTGGTCTGCAGTGACATGCAAATACCTCCCAGGGGCGTCAGAGGATGTTCCCAGACTCTTTTTGGTGGTGCCCAGTGACAGGACAAGCAGTAATGGCCATAAACTAAGACACAGCAAGTACCATCCCAACACGAGGAAGAGCTTCATTCCATGGGGTGGCAGAGCCTGGAACAGCTGCACAGGGAGGGTGAGGAGTCTCCCTCTCTGGAGGCATTTCAAACCCACTTGGATGTGTTCCTGTGTTGTCACCTGCTCCAGGTGACCCTGCCTGGGCAGGGGGATGGACTGGGTGATCCCCAGAGGTCCCTTCCACCCCCAGCTCTTCTGTGATTCAGTGATCCTGGGGCAGCAGTGAGGTTCTTTGTACTTGAACTTTCATTTCCTTCCTTACCAGCCCCCCATGTACCTCCCCTGCCCTAAAAAAGAAGTTGTGTGAATGATGGGGTGTATAAACTGGTCACCATCTTGCCCATAAATATTACCCAAAACACTTTATTTCCTGCAGAGATAAGAATATCTCCCATCTTTATAAGTTCCACATTGAAATCAATGTGGTCTGCATTTAAAACACACACAAACATGCATCTATCTATCTATAGACTGTATATGCTTCAGAACATACCATATATACAGTATATTTTTCCACACTGTGCAGGATTAAGTGCATATTTCCACGGAGAAATAAATAAATAAACAACCAGCAATTTCTCAATTTCTTCCTGCTGCGTGGCAGTGGTGAAAATTGCTCAGAAATAAGAACTATTATAAATATTCTATATATAACCACATATTGTGGAGGGCAGGGGGGGCGGGGAAAGGGGAGAAGGTTTGCATGTTTGAAAAATGTGAACACAAAGGAGGGCATAGAAACCTACCCAGCCATTTCCACCTCGGTGCTATTTATAGCCCCAGTGTTATGAGGTGTTTGTTTAAAGGGGCACCAGCAGAGGATGGAAGGACCAAGCCCTCCTCCAAGGAGGCACGCAAACAAGATTCCCTTGGCAAAAGAAAGGAGAGCTCGTCTGGCCTGAAAAATCAAGGCTGTTCTTGCAGGGGTTTTTTAAATTGTGTTTGCTTCCTCATTAACACTTTTATTCCTCTAGCCAGAGCAGGAGGCTCACTGCTTTGGGGGTCGGGCCCCAAACTGAAAAGAGAAAAAAGAGGGAAATTAGCAAACATTCCTGCCACCCTGCTTCCCAAATTTCCCTTCGTTACAGCAGGCATTGGCAAGGGAGTCAAATTTCAAAATGTTCTGGTTAACTCTGCAGTTGGTCGAAAGTAAAAATGAAAAATATTCGCTTGAGTGCTGCCAGTTCTGCTGTGAATGCATTTAGCTTTGAAATTCCGTAGGAATATTGAAATAATTGGGATGCAAAATTCAACCAGCTCCTCAGAGAATCCTTTGCTTCTGAAGAGTTATAGTACAAACCCCTGAAGAGCTCTCTATTGTTCCCTCGTGAGATGCCATATGGAGTAGGAGGGGTGGGAACTCGAGGGAAGAGTTATGACAATGAAAACAAAAACATAAATAAAATAAAGGAAGTTCTGTGTTCTCTGCGGGGACATGACTAAGGACTCACCAGTCCAGCCACAAGGCATTTCTGCTGCTCCAGCAGGGCAGGGATGGGATGGCAACAGCACGGGAGAGGTTCTTTCAGGGCTGGGCTTCTGCACAACATGGGGATGCCAGCAAGTGAATGAGCAGCCCCGGGGGCGCTGGGGCTGGTCCTGCCACGCTCCAGTCAGCACTTCACAGCTCAGCCCCACAGGCCAGACGAGTTCTGTGTGTTTTTATTCATAACTGGGAATTGTGGCTGCCCCATGAGAAGAATAAGATGTTCTCCCACACTCCTGCTTTGGGAAGATGTTGAATCAGGGGTTGTGGTTTGTGTACGTGGCTGTAACCGGGTGAAAATCATGGAATGGTTTGGGTGGGAAGGGAACAAAAAGCTCGTCTTGTTCCAGCCCTTGCTGTGGGCAGGGACACCTTCCCTTAGCCCAGGTCGCTCAGAGCTGCCTCCAGCCTGGCCTTGCACCCTTCCAGGGATGGGGCTGTCGCTGCTGCAGTGTCCCAGGGAGTTCAGGGTGAAGGCAATTCCTGTTTCTTGCTCTCCTGGAGGTGCTCCCTCCTAAGGCTTCTCTGTGGAGTCTGTCAAGGACTTCCTGCTGTCACATGCTCTTCTCATGCAGCCCAGCCCATGAACTTCTCCCTCCCAGACCTGAAATGTGCTCCCAGTCCTCCCAACGCCGGCAGAGAACACGTTAGTCACAAACCCAGCCGTTCCTGCAGCCAGATGTGGCACCAGCATCTCCGCTCTCTCCTAAGAGCCTACCTGTTCTGCAGTGGCAGCTGAGAGCTTTTCTAATAAGCTTATAAAACCTGTCTGAGGGAAAAACTTGGGTCTCGGCTTCACTGGATCCCCAGCAAAGTGGGAGGGGACACGGTGAGGCATGTCCCCAAAGCCTGGGCTTTGCACATGGGTTTATTGAGGCTACTGGGCCGCTAATTCCAACAGCCTTGTTTTCTGTCTCCCAATGGGCTTGTTGACACACAAAAGCTGTCCTGCTTTGGCTCCAAGACACAGCCTGGAAAGAGAGCAAAGTCAAGCCTATGGGCAGGGGAAGGAGTCCCAGCAGTATAAAGTGCCTTTGCGCTGGTACACGCTGTGTGCTGAGCTGCTCCGACTGCTTTGGCAGAAACAATGCTCATGTCTATATAAAAACTGTATAGAAATCGAGCCATAAAACAACCGCAATCAGATTCTGGGCTTAATTATAGGTTTTAATTGTTTAACTGCAGGGGCATTTGGCAGTCATTAATACACATTTTAAAAAAAAAAATAACACAAACTTGAAAGAAGTTGAATCAACCTGAGAAAATAAAATATCATCCTACGAAATGCTTGATATATTGTTACTTTGATAAGTTCAAACAAGTGTGACTCACTATACAACCATTCTATCAATTCTGAACAAAAAACTGCATGGGATTATTATGCTTTTAATCCAAAGAGCTGGGTATTTGGAATTCCTCAAGCCCTTTGTGGTGTCATATTAGCTAGGCCAGTCTCTCATGAAAAGAATGTATTGTTGAATAGAGTTGAGTCCGGATCTCTGCTCCATTGGGTTGATAAAATGGCAGTTGATTTAAAAAGAACCAGCTTGTCTGGAGAAAGGATTAGCAGATTAAGAGACTGCATGTAATTTTTTTTTATGTAATGTAAAGTTACATTTCATAACTAAAAGGGATTAATTAAAACGTTAATAGAAGAAGAGATGTTATTTTTCCAGGGACAAATGCCTCACCACACATATGAACATTCACTTGAGCTGCTGCTGCCTCGACAGTAGGAAACAAAATGCTGTTCTCTGCGAGTAAGGGTTGACAGAGAAAAGAAAGACAAGAGGTTTGTGTGGTGGCTCAGCATTTTATTTTCCTGTTGCACTCATCTGGATTTCAAAACAGCCAAAAAAATCCCTGTGCAGCTTGCTATAATATATATATCTATATATCTATATATCTATATCTCTGCATGCACACACGCATATTTTATCCCCATCCTTTCTGCTTGCGCTGAAGAATACAGCAAAACTATTTTTCCTGACATATTTTCTGCTCTAACACGATGCTTCTCTTTCTTTCTTTCTTTCTTTCTCTCTTTCTTTCTCTCTTTCTTTCTCTCTTTCTTTCTCTCTTTCTTTCTCTCTTT
>JAWWMO010000070.1:4008822-4043872 GCA_035047845.1 Dendrocincla fuliginosa | reverse complement strand
TCTTTCTTTCTTTCTTTCTTTCTTTCTTTCTTTCTTTCTTTCTTTCTTTCCTTCTTTCTTTCCTTCTTTCTTTCTTTTTCTTTCTGCATTTCTGCATTTTCTGTCAGCTTTTTATTCAGAGATCTGATCCTACTTTCCCTGCATGTGCCTTTTCAGTGATTTAGTAACAGTAGGGAAAAGTGGTCAGGACTGTTACACAGCGTCCTGCTCTGCAATTTGCAGCAGAGTTACAAAGCTTGGCCATAAAAAGCCCTACCTGAGCCCAGTTTATGTTGAAAAGTTCAAAGTAAATCACACCAGGAGGAGGTGGCCAGAAGCTGTCAAATTTACTGCCCATGTCACCAAGTTTCAGCTTGTCTTGAAATCCTCCCTTGGGGCTTTGCTGTTTTGTTCTGGTTTCTTTTCTTCCCTGGGGATGAATTTTTGGCGGATGAATTTTGGACTCCCCAGGTTCCTTTGACGCTTTTGTGGAGGGATCCAGGGGCACTGAGGGAAGCGGGGCTGAGCCCCTGCCCTGGGATAAGGCACCTGCCAGGGCAAGCGCTGCCCTGGGACCCCCAGCATTCATCCCCTGCACCCTCAGGGTGCCTATTTTCTCATCCTGTCCCCCATCTCATCTCCTCCTTAATTATATATTAATTAAACATTTAAAAAAAGAATCTCTAAATCAAGATTCATCCTTATTTTCAGTCCTTTCCCATCTATGCAAAAAATTTGGGAATTGTGCACAAGTCTCATCCTCCCTATTAAGAATCACCATAAATAATCTTCCTCAGTCCATCATTTATTTCTAGCCCTTAAATGTACCTGAGCAATAAATTTTAATTGAGTGTAATAAACTTGTTCAATCATTGCCTCAAGCATCTGTGGACAGATGTGCATTGATGATGCCATATTGCAACAAGAAGGAGTTTCAGTTCACTCTTAAACTACCCTTCCTTTCACAAAAATTTGGATAACATGACCATAAACTATAATAAAAACTATAAGCTGTAATAAAAGCTACATGTTGAAATATTTATTTAAAGCAATAGTGAACCTATTGCAGTGATAAACAAATTTTGCAGGAAAAAAAAAGGACATATCTGCTCCTGGATCACAATGGAAAACCCTAATGGGGAATTCTCTGCCCTTACCCTTCCCTCAGTCACTGTTTAAACCGTGCCCTGAAGTAGGAGGGCTGGTGCTGGTTCTTTGCTAAGAATAGCATCCCACCCATTTCACTGCAGATGTTTCCATTCACTGTACAAATGTTCAATGAATTTTTCAATCCCACCAGATTCCTGGCCTCAACCATGTCAAGAGACAAAGAACTCCACAGGTTTTTGTCAACTGTACAAAACCCAGTTCTTTTTAACCGTTTTCAATGTACTGCAATTCACCTTCCCTGCTCCTTTTATTATTTACTCCTATGTTCTCTCATCTGAACAATCTCTTTCAAGAAATTATTCTTTTGAGTACTTTTGCAGGCCTCCAATTATTTCTGTTGTCCCCCTCCCAGCTGTTCCTATTTATTCTGTATCCTTCTTGCCTAGGAGTGACCAATATCATGGGACACTGATACAATATCTTCTATTTTCAATATCATGTTCCATACTAGTTGGTGGTTTTTTCCTACCACTTCAGTGGTGCTTTTTTAGCCACTGTTGCAGCTTGAACAGAGATACCATTGAACTGTGCAGTTAGAGACCTCTTTTTTTTTCCCTTTTAGTGATAACTTCGACAGATATCGGCTGCCCAAATATTCTTTGGAAGAGTCTCTTGGAATTGTCAGCTGGGAATTTCCACCCTGCCCCTCAAGATTTCTCTTTTACTATGTAAGGTTCCATTAAAACCACTCAGCCACCACCAGCTTAGTCTAAGTATCACTTTTCTTCTCTTATTATTCATTTTTCCTGCTTTATTTTTCACTTTTGTAACCCATTGGTAAATATATTTGAGCAACAGGGCACAGCACTGATTTTTTACCACGGTAAAAGAGGAATATTTCCTTCCCTCTTGAGGTACATGTGGGGATAGGAAGGATTTTTTATTCCCATCTAAACCTCATCAGTGCTTTACCAGTCAGCCCCTGGGCTTCCTCAGCACCCCTTCTCGGGCACTTTGTCCCAAGACTTTTTGCATGTCTGTATCAATTTATGTCACCCCGTTCTCCTTTACTGCCTGCTCTGCTGACTGGCTCCCCAAGTGCCTGTTATAGAGCTGTGAATTTTCCCTACAGGAGCTGCACTGGTTCATCTGTGCCATAACAAGCAGTTGTTCCTGAGGTCTATTTCCAATAACCTCTTCACTCAGCCTGCCCAGAGCTTAATTAAGCCTTGCTGATTTGCAAGATGCAGGATGAACATCTCCAAAGGGGCAGGCTTCCCATGGAGCAGATGATTTGAGCAGGATTATCACTTTTTTCTGTCAATAGCTCAGTCACGTCTTTCACAAATCATAGTTTTGTGCTTTTTGGTCCCTGCAACTCCAAGCTCCATCCCTATCTCAGTGTTTCCTTCTAAGAGTTAATAGCTAGCTATGGGTTTTATTCCTCTGCAATATTATTATTTTCCTTAAGTGTTCTTCTAACCTTCCTCAAGTGTAACAACTATTCCCTTCACTGCTTCTCGCAAATCAATAAATTCTCTGTGAGTTGTTTGAGTCTTCTCGTGCTCTTCAAATTCCCCATCAGCCTTCCCAATTTCCAGCTTGTATTTTAGCCAGTATTGTTTATATTCTATCCTGCTAACGTCACCAGGGTTGGTTTTCCACTTTCTCTTGATATTTGTACCATGAAAAGCACAGTCTGACGGGATTATTACCCCTTTTTAAAGCACTGCTGAAATATAAGGGCTGAATGGCTGATGGTATTAACACCACATTCAAGTGGTCTGGCACAACCCATGGCAGAGAGATGGTTGAGAAGTAACAGTAAAAATTATTATTATTAATTAGATCGACTCTCCTTTTACCACATAACCTGTAGGAGTCAGATTTCTTCCAGCTTGAAGCCACAATAACAGCAGTAACCTCAGGGTTAAAGCTTTCTCAGCTCTACAGAGCCCCACGATAAAGCTTCAGCATATCCTTATATCATTTTATGCAAGCCAGACAAGGTGATTTATAAGTTATTCTCCCCGAGCTTCAATTAATTTCACTTAGGACATTTTCACAGTTGTACAATAAATGTTTAAATTAAGACATTTCCCTGCTTCCCACCCTGCTGTGGAATGGAACTGAATATTAACTGGTTATTGGGTGCCATTCATGGCCTGTGCAATTACAGATAAGAACATCGATCTGGCAGAAAAACAAATTGGCTCTTAAAAGAGGGTGGTTTGGATCTGACAGGTTAAGATGATTAGGCATCTCTCTAATGGATTCTGTGTATTACTGCTGGCTACACGCAGGAGGCAAACACCCACCCCACTCCTGGGTACCAGGCAGTTCCCTGCCCTCACGCAGGAAACCCGGCTGGAAAATCACCTGCGAGGGTCCAGGCTGGCTGGTTGCTCCTTCTTGGTTATCCTGCTGCAATGGAAGTTTGTAGTACTGGGTAGATAAAGCAATATTTAAAGGGAAAGGGGTTGAGTTTTCTGCACCCAGGGAAGCCTCTCTGATTTCCGAGTGTAACGCTGCAGAGCTGCTGAACACTCTGAGTTTTAGGCTGGAGAAACCCACCAGTCCATGTGAGCCAAGAGGTAGTCTCAGATCTGGGACCTCCAGGTTTTCACAGCAGTAAACCATGGAGATAACCTTGGGATTAATTCCAAATAAGAAGGTCACTGGACTGGGATTTTTGTTCTCTAATAAAGTATGAACCAACCAAAATACTAAAAACTTCTGGGGACCTGAATTATAATTCTTCCAGATTGTAACCAAAAAATCACATGTCAGTGCATATATGTGTGTATGGATATACAAATAATTAAAAAAAAAAAACTAGAAAAGTGAGATTGTGCAGCTTTAAGGGTAACAGAGCCTTTGAACTTTTCTTTAGGAGAAGCTCTGTAATGTAGAAGCCCCAGCATGGCCACCAGCAGCTGCACCTTTGGCAGCCCTAGCAAGGCATTGTTCTCGTTCCTCAGCTGTATTTGGATTGAACCAGACTAAACTATACCCACACTGAGTTTCCACTGGCCAAAGATGTGACCACAACAAAGATTGGGCTGAAAATAACCAATCTATCGTTCTGCAAAGCTCCTGAGTAGGACAATCAATTCCACGCATTTCTTGTCTCCAGAAAGGTCACCAGTCATGTTATTAATGTGCTACAAGCACAGGCTGCAGACTTCCTTTGCAACTGCCTGGCTGGGCTAGTTTTCATTATTCCACCAAGTAGAGATGTCTCCTCACTGGTAAATATTCTGTCATGGAGCCTTTTACTGGAAGGGCTTGAAAAATGAAATGAAAATCACCCTGGAGATCTTAGCAATGTCATTCACAAGAGCCAGGAATGGCACTTACATACACATATCTGCTGGTGATCCCATCAGCATCAAGAGCTCCCTTCAACCTGGACAGAATTATACACGCAGATGGCTTTCTAGCAAAGACAAAATTGGCCCAGATTAGAAATTATATCGTATGGGGCATTGACTTTCTCGATCATGGCACTAGACTTTAATTTGATAAGTGAATCTCATACAGGGAGGTATCCTGGTCCCAGCTCAGTGACACCATCACTGCTATGCTTTCTCTCTGCCCACCCACCCACCTCTCCCTGCAGCCTCCATGGCATTAGCAATACAGTCAGCAAAAAGGTTGCTATTTTGATTTTGATGATAGTCATAATGAAGCATGACTCGTCAGGGGGGAGCGTGAATTCCCGTGACACCAGATACTCAGCAATCTCACTACAGCACATCAGGAATCAAATTCCTCATGGGGGGGAAACCTCGTGGAGAAAACCAAAACAAATCAGAAATCAAATATCTGCAAATTGCTGCTTTTCACTGCCTGAAGTTCAGAAGTGGGTTTATAATATTTTCATTTTATTTGCAGGATGCCTTGCTAGATTTCCTTCAAGTACTAACTTCTCCCATGTATATAAAAAAGACATAAGGCTTGAATCTTTTTTTCCCACATTCATATTTTTAAAATGAGAAACACATTTAATGTTTTCTGTTAGGGAAAACAGAAGATGAAAACAAATGAGGAAATACGAAAAATAGTAATTCTCCATCTCTTCTCTCTTTTTATGAACAATCTTGCTCAGAGCTTCGGAAAACCTAATGAAGTTGCAAAGACAAAGAGGTTCTGATTTTTTTTGCAGATTCCTCCCCTGTGTTGTGGGCCATCTGTATCTACAATGAAAGACATTTTCCACTCAGTTAATCCGGAGACTAAACCTTCCAAAACTCTCTACATGTTTTGTGTTAAGAATACATTGTGAGATCCTGTTATCGGTGCAGCTTGAGATACTGCAGTGACATAAAATCGTGCAGATAATACGAGCTGAGCTGCATTCAGAAAGCACCTGATAAAACCAGGAGAAATTCAGCAAATCCATTTCTTTAACCGAATGACCTCCTTGTCCCTCCCCAAATCTATGTCTAGTCCCTGACTTTTTATGAGCAGTTTGGCTTCAGATTTGCTCCAAACCCCTTGATATCATTTGGAAGATTTCTATGGACCCCAACAAGGCTGACATCAATCCTAGAGACTACAAAGGAGCTGTTGCATATTTAAAATACAAAGATGCAGGTTTGTGCCAACAACATTTCTCATTTCGTAGGTACAGCTTCCACTTGTCCCTTGATTTTTCCATGGTGCTCTGGAAACCAACTGCAACATTTGGCCATAAATCCTGGTGTTGTCCTCAGTGGTAAACTCGTGTTTGATCACTCTCTGGCTCTGCTGGTAAAACCCGTGGCAGGTTTTCCGAAGAGGTAAATGGGAAGAGGATCAAACCCTTAATGAACACCATTTGTTAAGTCTTTCAGCTTCGCAGTGCAGTGTGTGCCACCCTAAATAAATGGCTGCTCATGCTACAGCAAAGCAAACAAAGCAGTTTAAGTGCAGAATAATCACAAAGAAAGACAGATTATAAATTCTAACAGTGAAACGTGTTCGTGATAAAACCCACAAAGCGGCCCAGGAGGGATTGTGGCAATTTTAAGCAGATTCCTTAAAATGAGTACACGATATTACAAGTTTGGGGTTGTGCTGAGCTGGGCTTTAAAGTGTTAAAACCCCCCATGGGGCTACACCAGCTCATGTATCCACCTGAATGCCCCGAGCCATCAGTCAGGAGCCCCTCTGGTGGGCATCACCTTCCCCGAGCTGCCTCACAGCCCTCACACAGCTCCAGCATCGCTGCCAGCACGGGGGTTATTCCTTCTTTAGCTCAAGCCTAAATTGGGCCTGATAGTTACCCTAGTTATTTATTTTTTTTAATTGAGCTAGTCCATTTATATAAGTAGATTCAGTACTCCCTAAAGCAGGAGTATTGATCAAACCTGACCTATTTTCTTGGTCCACCCACCGATCACGTCCTGCAGCACGAGCCTCCCCCGCCCTGCTCCATCAATATCCTTCATTTGCTTCAGCAATGACAAGATGCATGTTCAGAGTTTGAGGCCTGTTCAGTCATTGATCTTATTACTAAAATTGTCAATGGGAATAGGTGGCTGCATTATTATCAATTACAGGGACAGCTTTTGGAACACAGACCCACAACCTGGACCGTGCTCTCAGGGCTGAAAGCAGCAACTCATTTTTCAGAGGTCACAGAACAGCCAGGGATCCCTCACTCTGGTTGCAATTCTGCATATTCAAATGAAGAGTGGAGAAATTAAATATAGTAATTGCATTTACCTACAGAGAACTCTGCATTGCTTAAGCATTACTTGAGCATTTCAGAAGAGTTTAAAAAGAACTATCCCAAACATCCTGATGAAGAAAGAGATGAACAGAATTGGGCACAAACTTACTAAGACACTCAATAATTCCATTAAAAAATCAGGGTCAGAATTCAGACCTTCTGAAATATAAGCTAGAAGTGTAACATTTTGCTTTGGATTCCATCTAATGTCCTTTTATCTCGGGGGGAAACACTGGGGCAAAGCAAGGCTGTTCAGGGATAGAGCTGTAGAGCTTCCCAGCCCTGCTCCAGGCCCCATGCTCATCCCAGCCCTCTTTAATGCATGGCTTTATTGAAAAGCAGCACCCGTGTTCCGAGGGACTGACTCAACCTTCTGTGTGACACTCTTTCTTCCGAAATAATATTGCAGAAATTCGGTATTTATCAGAAGAGATTAATTGAATCCCAACAGTACTGTATATCAAATGAAGGAACAGGGCCCCTATTTATCTCTTAAAGTTCTGAAAATGAAAAACATCTAATCACTAGTTCCCTTTGATGAATGCCTCATTGTTCTCCTCGACGGAGAGGCATTTCATATGGCACTGGCAATACAGTGCTGCTGGGGAGGGGGGTTGCAAAATTGCTTGGAAAAGTATAATTACATTTACATCCAAGCAGAAAGTATAAGTTTCCATGATACAGTATTTTTTCTCTCTGGTTGGGTTTTTTTTGCCCTCTCTTCCCTCCCAAGGAAGGAAAAAAAACCCCTGTTCCTAAGGCGGAGCAAGCGGAAACTAATACAATTAAATACTTTGCTTTGCCTGCCAAGGACATTTGACTGCTACTGTGCTACATCAGGTATGTAATGAAAGGCAAATGACAAGGAATCTTAATGTGGGGGGAGCTCGGGTAACTGTAGTTTTATGTCAGGGATAGCTTGCTGGAGAAAAGCTGCATTGTAACCAGGATTAGCAGAACTGCAGGATTTCATTAATGACCGAGCAGCTTTTTAGCAAAACAAAGATAGTTAGGGAGTAAAAAGAGAACATGACTAGAATGTGTGTCACTAATTGGAAATGTATATTATCTTCCCTTAGCCAGGGAGGAGGCACCGGGGTGCTCTGTATTGTCATCTGGAGAATGTCAGCTCGTACAAAGGTTTTCCCCAGGTTGGGGAGCCGGATGACAAGGAAGCAACAGTTGGAAATGACGGGGTTTGAAGGAGACACATTGGACAGGAAACACCCTGGAGTCAGGTGGGAAATGGGTTCCATCCTGCCAGCCATGGGGATTGCAAATCTCCACCTCCTCACCCAACAAGAAAGGGGCAACCTCAGCTGGTTTCACACACAGATTGGATTTCTGCCTTTTAAAAACCCATCACTCTCTTTCCAAACTATAAATTACATTTGCAAAACGGAGTGGCCTTTCAGACCAGAGAAGCAGATTTGCTCCTGAACAGCCACGTTTTTCTTCAGGGTTATCAGCAACACTTTCTCACAGGCAGCTTCACTTCCAGTAAATCATCATTTTCATTTGCAAAACAAACTTCACCAAAAAACTACAGCTCTTTCCGTGTATAGAACAGCACAAAGTCGATTAAAACCAGAGGGAATGCTGCACTGCTCGTTCTATACCCAGCTTTACATTGGTCACGTTGCTGAGTCCTTAATTCTGCTGCCACTGAATTCAAGGCTTTTTTATTTTCTTTTAATACCTGCAGAATACACAAGATGTCTCCATCATATCCAGCAACTGTTTACTCAGGACAGTGAGAAAAATAAATGTGGAAGGACAACAAACGCGCTCTTTTAGGCTAACCCTGACATTATTAATGGCACAGACCCTCCCTGTACACTGAGCAACCTTTGCAGGGCTTGAGACTGTGATATTTACACCCACTCAGATGCTTTCCTACATCGTCAAAGTGGTGTAAAATAGCTCAAGTCAAATGACAATTAAGCTTATTACTTGAGACAGCTTTTTTTTAAAAAAAAACAAACCCCAAACCTGCCTGCCCTTGACCACTAGGCATAAGGGAGGGGGAAGGGAGGGAGGGAGGGAGGGGAGAGAGAGGCTCCTTAAGACAATTTTGAAACAGTCCAGTACTTTCCTGATCACTTTGCAAAGTTGAAATATGATTACAACCTTTTTGCATACAGAGAGAGAAGCCATTTCAATGAAAAATTAGCTGCCTTAACAGGTCAAGCACACAGTTACATTAATGTTGTGTAGAACAATAAATCAACTTCGATCCCCAATTGAAAAAATGCTAATTTAGCCCAGTGATTCACTGATTGTACTTCCCAGCGATGGAAATCTTTTCTTTTTTATTTAATGCGAGACAGTGATTTGACGGCCCTCCTAATGGTGCTTGCAGACTATCAGCATTTCAGTGGAATTCTGATCATGGTTTTAATATTCCATGCAGCTTTGCCCCCTCTGATTTCATGCTGAAACATTAACAAGAGCTGACACTGGAGATTAGAAGCAGACAGCTGGAATGCCAGGTCTTTGTTGCAGCATGGACATGAGCCAACATCGTTCAACCGCAGCCAAGAGGGACCTGGGAAAGTCTTCTTAAGAAGGGGAGGTAGAAAGGGGGAGACAAGGTAGTTTACTGAAGGGCATATACAAGTAGATAATTGCAGAGTCCTTTCATCTCTTAAAGCCAAATTCTAATCAATCCTGGTTTATTAAGGGGAAAGAGAGCCATTAAAGGTAAATTTTGTGCTGAAAAAAATAAAAAATAAATTTTAAAAAATCACCATTTAAAGCTGGCGAGCATAAAAGTTTGCATAGAAAGCAACTGCACAGCCACCTCTAATTTGTTGGCCTAACCATTATTTGCAGTGGCTCTCTTTGAAAGTGCAGTGCTGGTCTCCTTTAAAAAAAAAAAAAAATTAATCCACTTAGTTCCAGGTGAATAAATTGAGAAATAAAACTGGATTTATGCGCTGGTGCAATGTGTGAACTGTAAATTCCCAGGCAAAAAGGAGGAGGTAGTATAACATAACATTCTTGTGCCTAATAAATTGTTTCCTGAGAAGAGAAACCTAATAAAGATCCGTAATTTCGTCCAAACCATGAAGCAACTCTTATTCTTCATACATTCTTCAGGGAGAAACTTAGGGAGAAGACAACAGATGCTCTATGGTGATGCTGTGTGGGTTTTGTGGGTTATTTTGGATTGGTTTGGGGGGTTCTTTTAAATAAGAACTTCTGAAGTTCTAATTATATGGTATATATATGTATATAGTGTGCATATACATATATATAAATAGTGCAGATATTCAGACAAACTCTGGCTGTGATAAATTCAACTGAATAAGTCAAGAAAGCAATTTCAGATGAAGGCAGGAGTGGGGGAGGCTTCTGAGGAAGCAAAAATACACCTGGGGAAGTGGGGTGGCCCAAGGCTCGGGGTTCCAGCACGGTGTTTATCCCATCCTGACCCAACGTGCCACCTTGGGAAGTCACCCCCTTTCTGCACCTCCCCTTCATACCTCTCTCAAGCACAGGAGCTGTCTTATTTTCTACAGTGAGCTTTGGTAACTTGGCTTCTCTCAGCTCCAGCCCACAGTAAGACCAATTATTTCCCAAAAAACATTCTCTCTCTTGCCCCACACTTATCAGTTATTATGAAACTGAGTCAGGTCATGTACCCAAACACTCAGTGCTACCCAAACACAGGAACTTGCAGCTTCAAAATTTGAGGCAGATGCAGCTGAAGAGCCTGGTCCCAGTCCTGCAGAAAACACCTCCTGGCTTTGGCTCCCTCCACTGCAGTCACTCTGTACTCAGGAGAGGGGATCTTCCCAGAGTGGGAACTGGAGTGATTCATGTGATGACTGGCCTTTGATTTACTTCTTTAATAATTCCCATCTGCCCCTCTCACCAGCCATTCCTCCTTCCCTTCCTCTTCAATCTTAAAGAGATGCAGGATAATAAACAAAGAGCAAATATTTGCACTAAGAGTCACAAGGTGATCGACAGGCTCAAAATATTAGTAAAGAATCTGTGAATGGAAATAATTCTGTTTAATACATTTCCCTTCTACACATCTTTGCACCAAAGGCATGAAACTACTTCCTGAACAGGATTTACAACTACCTTCTGCCTCCTTTGATTTCTGTACAAGCCCAGAACAATGCTCTGAATTCAAGAGAGTCAGCCTAGACTTAAAAATCTCATTGTTAATTATTAACCCTACTAAGAGCACCTGGCAGGTCAGTCATTGCAGCAGAACTGGGCCTGCTGAGCAGACGGGGAAACTGAGGCACAGGGAGGACCCAGGGCAGCCTCCCCAGCAGGGAGACAGCTTGAGCCCCAGGGATCATCAGGGGATGCAGGAGGGCTACGATCAGCCTGGGAAGAACAGTTCCCCGGTCAGGAAGGGCAGGAGGGCTGCACACAGCAAAGCTTGGGCGCATTTGTGGGGCTCACATCAGAGCTTAACTAGAGCTGTGGGGGCAAAGGGCAGCAGGGAACAGGGGGAGCCTCCAGGTGAGACTGGGCCAGGCCATTCACACCTGCTGCTGCTCTACAGTCCTGCCCCAACTGTATTGATCTACTCATGAGCTACTTCCCCTGGGTCATCACCCTCGCTTCAGAAAAATAATTAAAAAAAAGTGCATTTTATTTCCATTTTGAATTTGTCTGGCTTTGTAATAGGCTTTTATTCTTATCTCTGGTAGATTAAATGGCCTTTTGGTATCTCATGAATGTACCAGTGGAGTGCCAGCATGGAGTAATCAAGCCATCTCTCTCTATTCCTTTTCCTAAACAGCCAGCTCTTCTGATCTATCACTGAGAGACACTTCCTTTACCCCTCAAACTGCTTCTGTGCCTCTTTAGAAAAACAATGTTGGTACCAGAATTACATCCTGTAATCGTGTGGAAATACCCTTTGCTCTGCCTTCACATTCTGACTCCTTCTAGGGCTGGGAGACCTTCAGCCAAAACCTCTTGTGTCACCGTGCACTGAGGCCGTGTCTGGTCTGAGCCCTGCAGCCTTTCCAAGCTCTCTTCCAGGGTTCTGTGCCCCTTTGGAAAGCCTTGTTGGCGCTCCTGTGAGAAGTTAGTGTTGCACTGACTTCTGTGGGCTGTGGATTGGAGCCACAGTCCCTGAGCAGGCACAGGGAGACATCACGGGAAATCCATCAGCACAGACACATTAGGGCTTTTTCTAAGCCAGCAAATCCCTGTTCAGTAGCAATAAGAACATTTAATATTTGTATAAAATTTAATAAAAAGTTCAGGAATGACTGCTCCGGACCTTGCTTGTCATACCTGAACTTCCCAGCTCCACTTCTTGCCTCCCTGTAGGGCCTTTCTGTGTCTTTCTGTTTGATCTCACTTCCCTCTGGCATTATCCTTTCCACAGCCAATGCTCCTTGTGATGTCCACAGCCCTGCTTTGGGATCTTCTGGGGAAATGTTTTGCTCTGTAAATGCAAACACTGCCATTGTGTAGTCCCTCCTGTTGTTTCTGCTTTCCTTCTGCTAATTGATTTGTTCTTGTCTAGACTTGAGCTCATTACAAGGAGCACTAAGGCTCAGCATCATTTATTTCATGGCTAAGTCAATCTGTGAATCCAGTGGCTGGGCTCTAGATTGGGTAAGGAACATGTTCCTGCGGATGGAAATGGCTTGGGAAGAGAAAATAAAAGCTGAGCAAGGTAATGAACGGAAATGGAATGGCCATCATTGAATCCACGAATACCATTGACCTTTCTCAGATTTACATCATTATCTAAAGTTCACCAGAGACCTTCCATGCTTGTTATCATTATCCCTCATTAGAAGTCACTCTAGAAGCATTAACAAGCTTCTGAAATGCTTGGCTAATTGCTTTAATAAGGCAATATCAATACTAAGCAATAGTTCCCATGATTAGATATAGACGGGGACCCTCGAGGCTTTGCCTTCTTGGGTTTAAAGGCTGAGTTGGGGGCCTGGGGGGAAAAGAAAAAGACTTTCCTTTGAGAATAAAGCCCTCAGAGGGGACTTAAAATGCTCTGCTGTTGCAGATTGCAGCTGTATTTTAAATAACAGGGGCTACACCATTTCAGTCAATAAAGGATTGTTTGGAAGATGACTGCACGGTCCTTCAGCTAGAACTGCTTTGGCACATGAAAGCACTCCAAATTTAGCCTGGGAAGGCTGGTGAGCTTCCAAAGCAAGCCATTTCTCAGACAATTCTACAAAACAGATAAACCACTCCCCCATATTTCTTTGGGCTTGGTGCTCAGTCAGCACTGAGGGGTCCAGCTCGGTTTTAGTCCCGCAGAACTGTCCGGCTCCATCCCACGAGTCCGGGCACTTGCGGTTTCTCTTGAAGGTGGAGCACAGGAGTGGAGAACAAAGGTGTGCAAACACAGCCTGGCGACACGTGCGGCTGCTGCCAGCACTGAGACCCCTCAGCAGCCCCGCTCAGAGCCCAGACTAAGCCAAAGCAGGACTGGGAACTCATCCCTGCCCACCACCAGTGCAGGAGCCCGGCAGGTGAGCCTGGGGGAGTTCCCTCCTGTCTCCTGCTCCTGCCAGGCTGGGGTGAATGTGGGAACATCCTGTGCTCCCCAGGAGCTGTCAGTCCCGCTCCTCTCTCCTGGGCCAAGTCTAGACATACACAGGGGGTGACAAACCCTTCTTTTGGTGTGCTCCCCTCTCCACAGTGTGTCCCTGATTTCCACTAGTGCTCAGGGGGTTGGACACAGCCCTTCAGGAGATCCTGTCCCCAGGAGAATGAACCTCTTCTGTGTTACCTGTTGCTTTCTGCCTTTACCAAAGTGGGAGGCTGAGGCAAGTCGCAGGAGTCAGTGCACCAACATTTTTTCCTGCAGGCTCCTCATCTCTTCTCATTTGCTGATCTGCATTCAGTGCACAAACTTGGAATTGGTTTAAATGGGGGAAAAGGCAAAAAATACACATGCAACAAACATCAATACATATTTAATCAGCTTTGATGGCTCTCCATTTGCTCAGATCAATCTCAGCAGGGAAAGGCTGGCTGTCCAAACTTACAGTAACTTCAGGAAAACTGCATGAGGAGGCACAAATCCATAGTTTCTGTGGACTAGGAAAGCTCCCAGCTCTGCTGTAAGCTTTGGGAACTGTGATCAAAGCAAGGAATAAAATAATGGAAGGGTTTCCTCCTGTGGAATCATGACTAAGCTTACAAGACCTCATTCTACCAGCCTCAACCCACTTGTCAACCTGATTGGAAGCCCCTGTTTTGGAAGGGATGTCTCCATAAGCAGACAAGGATTTTTGAAAAGCCAGGAATAATTTAGAATCATATGAGAAAAGAAAAAACAAACTAAAGAGTTTCTTTTAGTCATCTTCATGAGCTCAAAAAAATTATGCTGATTATCTTCTAGGGTTTAGTATGAATATCTTTGCTTTTTACAGTATAAAGGCACAGAACAGCAGAAATTACATGACCAGTCCAGAACCCCATCATGACCCCAGAATATTAACAAATGTCTGAAAAATTAACATCAGTCTCCATCAACCATGGGGCATGTCTACTCACTAGTAAAACCAGGCAAGGGGTAATACCTGTTCTGTCTTGACATTCTCTACTTCTCGTAACCCCACAAACCTCCTGTCTATTTGGCCTTCTCTCTAAAATAGGCCAGGTCTAGAATTACCTTATATATAACTGAATACATCAGTGGATCATTGATTTACCTGGAATCATTTACTCAAATTAAGCAATATTACATCAAGAACTGACATTTTGCCAGGGATCAAAAGTTATCTGAGGAGTTGATGCAGCCGTGGAGTCAGGAATGGGTTTGCACAGGGAGAGCACGATGAGACATGAGCATTACTGGGGCATGGACAAGCTCAAGAAGAGCAGTGAAGAATCCCATGGGAGCTGCCCAATAAGCTCTTTTTGCAAAAACATTAAAACTTGGCTTTGCAGGCACTTCTCCCTAAAGGTCTTACTCCCCATGGTGGAAATAAGTGTAGAAGTGAACCAGTGCCATGGAGAGCACACAAATAGCTCACGTTCCTCTTACTTCCATATGCACAGTGTTATTAAGTTTAATGGCATGACCTTGTCTTCTGGGAGAGAAAGGAGGGCAGAATCAGGCCATTAGAGAGCAGAAGAGGCAGAGCAACCCCTCCTATTTAATGGCAGCAATGAGTCAGCTTCATTATGGGGACAAAACCACCTTATTTCAGGAAATCAGAGTCCCAACAAGCTGGATATTTACTGGTTTGCATTCTCCTTCAGGGACTGGTGAAAAACAAGATATTTCCCTGAGAAGTAGCAAAGAAGGTGAGATACCTCCAGGATAGACATGGGTGCTTCTAAAAATTATTGTAAGAGGGTGATGAGCTGAACATCAGCTTTGCCTGGCAGGTCTCACCACTCCTCCTTCCCGCAGGCATCGGGGAGTGCTGCTGCTCTCCTGCAGACTCGAGCTGTCCCTGAGGCTCTGCATGGCAGGAGAACACTTCTCCCCTCTCACTGGGACCAAACCTTCAGCTTTCTCAGCAGCAGCAACAACTTCTGCAATGAATTCCATGTTTTCCCAAACACAAGGCTGCAGCACATATAAAGCAGAAACAATAGGGCCCTCCCAAAATAGCCTGGGTTTCATAACAACCTCAGGACTGAGCTATTGTCAGGGAGGGCCATTGTATAGGGCCAGCATTTGGCTCCGATGCTCAGGAGTGAGGGCCATGCCTATTGCATTCGAAAAAATGCCACAGCATCAGTTTTCACTTTGTGTGGTGTTTGCTCGGCAGATAATAGCAGATAATTCCTGCAGCCCTCTGACAGCTCCAGCTGACCAGCAGATCCCAGCTCAGCTTTTACACCGATGAAAAGAAGATTTTTATTTTTTTTTCCTGTTTTTTTTTTCATCAAATCTCTTTTAGCAATTTTAAGGGAAGAAGAAGCTGTAAATAAGATGATGGACTGAAGAGCATCTTTAATATTGATGGACTAAAAAATGGAAAAAAAAGTTTTAAAAATAAAACACTAAAGTCTTTTTTGTTTGTTTGTTTTTGGATGGGCTGGTGATTGTTCTGTTTTTCTGGGGTTTGTTTTGTTTTTTTTTCAGGAGATACTAATCTCTTCATTTCAGCTTCTACAATGTATATTAACATTCTTGAGATCAAGTGGTCAGAAGCTAAAAATTAGGGAGCAATTCCCTTCTAGACACCAGGTCTGCTTGGAACTCAGCCTGGCAGGATTTGAAAGGTCCCCATGGAGGAAGTGCATCCCTTGAAGGGACCCTGCAGAAACGGGATGAGCTCTGGGGCAGGAGGTGTCACTGAATGTGGTTAGACACAAAACCCGTGGCTTTCAGTGGGAAAATCCCAGAAGCCTGGAAGAGCAAAGCCATCAAAAGACTCGGTGGCCACAGGTTTTAGTGACTTTGGATTAACCCCTATGTTATTAATTACCACCAGCAAAAGAACATCATTTTACCTTCCCAATAATCCTAAATCTTTCTTGCAATGATTCAACAAAGCAAAAATAGTCTCCAAGAGTTTTTTTGTTTGTGGATCATCCCAGCCCTTGGTCCATGAGGTGGATTATTGCCGACCTTGTTTATGCAGCTCTGCTCTGGAAGTGAAATTGTTACCAAAGTATTTAAACTATTGTGTGTGGGGAGGATCAAACCAGCATTTTTGTTCATCAATTCAGATTAAAAATTTAATTTCATGGTACAATGAACCCATACAGAGTTATATCTATTAAGGTCACCTATTTCTTGTACTGCAGCTTACTTTATTGATGACTGCAAAACTCTTTAGAAGATAAGAATCACAGCTCCAGCCTTCTCAGCTCTCACAGTTGTAATGGTAGACACAATTTCCCCGACTCTCAAATACCTTGAACTTTATGTTGAGAGAGAGGGGGGAAAAATGGAACTCTCTTTCTTTCTCTCTCAGTTGCTGCCTGGAATTTTTAAATAACAGAGATCTGGCTTTAATTGAGGCTTTCATTGTTTGAAAAGGAGCTACAAGTATTTCTAAACTAAAATATTTGCATAGTTTCTTGCTCTCTCTGCTAAATGCTGAGAGGTGCTGGACGTCTCACTGAACTGTCCCTTCTAGAGAACACAATCACTATCCTGTTACTGTAGGAGAAAAGATTTGAAGAAAGGTCTTCTGAATACATATTTAACATCCAAATGTTTTCCTTGCTGTCTTTGGGCCAAGTCCTTATTCGATTGTTACTCAAACAAAACTCCCATTCATGTCAAAGCAAGCCAGCCTTTCATTAGCTCAGGAATTTAGCAAATTTGTGGTTAGTGCATTCAAAAATTGGTAGCATTTAATTGATCAAATAAAATAATTTTTAAAAAGGGATTTTCACCACTGCAACAAAGATGTGTGACCATTTGGAAACACTTCAGAATAAACTCACTGGTTTAGCCAATCTTTTTTTTCCTTTTTTTTAAATCCCTGGCTCTTGAGTGCTCATTCCTGGTACTGTCACACACATTTCCTGGGAGGAGTGGAGTTGTCCCAGTGATCTGTGACTCAGAAGGTGATTTTTGGTACAGCCATCACAGATTCACACAGGGGCTTGAGGACCAGGCTCTTGTATTTTCCTGATAGTGAAATGGAATCAAGCACAGGACAGTGTGGACTTGGAAGCAAATATTGCTGTCATCTTTGTGCCATAAAGAGTATGAAGTATCTCACATTACCTGGCTGTTAATTTATCTGTAACTCCAGATTTTATTTGGATTTAATTTTGGGTATCCCAGACCAGGAGCTCAGCCTGCTCTGGCACAACTTGCCTGAAAAATCCCTGCTGTCTCATTCCCCTCCTCGTTATCTTTGAGGTGTGAACAGATACTTGGTTCAATTATTTTTTTCCCAATAATTTTCCATTGGCTGGCACCGAAATGACTAGTCTACAATTCTCCACTTCCTGGAATTCACACCTCCCCTTCACAACTTTTTTTGGAGCTCAGCATCACTTGTGTCCTTTCAGAGATGTTTCTTCCCCCATCTTCCTCCTGCTCTCAGAGATCTCTGTTAACAGCACCGGGATTGCACCAGGCAGTCTGTAACCATTAGAGGATGAAGTTCATCAGGCCAATCACCATTTCTAATTTTCCAACATCATTCAAAAAATAAACAAAAGCAATGCCCTGTGTTCAGATTCTTCACCGGCATCACTCTTCCTTCACTGCACAAATCAACTTTTCTCTGGTTTCTAATGAGTTTGCAGTCACGTGTTGACTTGTGTTGAAGTGCAAAGAGAAAATAAGGAGAAATAATAGGATAAGTTTACTAGCAGCCACTGAAACAGAGCAGGCAGGGATTTAGGAGGACAGGACCGGTCTAACCAGGTTTACCTTCAGGTACATGGTCTGAAGCTTTTGTGTCTGGGACAGTCAACATCTTGCAAGGGAGTTTGTCCCGGTATTTGTCAAGCAGTGGAGAGGGAAAGTGAGAATACAAATCCCAAACCAGTTTGAGGAATAACCTGAGTCTGCAAACTGGCAAGAACAGCGAATGTCACGAGGAGGGGAGAAAAAGCTCGCTTGATTTTCGCCTGTTACTTGAGACATAAATAAATAAATAAATGTGACTATTTAGAAAACATTTCACTTCTACTGCAAGGCAAACAAAAGCATGGGTTTGGGTGAAACTCCGAACATGCCCTGTCTCTGAAATGCTGTGCTGCAGCAGAATGTGCATGTACGTGTATGTCTTCCACTGTCTAGTTCTGGCAGGAGGGAAAACACGATGCAGACCTCAGTGAGGCTGTGGAGCTGCTGGACCTGCATTTTCTCCTGGAAATCAGAAGTGACTCCACAGAAATTACACTCTGAGACCCAGTGGCATTAATCTCCACCTCTGATTGCTGTCATTCCACCCGGGCAGTGATTCCCTGCTCCAAAGCGGGGCAGACCTTTGGCCCCCGTGCCCCTCCGGCCTCCCCTCCCTGCCCATACACCCCGGACCTGTCCTGTGACCAGATACACCAGCAAACTCGATTCTGCAGTTGATCCACTGCAGAAACAAACATATGGTTGTTTCCTATCTAATCTGTGACAGCATATGTGTCTTTTATCCTCTGGCCTCGGAGCTAGAGCGTGTTTGGGACATGCGTGACATTTCCTTCCAGAATGTCTCTGAAAGAGCCCTCTTGTCTCCAGATTGGAGGGAGATATTTTCACTGCTCAACTGGAGCATTCTCCACCCTCCTCTTCCAAAGGGGAATCTACAGACACAGCATTTTCAAGCAGCTGGAATTACTCATGGCAAGGGATGGAGCCACGTCGTCTCGGCATGGGCAGCTCTTCATGGTCCTTCCCTGGGCTCAGTAACACGATTATCACGCTGTTGTATATCAAGTTCATCACGAGAATGGGGAACCCAAGGATGACCTCCTGCAGGGATGCCAAAGAGAGTAAGTAAAACCCCCAAAAAGGTACAAACAGCCTGGGATTTGCAGCAAGGATGAAGTCCTTTAACTACACCCACCCCTCACCCCCTCACTCATGGAACATTTCTGACACTTCCCTCCATCCGGGGGATGTTGCAGGATACAAGGCAGTAATGGAAGATCCTGGGAATCACAGAGAGCAGAGAGCTCTAGAAACGTGCTTTGCATCTGATCTGAGTGCTTGGAAGGACAGATTTAAGGAGTCCCTTGAAGGGTAAGGACCAGTAAGTTCGCTGTCTTCCATCCCAACGCTATTAAATACAGGGGCTGTATGACATGACCAGGAAGGACTTAGACAGAAGGCAGCTTTTGCAGAGAAATAAGTCACCCTGTACGGTGCCTTTGCCTCCTGTTCATCACCTGCATTGCTCTCAGCCCACTCTGCCAAGGACTGCGATGGATTTACAGCAGGGATTAATTTAGGTCCCATCTCACAAAGTGCTCACTCCCTAAAGCTCTTTCATTTTCCTTTGAGTGTTGAGCTCATAAGCTGTCCTCCCCTGGTGTTTGGAATATGGGTAGGAAGAGCTAGTGGGGCTAAAAGAAACTATAGATTTAACCTGGATCTAATCACAGCAGTTTGACATCTTCTCTTAGCAATAAATCTCTCCTATATTGTCTCCTGAAGTCAGAGGAGACATAGAAGAGAGAAATTGCAGCAGAAAATAAATGAAACAAAGCAGGACCAGCTTTGCTTTCCTCAATGTTCTCACACAAGCATCACCTCAGCAATCTGAGATTGTAAAATGCATATGTAAAATATATATATATCTCTACCTACAGTCTTCTGCCATCACACAGTGGAGGAAAAGATGGTGCCAAATGACAGTTTATCCCATTGCTCTTAGGACAGGATAAAGCATCGTCTGGAATCTCTCTCCACCAGGACAACTCACCACTGAATAGGTGGTTAACTGAGATGAGGTCCAGAGCTCTTGGGCAGACAAACCTCTCTGAAATTTTATCCCCCCCTGTCTGACACTATCAGATTGTCCTGAAGCTTCACCCTCTTCAGGTAGACCCTGCAACTCTCCACCTGTTAAACTTTTAGCAGATATATAATTACACAGGAAGAAAGGAGTGAAGAGGCATCAAACTGCATGGAAAAGGCGTCAGGGGGTGACATCTGCCCCCTTACTTCTGAAGCTCAGGTGGTAGAGCTGAGTGTATGGAATGAGAGAAAAACGTGGATGTTTCAACCATCACTATCCTCACGGGAAGATGACCCTGCAGAAAAAGGAAGATTAAGTTGCATTCAAATGGCAATTCAGCATGGAAGGCCAAATAGCATTGGAAAAAGGAATAAAACCAATTTTCTGTGTCTGGATAGTGAATCGCCAAACAAATCCAATCAGACTTGACAAGAATTGGGCAACTGTGAGACTGAAATGTGGTCCAGCCTGCAGTGACCATCTAGAAATGACCTGTCCCATCGCTGAGCTGCAGTCCCTGAACACACAGCGATTCCAGGTTTCACGGTGGCACAGGAGGGGTTAAGCATAAGCACTGGGCAGTGACCATGGAAATACCAGGTGTTGGGTTGTTTGGTGTACGAACTATCCAGGCCTGAAGAAAAACATCTTAAGATGCCAGTCAATGGAGAGATAATTTTGATTTTTGTAGTGCCCAAGTGGGTAGAGAATGCCTGGAACCTGCTTCAAACACAGATCTGTTGAGGGCTGATTAAGGGAGACGACAGCGCAGCCTCGGGGCACAATTAACACGGACCCTTCCACCTGCTCTCCCAAGCATCCAGGAGGGATAATTAGGAACCCAGTACCTGGGCATCACAAGGTGCAGCCTGGCTTACAAGCCAAAAACATGATTAAACCAGGTAAGGAAGGATTTGGCCTCAGACACGCTGCAGGCTGAGAAAAAAAGGGCTGGATTCAAACCAGAGATGCCATTCGGTACCCAAACTAGGACATGAAGAGCTTCTGCTTTTATATATCCTATTCCAGAGGCTAAACCAGCCTCCAACCAGCAGGAGATTCACATTAAATCCCATCCTTACCAGTGTTTCATGAGAAATGTGATTTCAGGCGGAGAACCAGTGTAGATGCTCCTCAAGTCTGGAGGCAAACCAAAGGCTGGCTTGGCTCTGGGTATATATGTGGTTCTATTTTCCCCTTTCCTTCATGCAGGGACTGGGAAGATATTTGCATTGCTTGCTGCTTGGACACAGGCATGACCTTGCAGAGCTCTCAGGAAGGAGCTGTGCCCAGAACATCTGAAGGACTCATAAAGCAAAGTGGAGCAATCGATATGGGGAAAGGGTGAAGATCTGAGCAAGGCAAATGGTGTTGACAGCACTAGGAGGGAAGGATTATTTCTTAGGTGATAGAAAGGAATGCTAATGCCAGGATGCAAAGCAGCAGAAACAGGACAGAGATGACCAAAATCACAGCAAACAAGTCATGAATGAATCAGCAACTGCTACAAAACCTTGTTCTCAGCCAGGTATTTGAAGAAAGAGTCTGCAAGCTTTTTAGTTCAGTAAACTTTGCTGTGACTAAAAATCATCCCTGGGACTGCCCTGAGGAGGATGACACGAGGAATACACCCTCCTCCCTGCTGAACAAGGCTCAGTCGCTCTTAGACAACACAATAACGAAGGTCAGAATTTTTATTAGCCTGCTCTCAACCTGTCTTAAAGTGACTAATGAAAGATCCCCTGAGCTTCACCTTGACCTTGGCTTGTCCTGCACATCCTTTAATTGTGGGTAATTATTTTCTACCCTTTGGGTTACACTGAATCTTGTGAAGGGAATCTCTAAGAAAGGAGAGGGCTGATTTCTAGCTTGATTAATGAAGATAACCAAACTGATTTGTAATAACATGGAGCATCCTCCTACATATTATTCCGATTTTATTCTTCAGTTCTGTCCCTCTGCTGCTGTTAGGCATGTAAATTTGAAGTAGGACATCCATCTAATGCCTGTGATAAACTCAGGTATCTCAGCTTCAGTACAGTGATACTGTCCCCCAGCATCAACTTGCAGCTAAGGAATTTGTACTGTTCTGCAGGAGGGGTAATAATAAGAACTATTAGATATTTGGCCATGAAATTTTAGAAGAAAACCAGTACTTTTTCACTGCTTCAAATCTTCCACCTTGCAGCTGAGAGAACAGAACAAAACGCTGCTTCTAAAAATCTCTCCCATTTTCCCCTCGTTTCTCTTGTTGATTCTGGTTCACCAGGGGGAAAAGGGAGCACGATTCACAATACTCTATTTGCAGTTTTTATTGTGCTTCCTCTTACAATATTCATGCAATATTTCACAATTTTTTAGAAGGACAAGGGTAAAAAACTGAGTGTGGGCAAAATATTTGAAACTATACTTTGAAAGAGAACTGCGCTAGAAAGTTTCTAGTATTTTCCCCTGGACCTTGTTGCTTCTGTCCTGCAGACTGCAAGGCAGGAAAGGCATTTTATCTGCAGTATATGAAAACCTGTAAAGAATACATGATATTTTTTTTTAAATGACAAGTCTGTGGGTTGCTTTGAGAGGGGAGGGAATAGGAGAAGGAACACAACTTTCTTCGAAGGTTACAAAACACACCTCTACACCTCAAGCTGTGCTTGTGCATTACCTGTCTGCACATCCATCTCTTCTGTACACCGGATTATCCTGACCTTTTCAGCACTCTGCATGCTGATTATCCCTTCCTCCCGTGATTACAGCCTCCTCCTCTTGTGAGGAAGGGCTGGGATAGCCAGTCACTCAAAGTGCAGAATAATGAAAAGGTCAGAGCAGCACCAGCCATACTTCAGGGGCTGCATCAGCCACTACCTTTTGGTACCTCATCTTCATAAGGGAGACTGTAATGAGGTCAGAAATCAGCACTGAAGGAAGGACTGGCATAGGAAACCAAACACCCAACACCTGCTGCACTCCTGAAATCTTTCAGAGCTCTAATTGCCGGTGCAAAGAATCAAAATCATATCCCTGGTTTGTGCCGAGGATGTGATTCCCAGGTAATAAAATGAGAAGCAAACCCGAGAAAATTCTACTTGGTGTGTTCAAAAAGATAAATTTTCCTCTGTCAGGAAAAGGAAGAAAAACAGTGCTCAGAGATGGCTTAACTATAACAAGCTTCAAGCTGGCTTGTCCCAACAGGATAGGGGGTTTTGCCACAAATATTACTGTGATACTTCCTTATTTCCCAGCAAGCTGTGCTTGTATGTCCCCTGTGTCCCTCTGCAGCTGAGCTCAGGATAGTGGGATATGGCTGCTCCCTTTAATGATGAGCTGTGGAGTGGGATGTGCAGGACCCTACACCAGGCACAAGGAGTGTCACAGAACAGCTCTTAGCAAACATCTTTCAAGGAATATCAGGAGTTATGTGCTCAGGCTGATGGTAACCAGCTCTGCCTTGAGGCTGAAGAGATTTGTGGAGGAACCTGCCAGCAGCAAGTTCTTGGGCTGAAAAGCACTGGTATCGCTAGATCAGGTTCCTTCCTCTTCATCCTCCAGTCCTTTGTTTGCAAAGCATCGCATTGCTGAGCCCTGTTTCCCTTCTCCTTATCACAGGATGGTTTGGGTTGGAAGGGACCTTAAAGATCATCTCACTCCACCCCCTGCCGTGGGCAGGGTCACCTCTCACTATCTCAGGCTGCTCCAAGCCCAGTCCAGCCCGGCCGTGGAAGCTTCCAGGGGTGGTGTGTAAAGGACTGAGCTGGCTCCACAACTCCCCATCCATCCTCAGATATCACAGCCTAAGGGAAGGAACCGCCTGTTACTTTGTGCTCTGAACTGGCTTCAATCCTAGATGCTGATCCTAAACAGCATGTAATAACAACACTAACAAAATGCACCAAGTCTTTCCCATGTCAAAGGAAAAATAAACTAAGGGAAAAGAAAGAGAAGTGGAAAGTATAAAGGGGATTTCATGGAATTTGAGCGCCAAACTCCAGCAGGCTCTTCTGAAAAGCTCAGCTTAAAGCAATAGATTTGTGCTCTTGCATTTCTTTCTCCTGATGTCAATAATAATTACTGCAGAATTAAAGATCTCACATATTGCTCCAGGTTTTGTTTGTTCATTTATTTTCTGCATTTTATGCCCAAAAGCTAGTAAAGGAAAAACTCCCCTGAAAAAGAAAGGAGGAAAGAAAAGATAAAATCAGAAAGAAAAGACAATTTTCATCCCATTTAAATCCACAACTGATAATTGCAGAGGAAAGCTGTCTTAAATGAAGGATCTAATGGAAAGATTTTGTTTCTATGTTCCCAATTATGTTCTGTATATTCCAGAAACAGGTTCAAGTGCAAGGCTCTGGCAAACACCAAACTTAAAATTCAGCACAGGCTTAAAGTCCATTCACCTCAATGTGACTTTTTTATTTGCTCAAGTTTAAGCCTGAGCCATGGTTAGCAGAGTTGAAATCAAGTGTGTACCAAAGCATCTGCTTAAATGCTTTGCCTGGTCAGTACATTTATTGCTCAACCTTCTACAGGAGGAGGCTGGGAAGACACTAAATGTGCTGCAAGACCAGAATTTTCCCCACAAAAAGCTCTAGGGACCTCCTTAAATTTTAAGTCAAATTACTGCCAGGTCCATCCAAGAAAGGACTATGAGCTGTACTCTGAATTTTCTCCTAATGAGACATCCAGGAACTGTGAACTCCCTGCTCTGTCTGGAGAACCTGATTCATCATGAGGTGTCCATCTCACCCTTTGCCCATCGCTGCACATCCATTTTTCAGTTCTGGACTGCAAGCTGGATGAAACCCAAATATGCCCTAAACCCACACAAGAGGCCTGGAGTTCGGAATGTCAGGCTTTGATGCGAAGGAGAGGGCTTCCAGAAAACCAGCAGGGAATTTCCCTGTGGGATTTTTTTAGTCCACTTGAAGAGACTCAAGACCTCAGGAGGAAGTCCCCAGTCCAGCAGTTAAACCACAGTCCTGGCCATCAGCTCAACCCTGACCTTGCCCTTCCTGAATTACTCTCTGAGACCTCCAGCAGATCCCTCCAGCCAGACCTTTCCAGCTCAGGAGTCAGCCCTTTAAGCCCAAATCCCTCTTAAGTGAGGAGGTGACTCTCCAAGTGCCAGCACAGCATCAGGAATGTCCAGGCAACCCTTTACCTGCAGCTTTCAAGGGAGATGCACACCCTTCATGCTGTGCAATACCCTGAATGCTCAAAAATGCAGACAGTGGTCCGAATAATATAAAACCTGAATGTTTTATTAGTGCTGTCAATGTAGCCAAGAATGTTATGGCATGCGTGTCACTAAGAGAGACAGAAGCTATTATTGAAATGAGATTAGAATCGTTTTGAAACATCAACAGTGGCATTATAGTTGGTAACATTTCCATCTAAAATAGATGACATTGATGCTATACAATCAACAATGCCACTGGGAATACACTATAGAACTGAAGACTAGATTGTTTTACTCTATATTGATTTTCCCTTAGTAGTTTTTGATTAACTGTCAAATCAATTAGCTTTCCCCACCCAAACATCATATCACATTGCTGCATTTTTTGATGTCCCCCGTCAGAAACTCCCTGTTCAATTGCAAACATAGCAGAGGAGCCTGGGCTCAAGTGGTCAAAAGTGCTCCAAAGCAGAGGTTTCGCAGGCAGAGATAAGTCCCCACAGCGAGTCTGCTTCTCCTCACTCTGCTGGAGCCCAGCCATGTTTTTATTGAATCAGGTTCTGAAGCTGTCTAAGGCACTAAGAGATCTGATTAAAGCCTTGCCATAATGTCCTTTTAAAATAAAATGCGTGGCATTTTCATGGTGACATAATGTTCTCTCGGCTCAGTAGAGACACTGAGTCTACAAGTTGTTGACCAGCTTGGCTTTCCCATATTCCAGAGACCACATCTATCAATCTGTCCATACATACATCTGTCTGTCCATCCATCCCTTATAATTGCCCTGTTTCTATACAGCCAAACACCTGGATAGTTTTATTTTTATTCCACAGCAGCCCTAAAATGATATTATTAAAGATGGAGCATTAGGGGAAACCAGTGAGAGATGAGGGGAATTGCCCAAAGTCACAGGCTGCCCCCTGACCCACGTGCCTTACTGAGGGCCTCCCAGTTAGCAGCCCTACACCTGGGAACAAGCATTGGGAAAGAGAAGGCACACATGGGCATGGAGAAGAGGGTTCAGTCTGCAAACCAGAAGCTGAAACCTCGTTCAGCTCCTGCAGTAACTTCACACTTACGGAGTAGTGACTGGTGCTGCAGCACCAGGAAGCTCAGATCCAGACTGTGTCTAGATCCCAAATTTTCAGAAGTTCAGAAACCTGCTAGACCTTGTTTTTTGTTCCACTTTTTATTCCTTAACTGTCCTGTCTCCTCTACACCTTCTCTTTGTTTTTCTAACTCAAATTTTGTTCATTGTAGGCATTAAAAATCTCCTGGGGATGCTGTAGGACCAACTGTACCTACCAGGGCTGACAAACTGGGCAATATATATGACTGTTTGCATTGTCCCAGTGCTTATGGGGCCCAGCTGGGACCAGGCACCTTTTCTGTGGGTTTGTCCGGCCGTGCCAGCTCCAGCTGTGATGTTCTGGCAGCCTCGCCGGGGATGGCAAGGAAAGGCAGGGAGAACTCCCTGTCGCCCAGCAGGTGAGAGGCTGGGACAGAGCCTGTCCCCGTTCCCGGTGCCCTGAGACGCTCTGGTGACCAACACCTTGGGACCACACACCACAGATAAACACCTCCAATAAAGACTTTTGCTGTTACACCAAAACCAAGATCAGCCAAACAACGTCACAGAACTTCACTTCCCTCCAGACCCCTAATGAGGGAAAAGGGTCTTTATCTCAGCCAAAGCTGCCCCCGTGTTGGGTGTAGGAGCCATAGTGGAACCAGCTGCTGCTACCACACCGCCAGCCAAGACTCTCATTTGTTTTGGCTAGCACTGAAGAATCAGCTTTTAAGCATCTTTGAGAACAAAATGGTGCATGGAACCAGTCCAAGCTGCAAAAGATAAGAAGCAATAAGAGTTGCAACAGATTATTTGTCTGGTAAAACAGAAGGAGAATTCTATCGGGAAAAATCTGAGCGGATCCTGGTCCGGTGCTGCGAGCAGAAATTCTGTTTGTGGAGCCTCTCTCGGGCTGCACACACAACAGGTGCTGAGCTGCAGCTATTCCTGGACAATAACAAATTGCTGCTGCCGAGGAGGAATGACAGAGGAAAGTGATTTCTGCACAACTGTTGTGAGGAGGAAGGCTCGGCAGTGACATAGCAACGCTCCAGCGGCCACGGCGAGGCTGGAGGGGAGGGATGGCACGACTGGGCCAGAACAAACATAAGGAACAACAACTTAAAGTAACTGGTTTGCTCTCCTGTGATGCTGGAAAAGGGGGCTGAGTTGAAGATTAGCCACAGCCTTTCCTACCTGATCCTCAGCAAGGAGATTAACCTCTCTGGAATAGGATCCAGGATAAATCCTACTGCCTCCTCACGTGTTTCAAATGTATTGGGCCCATTTTCTTCATGGCCTTTACACAGAATGGGAGAAGAGGCAGGAGCATAAAAGAGAGAGTTTGCATTCAAAGGGATCACAGGATGCTTTGGGTTGGAAGGGACATGAAAACTCATCTCCTTCCACCCCTGCCATGGCAGGGACACCTTCCACTATTCCAGGCTGCTCCAAGCCCCGTCCAGCCTGGCCTTGGACACTCCCAGGGATGGGGCAGCCACAGCTTCCCTGGGCACCCTGTGCCAGGGCCTCTCCATCCTCCCAATAAAATATTTCTTCCTAATATCTATCTACCCTCCTTCAGCTTAAAGCACTCCCCCTCTCTTGTCCTGGCACTCCATGCCCTTGTAAATCTGATCTGAAAGAGAAGAAGGTAAAAAGGGGAATTCAGCCACCAAATATAAGCTTCATAAGCAATAAGTAGACAGGCATAAATTGTAGATAATGTTCTCACCTGACATACCCCCCTCTTGCTGAAATAGCTTTAAAGGACCTAAAGTAATTTTGATGACATAGGGTCTATCTCCCTTTCTTAGTCCACTGTAAACTTAACTTCAAAGTTAAGTATAAAACTTAAAAGTACTGGTTTCCTTTTGAAGGAAAGATTTTTTTAAAAATAAGATTTAACACCACATTCATCACAAGTCACACAATCTTCTGAATTCCCTTCCAGATCTAGATTCATTCAAACCCAACCCTGAACTGGGAAATGAATCCCTGAGAGGTGGCTCTAAAGAGGCACCAAACAACACCCACCCTCAGCCTGAACAACTGAACTTTCATATATCCTGTGCTTTAAAAAAAGGAGAATATAACAACAGTGTCTCTCTGGGTTCTGAAGTTCCATGAGCAGATGCAATAGGACACTGCTCCTCCCTGTGAACCCTGACTGCCTTAGTGTACAGCATTTTTAAAAATTCAGGATGTTAAAGCCTTTACGATAAACATATCTCCGCAGCCAAAGAGATTTTTAATCTCACTTGATTTACACACATTTCATCGCATTTGAGGATAACTTATTTTAATAGCATGGTGGAAATTGCAGCAGGGGCTAATTAGAGCAACTTACTTAGATTTCTGTGCATTTGGAAAACAGGCTGCATCTTTTTAATAGGATAATCTAAACGGATCAGCGCGACCTGCAGAGTTCTCTGTAGGTACCAGGAGCACTTCTGCCTGGAGTCTGAATGGAGGTAACTCTGCTGAAATTAAGGGGACAAAGGTGATTTATCCCTGTGAGTGTGCAGCACATCCTTAGGCTCAGATCCTGCAAAGTGCTGGGCACTTCCCTTCCCACAGAAGCCGTGGGAGGTCTGGGCAGCTCAAAACCTGGCAGGTCTGAGCCCTGAGAATAAACCTCTCTGCTTTCACTGCCACGTTATTAATAGATGCTCAGCTTGCCAGCCAGACCCACTGTTTGGGATTTTTAAGACTCACAGTCATGGTCTTAAACTAAATTACAAACCGTTTGGCCTCAGCCAAATTTGACTTGCTTCAATACCATCAGGCTGGTTTGAATTTTTCTCAACTTGCAGTCACAGCCTACAAATAATTTGAAACACATTGTGAAGGTCAACAAACCTGTCCCTGGCTCTCCTTCTTGCCTTGTTTCTCAAGGTAAGCTCTTTACCCAGACCCAGTCATCCTTTGTTCCTGCCACAGACAGAGGAGAGCAACAGCCATATTTGGTGCACAACTCATCAGACCTATTTTCACATGAACTTGAGGATAAGATGAATCACATCCTACAAGTAGCACTTATTTCTGCACAACCAGAATGAAGCAGAAAATAAGGGATTGACCAAACATCACTCCTGCCCTCTACCACTATCCACTGACCCTCCTAAGCCTCACTGGACCCAATGCTATTCCTATTTGTATCAAGAAAACTATCTGACTTCCAACAGTTCCTTGATTTAAAGTAGGAAAGGGAAAGTTATATCTGTTTTCTGCACAAGTGCTTTTCCAGAGGTTCCCTACCTTACACTGAAACTAGGAAATGTTCCACTTGGGCTCAAGTAAAAAGCTGGGGAGCATCTTTGATTCCCTTTGAAATTTCCACAGAAGGATTTCATTTAATTTTCCAGGCTGCTTTGCCTTTCTCCTGCAATAATAGCTGATATCATTTAGTGCAAAGCACAACAGCCATTAAAAATGGTTATTAGTCTGGAACTGCCTTCTTAATAGGAAACACACATGCCACACTCTGGGAGTTCAATGTTTTTTAATGGACTTCGAGGTAAATGCCACTGTGACGCTTATTTTTCAGGAGAGAGGCAGAGAGAGAAATATGTTTCTTGGGCTGAGATTTTGCCCTTAGGCAGAGCCTTGGGCAAGAGGTGCAGCAGCTCCCCGTGCCCTGTGCTGCTGCCCTGGGGAGGGACCCTGTCTCTGCAAGTCCCCTCTGAGGATCTGCTCCTCTGCAGCGACTGTTTCTGCTGGAGGGGAGGAAGCTGCATTAGCACTCGAGCACCCTTCCTCCCCGGCATCCAGCCGGTGCAGAGCCATGGCTCAGCATCCTGACAGCCTTCTCCTCCCTCGGCTCCTCCTCTCCCTGCTTGCTCCTTCTCCCAGGCACCACAAGACCTTTGCAGGAGTGGGGTGCCCTCCAAGGTGACCCTGGCAAAGCTCAGATAGACAAGGAACTTGCGGGTTCTTGCAGGGTGGCATTGAGACTGACCCCAGTCCCGTGACTGGCCAAGTGCCTCTTCTAGAGCAAGGGATACTAAAAATCCCTGCCTTGGGCAAGAGTAAAGTAGTATATAACAACCTTCAGCAGACCCAAATACGTCAGTGGGATGTGAGACTGCACACCTAATATTTAGGGACAACAGCAGCACCTTTCTTTATCTACCTTTCCTTCTCCTCCCACACCTGGACCCTGTGCCTAAAAGCAGAACCTGGGACCTCCTGACTGAAAACAGTAACAGCACCATTCCCACTGCAGAGTAAGGACAAGAGGGGAGCTGGGGGCTACTTGACCCCACAGAATGTTTGAATTCACAGCATATCCACTGTTTCCAGCTCTTTACCTCACCTAATAAAGATGTCCCCGACCCTTACAAGCCTATTTCACTACCAGGACGTTATATTTGCACTGTCAGGGAATCTCTAATGCCTATCTGATGTTTGCACTGGGGTTTGTTGTTGTTTTTGCTCCTTTCATCACCTTATAAAGGCCATACGACGGTTGCGTGATGTTGAGACTTTTGACAGATGTAACATATGTGCAACAATATTTATCATTTATTTAGCATGCTGGGTACAGGGGCTGGCAAGGCGCTGCCATGCCTGACTTAAAGGCTGCTGGCATTTCCATTAGACAAAATCCCATCATGCAGGGGGTTAAGAATTCAGGCATTTCAAATCGCATCAGGCTGAATCATGATTCAAATCAGAAAAGCCAGTTTTTGGTTCACTAAGGGCTGACAAAGTGGGGATAGGGGGAGGGTCAGGAAGAGCAGGAATTGCTGGCAGGTCACGAATATGTCCCTCTTTTTCAGTGGTTGGCCAGGCTAACGCGGTCTAGCTTATGTTCTCAAATAATTGGGGGAGATGGGGCTCTGCACAATTCAGATGTAGCTCTCAGATCCACGCTATTTCACGGGGGGATTTTCAAAGGCAGCCGTCTCCTGGCCTGGCTGTCTTGCTGCTACAGACAATTTCGGTGGAAGCAGACATAAGCCAGTAGTCATCCCCTTTGAAATCCCACTGCAAAGTGTCTGACAGTTGCATTTTAAGGACCACATGCCTGCCAGACACAGAAAGCCTTCTGCTACACACCGAGGTCCTGCAGCTTTCAGGAACAGAGAAAAGATCTGTGCTGACTGTGCTGATGGTGAGACCACAAGAGCCAGAGGCCCAGGTCGAGCTCAGGATCCAAACCCTCGGTGTCTGTCAGGTGTCACAAACTGTATGAACATTTCAGGGCTGGAAAGGTTTGCTCAGGGCAAATGACCTTCCTTAAAACACCCTTATATGTAGCTTATGGGTTTAACAATAATTTTACCTTTTTTCCCCTCTCAAGGAAAAGGAATTAAAAAACCCACCCAAACAACCACAGACTGCCAGTTTATCTTGACCCTGGTTTGCCTGAAGAGTAATGAGAAGAGTCCTTTAACTTCTGCCCAGTTGCAGCTCTCTCTGTTCTCATGGAGCAGCAACATACCACACATTTCATAATTAGGGCGAGAGTGAGAGATAAGACCATCGGTCTGTGCACATGAAAGGAATGTGCTGGGTGTGAGGAGATGGTGCTGAAAGGAAGAAGAGTTTTATATAGGCTGGAAAAGGCTCCGGGAGAACAGGGTTATGGAAGGGGGAGCTGCGTGTGCCAGTGGGAAAGTGCACGTGTGTCAGGAAAATGTGCCATTTCCCTCCAAATCCTGCCTTACAAGGCTCAAAAAAAAGGCTGGTAAGAATATTTCAGCTCACATTTATAAGCACACACGTTTGGGAGGGAGATTTGGCATCCAGGTAAAAGGAACAAGGGTTCTGTCCCATCCCAGAGGGACAAAGCCAGGAAGAACCTCCAACAGCTGCTGTCCCCGAGGTCCTGCAGACCTGGTTTGGGGCGAAGGGAAAGGTTGGGGTTTCTTCCCCCATGACCATTTTGCACAAATCCATCTCAAGGTACTATTTACAAAGCCCACTCTGCTTTTCTTTTTTGAGGGCTTTTGTGTTTGTTTGTTTTGAATAGCCTTGGTTTTGGCAGCAGAGCTGAGGAAACCACACGTTTTTACAAGTTCCCAAAGCAAAAAGAGACCTTAGCGCTGAACACAAAAGCACACAGCTGTGTCAGAGGGAGAAAACATCATTATTTGCTGAATAAAACCAGAAAAAAGCGACAGGAAATATGAAAATGCAGCAAAACACAGAATCTGCTAATTCTGATCTTTAGTCTGGTCTCTGCTACCTACAAATGACTTGACCTTTGGCGAGTCACTTGATGTCTTTGTGCCAGTCTTGCTACTCAGACCTTGGGTTTGCTTCCTCCAATTAAACCCCTGGGCTCTGAGCCCACAGCACTGGGCCTGCTGCACTTCTGACCTTTCTGGGCACTTACAGCTGCATCTGAAACACCAATAAAAGTCTGAATTCGATATTTCCCTTCCAGCCCGTAACGCTCACAGACCAAAGAGGAGATTGAGATGCATCTGAATACTGGAGTCTGATACAAACCCTCTTCAGACTCCTAGGTGGGAGTAAAAACGTATTAACTATCAGCCTACAGACCTCCCCATTGGATTAATTTTTATTTTTTCCCCCTGTTTTAGTATTAAAATTCAGGTTTGCTGTGTGAGAGGGCTGGCCCAGGGCATCAGGTGCGGGAGCATCGAGTTGCTTCTTTGTCTGGGATAAAAGAAACTCCTTCTTACATCACTGCAGCATCCAAGGCTTTGTTCCAAAGAGCCTCACATAGATTCCTGCCAGTGATAAACTGGGAAGAAATGACCTAGAAGTAGTCTGCTGTTCTTTTATTTCTTTAATATATATTTAAATGCTGTGTTTCTACCTGGCAGCCGTTCTGCTGGGTGTTTTCTCCTCTGGGCAATGCCGTGCTGAAGCAACACTCAAGCAGCAGCAGCCCCGCTACAAAGAGCTTGCACCAAAGCTTCGCATTTTACTAACAAAAGCAGCACATGAACCCCCTGGATAAATGGTGCGGAGCGTTTTCCTAAAATCAATCAGGCTCTATTCTTCAGTTTAAGCCCGATCTCATTGTTTACTCCTTCCTCCGGAGGCCGATTTCTGCCAGGTACAAAATTAAGTTTCCTTTACTTTTCTTCCCTGCACAATTTTTCAGTGTTTCGGCACCGTTGTTCGGTGTGGGAAACCGACTTCCTGTCTCAATAAACAAGTGCACACAAGGCTTTTTGGGACACATAATGGGGTCCTTTATTTTTTTTTTTTATTTTATACAAAAATCATTCCACACTTAACACATCAATGAAGCCACTTAAGCTCTACTGCATCTGAATTAAAGGGGGAATTGTGTGATCAAAGAGTGTGAAGGAACCACACATGGAGTTCTTCAGACACTTTACTTTTGTTACATTTGATACATAACAAACCCAATAAATATGCTTATCCCAGTAGCCTGTTTCATTATCTCATATCCTTATGTTTAAGAGCCTTTCCTTTAAGAGCTGTTCTTTCCCCTTTGTTTTTCAGCATTATAGATTTGAAGCAGTTTATTTTAAATGAAGATGCTAAAAAGACAGAGAAAAGCATGTATTTTTTTTCTGGGTATGCTCAAGCAAGACCAAAAATCCCTCTATGCTGAGTTTTTCACTGTTTCAACTAAGCAGAATATATTTATTCCATGGCAGAATACAGATACAAGTGAAATAACCTCAGTTACAGATTATTAGAGACAAGACTTGCACAGGGAAGGGGAGGAATGTTTCCTAAAATTCTTCACAATTTGCACATATTCAGCCCTTTCCCTACACTAGAGATCAAATCACTTGGAAAAATAAAGATTTCATGTACCTTCCCTGATGCTTTCAGTCCTGGGAACAATCACTTATTTGCAGCTAAATTATTAAAAATAACGAAGGGAAGAGGATGTACATGTGTTCCTGTTGTTTCACATGGAATTAACCAGCTTTTCCAGCCAGCAAAGAAGCTGCAAAGTCTGACGGTTTTTTGGAATTGCTTATTATTTGTAGTGATGTGTGGCTGCCCAAAGGGTTGTTGGGACATCTTGGCGGAGCCAAAGAGAGACCTTGGTGAGGCCTTACAGTGAGCACAGCGTTTGGAGTGTGATTTACACACCCAGATGGACAAATCCTCTGCCCCTGGGAGGACCCTGCATCTACAGCAGGAGTTTCCTCAGGAATTGTGCTGGAAACAGTGCGTGCCCAGAACCACATGTTACACAGTTTAGCACAAACAACCACTGCAAGCATCTACCAAACCTCAGGATACCTGATTTGGAAGCAAATGACAGGTGCTTTTAGCAGAGCTGCTCATTAACAGGCATTTTTAAAAAGTAATCTTTAAAATTACCTTTCTATTTTTTTGATTTTTCCCTGTTTCCCCCCCAGCTTTCCCCAGAGGGTCCTGATAGAAATGCTGAAGACAGAAGATTTTATATCCACTGAAACGATGATATCAGAACCCTCTTTGCTGCCACATAAGACTGGTATCTTTCTTTTTCAAAACTGAAGCAGGAGGTAGCCTGCCCTAAAATTATAGACCGAATTGGATATATCTAAATGCTTCCCACAGACTCTTGGGCAGCAAAGGCAGTGGGGAAAAAGCACCTGAAGTACCAGGAAAAAAAAGAGAAAGAGAAAGAGAAAGAGAAAGAGAAAGAGAAAGAGAAAGAGAAAGAGAAAGAGAAAGAGAAAGAGAAA
>JAWWMO010000070.1:3978229-4008009 GCA_035047845.1 Dendrocincla fuliginosa | reverse complement strand
AAGAGAAGAGAAGAGAAGAGAAGAGAAGAGAAGAGAAGAGAAGAGAAGAGAAGAGAAGAGAAGAGAAAAGAAAAGAAGAGAAAAGAAGAGAAAAGAAGAGAAAAGAAGAGAAAAGAAGAGAAAAGAAAAGAGTATTTTCTGCTCTGTTTAATTCCTATCAGTAAATATCTTTACAAATGTGCTTTTTTAATGAGCACGGCCTGGTTATAGCTGCCTTTGTTTCACGGCTCCCCAAATGAAAACAACTAAACAAAACAACCCCCTGCCAGCAAGACGGGAACTCAACTTTAAGTAGGACAAATCTTCATCTCCTCACTCCAGCTGAGCTCCCACCGATGCTGGTCAGGACTCAGATGAGTCCAGAGGAGGGAAGAATTGCAATATTTGACCTCTTGTCCCTCAACCACAATCTATAAATGCCTTTTGCAGCTCTAATTCTCTGCTAAGAGTGCTTGCCACCAATTTAACAACATTTTTACAGTGTCTTCCATGAAAAGCAGCTCCTGAAATCACAGAACCTGTGACAACACCAGCTTTCATTAGAAGGAGGCTAGAAAAGAAGAAATGCCTTTAACACCCGTGGCTGAGGAGGAAAATCTTGTAACTACAACCCAAAGAGAACCAACAATTTCAAAGGCGAGAAGGCAAGGAGAAGTTTTACGTATTATTTGCTAATCTCATTATTTTAAGGCTCGTGGGCACCTGTCACTTGAGTCTTGAACTGCTTCAGTTCACAATATTGCACCAATATCCCTCTGCTACAAAGTGCACAAAGAAAGGGCTTGACCAGGAAGAAAAGGAGGCTCCAACCCAGCAGTCTGCTGCATAAAAAGGTCACCTCCAAGCCAGAGAGAACTAAGGGGAGTCAGATCCAGAGTCATTATGTTGGTGTGAGGTGAGTAGAAACCAGCACAGTCCTTAGGGACACGGACAGTGTCCCCTTCTCTGATGGAAAACTGTATTCCATCCTGGATATAAATTCCCCTGGCTCTGGGGCACACCCATCCCATGGCAGCTGATGAAAATCAGCCCTAAGATCTGGAGGTCCTAATGCCAGTGAGTGAAATGACAGAGTTGCACATCAGAGAGAAATACTGAAAATAAATAAAAATTTGTGTTTCTTGCTTAATGCAAATAATCCAAACAAGCTCCAGGATTTCCAGGGTGACCACTGGGCTATTTCCTTAGCATTAAACAGAAAAAGCCACTGTCACCATACTGTCCTTCATATATGCCCTTCAACTCTCCAACTACATCTTTCAAGTGCTTTCACTCCATTTTAACTGATTTAAAATTAAATAATTAAAAATGTGTTAAGTTTCAGTGCCTCCAGAGGAAGATCATGGCTGTCACCTCTGAAACAGGACTTAGAAAACGTGGCATTTGAGACCTTTCCTCAGATCGAGACATAAACTTTCAGTGGAGCCCCTGAAAACAGTTTCTACATGCAAAAAAAGTACAGAAATGTATCTTTTATATACATGTGGAGTGAGGAGACAAGTTGTGTGAGCCCTCCTCAAGCTGTTCCACAACTGCATCTCACTTTCAGCAAAGCATTGGTCACCGCAAGGCAAGGTTTGTAGCCCAGGATATAACTCATCATGAGCTAAAGTGGGAATCTGAGCCATGACATTTTAATTTCAGACATATTCAAAGGTAGGAGAGTCACTCTGTTCTGACTGAACTTTAGATAAGCACACGCTGTGCCATGGTTTCGGTCTACTCACAGCATTCCTCAAATTTTCGCTGCAGTAGGAGGAAAGAGAGAAAGAAAAAAAAAAAGAAAGAAAGGGGCAGAGACAGAGAAAAAGAGTTTGGTTTACAGGAGGTGTTTTATTGTGTTGATACCCAGAGGCTGGATTCAATAAAATCTCCATCTGGCTCTCACACAGAGCAACCTCCTGTAAGACCTCGCAGCATCTCCAGAGTCAGTTTTGGGAGGCTGGGGAGCCTTTGCCTGGGCTTCCCTCCCCCTCCAGCAGGACAGGGGATTTTCCTGAGTCTGGCCCACAGAAAGCACCTCTTTCACTTACACTTAATTGGGAGAGTGAGGGTGACACCAAACCCAGAGGATGTGCCAAGTGTGCTTTAAAAACTTGGCCTTGGAGAACCAGCTATTCCCCACGAGCCAGAGGATAAATAAAGCTGAACACTGAGCGAGGCTCTCCTGGTTTCTCTCACAGAGGGGGCCAGACAAGCTGTTATGGGGGTCTCTGATGGCCTGACCATCCCCAAATACATCTTCATCCACCCAGCTGAAGCTTCAGTCAATGCCTTTTTGGTGGTTGAATCAGAACAGAGGATTAAAAATGCTCAGAGATACATAGAGGTGGTCCCAGTGCCCTTGTTTTGTGATCTATCCCCTACTCAAGCACCAGGAATACAAGAGCCTGCAAAAGCCAGGGAGACAAATGATACACACACCAACAGACAGACCCAATTAATTAGATAGAGCTGAGAGATGTTCGGTCCTTTCTCAAGTAAAACAAGTATCAGCTCCCAGGGACTTGGTTTTTCTCTTGTATTGTAAGATTTGATCAATTAATCTTGATTAAAATACCTTTTTTACGAAAATCAATCAGCACTTTAATTTCTGAGTAAGTTAATTCCTTCTTTGTTAACTCTCATGTAGCCTTTTCTCCTCCTGAAAGTTCATTTTCTGGCTGGCATTTTGGCTCCCATTTTGTTTCACAGTAAAGACACACAGACAATAACCGAAAAACCTATTCCTTTCTTACCAGATAACACTTGTGTCTTGTTACAGAATTTTCAGGCTGTAAATCAACTTGAAAAGCTAATTTAAAGATATTCACTTGCACTATTCAGGGCTGTATAAACATTCCAAATTCCAATTTTTCATAAAGACACATGCAAGCATTTAAAAGGGATTTAAAAGAGCCATTTTGCAGCTAAGAAGATCTAGATCTAGCATTTTATTTTTCCTCAACGAGATTTTCATGTAATATTAATACACAGAAGAAAATATTTCCAGTGCCTCTATGTATTTATGAGGTCCTAAGGGACAGCAGAGTTCCTTTAGCCGAGAGGAAGGCTCGAAGAAACTGCGAGAGCAAGACCGGCTGTTGAGACATCAAATGCAGGACCGAGTTCGTTCCTAGCCTGCAATCTCTGCCAGAGTGCTGCGGTGTTGCCTTTCACTGTATCTGCTGCTTTAATTGTTTCTGCCTGTTCATTTCTTTGTCCGCCCAAACCACTCGCCTAAGGGAGATTTAAAAATCAAAAGGTAGGACGGAGGTTGGACAGGAAATGAACGCTGGTGTCGCGGCGTTATTAAAGTAAAAACTCCACAAGTGGCTGTAGCGATGGGTGTATTAATACAGAGTTTAGGGCCAGCTCCCTCCCTCCCTCCCTCCCTCCCTCCCTGCTCCACAGAGACCCCAAACCTGCTGCACAGCCCTGGCACTCTGGGAGGGTCTGGAGGTGGCCCGGGAGCTTTTCCCAAGGATGATGGAAAGATGCAAAGACCTGCATTTGCTTTGGGGCCACCCAACGCTGAGTCTCCCCCGTGGGTGCCGTCCTGCGTGGGAGCTGGGCTGGATGGAGAGCTCGGGAGCAGCACCAGGGTGTCCGTGGGGAGGGCAGAGGGGATTCCGCCGTCCAGAGCTCTCTGCAGGCTGGGACAGCACCAGGACTGGCTGCAGGAAAATAAACAGAGCTGGCATTACAGCCTAGGGCAGGAATTTGTCCCCCCTTTTTAAGTGCACTCTATCTTTCTCTCCTCCACTATCTCTCTTCCCCCTCTTTTTTTCTTTTTCCCCTCTGATCTCCCTGGACAAAAGATTCAACAATCAGAGATTCAAACCCCAAGCAAAGAGGATATGTACTTAAAATACCACATGGCCAGTAAAACCTATTTTACAACATATCTCACCTTTAACAAGCAAATTGACCACTTTAAGCAAAAAACTGACCAAACTGACCCAAAATCCTTTTATAAAATAGTCTCCAAACACCCCAACCCTCAGTTAGAGCTATTCTAGCAATTATCAGAAAAATACTCAGATTTTTTTTTTAAAAATCACAATGCTGGGAGTTTCAGTGCTCGCTAACCAAAAGGTATGAGGCCACAGATTTCAGGAATTAATTTGGGTTAATTCAAATGGCAAAGATGAGGTAGGCAAAATAACAAGCAATTACCTTTTCCTGCCTTTGAAGAACAGTGAATTTGGGACTGGTCCAAGTTCAGAAAGAGTGATTACAGATTTTTCAGCTCAGAGAAACCTCTACCTCCTTAATACATACAACACATGTGTCCACACACACTACATATGTACGTTTTACGTACATACACTTATCTGTATTCCATAACACTCTGCACTTCAAGGATTAATTAAAGATAAAATTCAATTATTTATTACATACCCTGCTAATTATTTTTGAAGCTCTATAAAGGGAGCAGGAAAGCTAACCAACACAAGCCATAATTAAGCAGAAAGGCAGCATTTGTGTGGTCACTTGGCAAATTCAACATGCAAAACGTTTATCATTTAACCATTTCCTTTATATTGTGCACCAGGGTAGAAGGGTTTGAAAGCTGGGCAGAATGACAAATTTGACTTAAATACATTTTTGAGGAGGAAATATCTATTTCTACGAGTACCGACAATCACTTTAGTGGATAATAAGCAACGTTAAATAAAACATGTAGCTAAATAGGCATTAAAGGCCTTTTACATACTTGGAAGAAAAGAAAACAGTTTTTTCTCTTTCGGGTTTTTTTTTACGCTGCAGACTGCAGGCATTTTGGTCTATCTCTGTCAAGTGCAATTCTTTCTTGATGAATGACAAGGTACGATAATAGGCTGCCGTTACCAGGGCAACCAGACAGCAGAGCTGTGTGCCTTGAATTTTGTCATCTGAAAATGAAACCAGAAGCAAAAGAAAAGCTGAGAATCGAGCGACAGATTAACTCGTGGAGGGGGGGACTGGCAGGGGGAGAGAGCAGGAGGAGGAGGAAGGAGAGAGCGAGGAGGGGGAGAGGGGCTGCATTACAAGCAATTAAAATTACTGTAGTATGTGGTATATGTGTATCTGCGTTGCAATTCCAGAGAGCATTTGTCAAGAAGCTTTTAGCCCTGTTTTCCCCACCACTCTCTTTGTTCCAGAAACACTGAGAAAGCTTTAAAAAGTACCTTTCGGAGCGGCCTCTCCAGCACACACACCTTTGAAAGAGGTGGCTCCGCAACGCTGCTCACCACAGTGCTCCCAGCACCTCACCCAGTTGCTCCCAGTTCCTCCCAGTCCCACTCAGCCCCCCAAAAGCCGCAGCTCAGAGCTGAGGGCGGGGATCCAATACTTGTTTCTGTATGTGTGGCCCCTGGTGTGGGACTTCACCATCCCCAGAGTTGTTCAAGCCATGGCTAAATGTGGCAATCTGACCCCAAGGGATCCCCCAGGGTTGTCCACTTGGGCTGGGGAAGTCTCTGCTTTGGTCCCTGTGAAGTCCTCCTGGGTCAGACCTATCCAAACCAGAACTGCTTTGCCTGCACACGTGCAAAGTATTCAGCAAAAAGTTGCAAACAGAGCAACTGAAGAGGAGTCAGTTGACGAACTCCAACCTGTGATTGATCATAACTCACCAGGATGTCTGATCTCAGCTTGGTTCGGCTCGGACCTCGTGGGGATGAGCTAAAACTTTCTTCTCCTTTGTACCCCCAAATTCAACTAAGTAGGATCAAAATACACGGAAGTCTTGGGTGTATCTAAAATACCCAACCTGCAGAGCTCGGACTGGATGTTCACAGTGCAACCCCCCACAATATTCCCAGCCGGGACAGGAGCTCTGCCTGCCCCAGCCCTATTCCCTAAACCTGTAGCACATTTCCTAAGCCCCAGAACCTGAAGCTTCAATATTCATGTTTCTCTGCCTTCCATACCTTTCACAGATTTTTACAGATGTCTTCTCTTCAGAACCTCTTGGGTTAGCAAATTAAACCTTGCTCCTACAATTTTGTGGAAGAACTGTTGATAAAATAAACCTGCTGTAATTTCTCTGCAGTCCCTCAGGCAGAACTCGCCGTGATCCTTGCGCAGTGTGGGTGAATCATTAGGCTCCCATACCTCAGAAATTGGCATTTCTGCCAAGTTTAAAGGGGAGGAAACACAGAGAGAGAAAAGCTGCCTGAGTCAGACCCTTTGAAGAGTCCATGGGGCTATTTCCTTGTACTTCAGCTGGGTTTGGACCAGCTTTAACAGCACTTGAAACAGGACCTTGGACTCCTGGCTCACCACTTCAGGTCTCAATAAGCCAAATTTCTTCTCAACGAGCTTTCTCTCAACATACTGATTTAAAATGTACTTAATTCAATTAAATAAGAATGCCAAGCAATAAATGTTGCCTAACCAAAATTACTCCACCTTTGCACAGGAAAATTATACTCTGAGCATGTCAGTCATAAAGATGTCATGGACTTGAAATAAAAATTCATAACCTATGCATGTCTTTACATGGGAAAGTCAGTTACCTGATTTTGAAGGTATCTGAGGGAAGTGATCATCCCTAATGTTTCTCCATAGACACCCAGTATAATGGATTATAAAAGAATGACTTAATTTTTTGGCATCTTGACTGTCTTTGAATACATTCCATGGAAAAATGAAGTGATTTTACTCAATATCATCACTTGCATGATTGACTTTTTTGCCATGACAAGCCCAGGATGTTTCAGTTATCCTGATTTATTTTCCCTTGACTAGTATCCTGTGACTGTGTCTGCATGGCACTGAGCAGAGGAACCCCTGCTAGCTCTGGCAGCAGCACCAGTCTAGTTGCATCAGCAGCTTCATTCCACACGGACTAATTAGCTCTGTGTTTGGGGAGAGAATATTGCATTTCATACACTTAGGAGAAGTTTGGAGCCAGATCAATATGATCTCCATGTGACACGTAGCTTTGGCTGACATCCTACACAGGTACAGGGAAGCCAACAGTTTTGGGGCTGAAGGAGTGATCTGGCTGCTCCTCCAGTCTCCATTCAGGCAAGTGGTCACCAGGGCAATTTCAAACCTGTCTCTATTGAAAGTTGCTTTCCAAGCCCTTCATTTGAAAGCTGGCTCGTTCCTTCTGCGTGTCTTTTCCATTCAGTTTTCAAGAGGTAGCAGGAACCTCCAGCAGAATTTGTCTGTAACCAACCACATTAATAAAAAGTGAAGGTGTTACTCCTGATGATGTGATCTGGTAACTCCCAAATCAATTTTGTCCAATGCAAAAAGCAGTATTTAATTTTTTTTTAATTTCCTGCTTTTCCCATCATTTCTTCACTCTCCTGTTTCTGCATTCTGTGCAGAAACAGAATTTCTGTGAGAAAGGATAAAAATAAGTTTTGCTTTGTCTGACCCACTAATTCCCAAAAGCAGGCAATTTGGAGAACACAGTAAAATGCAGCCCTTCTCCAGCTACCACACATAAATTCTATTTTCCCACCACCACACACCATCACATAGCAGATGTGTCTTTTGCCATACGGAGGGTCCCACAACTGAATGGCAGAATTGTGAAAACCATTTAGGAAACGCTCCTTAAAACCTTGGGTAGTCTTTCTACCTGCTCTGGCCAAATGTAAAGCAATCATGTTAAAAGAAAATATCTACATATTGGTCATTTTGACCATTTCCAAACTGCTTTTCCTAAGCCCAGAGCGGGGTGAGGCAGCACAGAGGGCAGCCACCATGACTAGGTATTATTTTAAAGATGGGAATTGAATTAAAGCCTCAGAGCTGTGTCTTAACCATCCTCCTGCTTTTTAATCTTCCTCCTGTGCATCTCTGTGTTAACTCAAGCTGAAGCTGAATTATGGCTCTTCTTATCCCTGATAAGCCGAGGGAGCCGAGGCAGAGCAAGCCGGAGTTTCCTGAGCCTCCTGCATCCATCAGCAACATGTCAGCCAGTTTGCAGCTGTGGAATCCTTATTAGCAGGGATGATGGAAGAGGCACATGCAGGAGAGCGGCGTTTTCAAACCCCGCTGCTGAGCACGGCAGAGGTGACAGCTCAACAAATCACCTTTAGATTTGTGAACTCAGCAGATTGTTCCTGGAAGTTGTTGAGAGAAAATAAATATGGAAAACCACAATGTCATTTCTAAGAGTCACTTTTCAGAGCCTGACCACATTTTAAGTATCTGCTAAGTGATGTCCTTTCTCCTACCACGCTCCTGGCCAAAACCAATGTTGTATCAATCTCCTGACAAAGACAAGTTTGACGTTTGGATTCCAGTCACCAAAACAAATAATACCACCTACAGTCCTTGTGAGTCACAAAACTCATGAGATTTGAAAAAAAAAAAAAAAAAAAAAAAAAAAACCACCAAAAAACCAAAGAAACCCTCAACTAATTCTTAATATGGGAGACTCAAAAGAAAAAAAAAAGGGAAATAATTCAGCAGGGTTTTCCCCTTTGCAAATGACTTGGTGTTCAAAGGAGAGAGAATGACTTCTCAATATATGAAATAACCCAAAGAACACATCTTTGTGTAATAAATGAAGTCTGTACCAGGGCCCCCACCCTGCCCGGTCTGACCCTGTGGGCAACCTCGGGGAGAGCTGCCTGCTCGTGGGAAGGTGCCTGGCTCCCTGGACTGTCCGTGGAGTTGGATGGCCCTGCCTTCCTCAGCATCCTGTGGATGTGAAGCAGCTCCAGCTTCAGTTTATTGCTGCTAGGATGGAAGTGTGGCCTCCAGAGCACAGCCAGCTGTTGGGCCAGCTCGGACACAGGCGAGGGGACCGGTGGGCTCCTTGCACACGCCTGTGCGGGTGAGTCCTGCCTGGGGAGAGCCAGTGCACGGCTCAGCAAACTTCTCCAACTGCCCTTCCTGCAAACTGTCTCGAGCACAAATGCACCTCTTATAAAAGACTGGAGGAAATGGTTCTTTTGAAGAGAAAGATAATGCTAAGCTTATATACCTGGCATCTGGATCCTCCGGTTCTGGGGACATTAAAATGTATTTAAATACTGGTATTAAATGAGAACTTCTTACTCCAAGTGCAGTTGTCCAATAAATTATTTCAGAAATGGCTTTAGACTTTTGCAATAATAGGTTTTTGGCAAGCAACAGGACTCTTAAAAGAACCACTTTATCATTATGAGAGATCATAAATGAGAGTTAACTCGTAGATAGAGTCATTTGCAAAACCATCAGAGGTAATAACAAAATATGAGCCACTTCTAAATGGACTGCAGAGGAGGAAGCTGGGGAAAAAAACCTGTCACCAATCCACAGCAGGCCGACAAATGCAGGCAGAATGAATTGCACTCTGCAGTCCAGCAGATCTTCTCTCTGTCAGATTGGATTGGCACAATAAAGTTTTTCTCTTTGAGAAGAATCGCTGATCTGTCTGGTGGGCTCCATCTCCAGTGGACATGGAGAACAATGTAATCCCAGCTCTGCTTCTTCCTTTGATGTGTCTGAAGACAATTTTCAAGTTTCACTTTCAGCCTTCTGTTCTCTTGAATAAAAGAATAAACTGTTCTCTCAGATTCTTTCCCCCCCCCAAAGAAGTCATTACTCATAAACCTCTAACCACTGCTGCCATTTTTCCTGCAGGGTGATTCTTCATGTCCTTACAGAAGCACAGACCCAAGAGGAGATATTGTCCTACACCCGAGGCTCTGCATGGTGGAGGGGTAAGTTTATTACTCATGCACAACCTCCCAAATGATGGCATTGCTGACTCATGCTGAGATAGCTGCTACCACATATGCAGGGTAAGAATATAGTCATTAATAGGCTTTACCCATGATAAAGTGGCCCTAAAATCTCTTCTCTCTCTATGACCAGTGAGAGGACCCAGGGAATGGCTGGAGCTGTGCCAGGGCAGGGTTAGGTAGGATCTCAGGAAAAGGTTCTTCCCCCAGAGGGTGGTGGGCACTGCCCAGGCTCCCCAGGGCAGTGGGCACAGCCCCACAGCTGCCAGAGCTCCAGGAGGGTGTGGACAATGAGACAGGGTCAGGGTGGGATGGTTGGGATGTCCTGAGCAGGGACAGGGGTTGGACTTGATCATCCCTGTTGGTCCCTTTCAGCTCAGGGAGTTCTGTGATTCCTTGATTCAAGAGTAAAGCAATGTCCAGCAAAATGGTCAACCCAACTGGATCCGTTAGCCATGGGAATAGTGCTGCTCTGAAAAACACCTCTCGGATGCTCTGGAGGAGGGGATTGTATTGATTGAGAATTGAGGGCCTCAAGCTGCAGTGACAAAGGAGACCAATATTTGGAGCATGACAAGAGGGAGTTTAGTCAATTAACTTATCTGTTTTCATAACAGTTGGAGAGTCTCCTGCATCTCCATTGGCAAGGGGGTGGGGGGTTAAGATATCTGTCACACTTTGATAAGTAGGGCACTCCATTATGAAAGATTAAGGCCAGGGATGCGGATACAGCTGAGTTTAAATGAGACTCCCAAGAGGGAAGATCAAAGTTGGTAGGAAAACCATAGTAAAGCTTAAAACCCAAACTTCCTACCAGGAATTTAAGCATGAAAGGGCCATCGTAGCTTTCAGCTTCAAGGCCAGAGGCTGAAGACCTTACTGAAAGCAGTTGGAGGGTCTCTGTGCCAAGCTTAGATAGTCCTCACAGAAAACAGACAGGATAAGAGGGGCTTCTGCATGTTCAATAATAAGAACCAACTTTGCAGGCTGGGGAATCGTGCTAACAAAGCAAGACAAGATACAGCTTTGATATTTCTTGGCATTTTTCTCATATAAATATGAAGACCACAGGACTTTAAAAAAAGCCCAGAGGGTTCTTGTCTGTAGTTATGTAAACCACTGCTCATCAGAGTCCTTCTGGCCGAAGAATTGAAGCTGTTTGCTTCCTGGCCCCATTTGTTAAAGATTTTGTCTCTGCTGCTTCAGTACATTACTACTGAAGGGACTTCACAGGATGTGAGAGGTATTGGATATCTCTTCCTCGGCAAGGTGATAGTCATGCAGTCTCATCTGGTGCAGGAGAAGGTGCACCAGCCTAAGTTCCATATTCTTCTTTATTGCAGTAACTCTGTACACTCACTACCCCACTGTCAGAGCCAGCAGCTGCCTGATGAAACCCTTATGCTCTCAACATATCCACGACATTACCTTAACCATTTCCCTCACTCTGTGAATGACTTAATGTGAGATGTGGGGTAAATAATTCAATTTCCCTGTGCCTGTAAAAGAGGAGTTTAATAATAATCGGACTTACCCTACAAGCTGTGACTCAGCCATTAGATCCATCTTAGCTGAGCATCTGATAATCTAGTGCTTTTTACCACATTGTAACCATGAAGTTAGTGGAAATATTGGTATGTAAGGAGTAGGAGTAAGGTCTGTGCTCCTGTTCTGGTCAGAGGGAGGACTAAAAGGAACACCGGGGACCTGGTTTGCAAATGGTATTTCTCACTTTTCAGATCTCAGCCTTCTTTAATGAACTTCTCTAAAGTATGAAAGAAAAGGGTGGAACATTAAGCTCTGCTCATGGGGGATCCTGTGCTCTGGCTGCAGCAGAGCTGCCTCTCCAAGGCTATTTCCAGCAGCTGCTGCTCATTGCAGCTTTCAGAGGATGGGGAATAAGGGAGGGATCTCCCACTAAATGTGCCTGAACTATTGCATGCACTATCACTTCTTCATTTGGGTTTAAAAAGGACAGTTTAAAGTGCAGTGGAGCATGTTGAGCAGCCCAAGGGAAGGCAGGGCTGCAACCTGCAGCAGGGCTGGGCAGCTGGAGGTGAGGAGGGAAACTCTGCCCTGCACTGTAGTTGCACTGCAGTGACTTCCATCCCCGTGGACACCTCAGGGAGGGGGCATTTGAGAGCCTGATCAGTGCCCCTGCACTGAGTGAGGGGCACACGATGGCTGATGCTGGCCAGCACCTTCCCTTCTACAGCTCGGGTCACACCTGCTAACAGGAGGCGGATCCCTTGCTGGTTTATTTTCCCCCTTTCCCACCTTTTTCTCCTCTGCTTTCCCATTCCATTCTCATCTTTCTTATCAAATCACTACCTCGCTTGATGTCCTATTATATCACGTTTACACTGGGGAAAATGAGTCAGGTGTAACATTCCCTGTCCTTACACCTCAGCTTGATCCATGACCAGGGGGTACCAACCTCTTTCCCTTTGGCCACTGTAACTGCACCAATCAACTGGGCAGAGCCAGGCAGGGCTGAAGTGCCCCAGCAATGGATCCATGAATGCACTGCCCTGGGATGGAGCTGAGTAAGGGCTCTAGGTTCTTATCCAGGGAACTGGGTCACTCTCATTTCGGTGCTGTTGCATTTCCCCCCAGACTGTTACCTGTTTGCAGTGGCTTAGGCTCTTCCAACTTGAGCCATAATGCCATCACATCTTCCCCTCTGGCAGTAGAGCCAAACTCTGGGATGAATTTCCAGCACACTGACCGTTCCCAAGTGGCCTGAATGTGTCCCCATCCATTTTGTCCAGTGCTTTCCCTCCTCCCATTCCTGTAGAAAGCATTTCTTAACTGGGAGCACAGGAAGATTTCACCAGAGACTTCCAGGGGAGCAGGAACGATCTACATAGCTGGGGAGTGCACCACATTATGTTTAGCTTTAGTCCTCTGTTTTCAAAACAATAATGTTATGAATAATCCTTTTATGTTCATACATCTTGTATAAACATCTGAAAACGTATAAAACTGAGCAGAGAAGGGAATTCATTAAGGTGGTCCAGGGAAATACCACTCTGAGAAATAAAGGGCTGCTTAGGAGAGTTAAAATTACTTTATCCCATTCCTTTTGCTTAAGAAAGAAACTGGGGATGAAACTAAATATAACAGACTTTTCCAATCAATAGTAGGTATTAGTTTGTGCAAGGATATTCCTGAGGCACTCATGGGAGCATCAGTGTGTTAGTTCAGCTGTCCTAAAATATGCACAATAGAGGTGCTTCCATATTTGACTGCAAAACTCCCAAACAACCAGGTCCAAAGCCTGGAATCAATAGCCACTTTTCAAGAGATTTCAATGGACTTAAGGGCAGGCCCTGAGTGCTCATTATTTAAAGTAAATGGAGGGAAGAAATAGTGAGTGAAAATGTGACACGGGCAGCGACTTTTAGAAAATCCCCCTAAATTTTGATGCCCATCCAAGCCAACTTTTTAAGACCAAACAGGGCATGCATTGAATTTTCAGTTCAATTACATCATGTCACACTGATTTCATCTGGTCACCGCATGTTATTGGTGGGAATGTAACTTGATGCAGCTCAATACAGCTTGTGGCATACTGTGATTTATTACAATTTAAATGATAAAGCACCCAAGAATGTTCAGGCAATTGGATTACTCCATTGACTGAATGTTCAGACAGCTATTTTTAGAAAAGGGATGTCAGTCTGTGCAATATTAGAAGGCCTGATCCATTTTTCCTCAGGGGGCAGGGGTATTTCCCTTATCACAGAATATTGCTACCTCTGTGTTCTGCTCGTTTCAGTGGGGCTGTGCAGATCTGGAGGGGACAGGATTTTATTCATCCAAGGTGGGAGCAAGTTGTCAAAACACTTCACTGAGTCTTATTCTGAAAGAAATAAAGACTGGCTAGTGGGAAAAATCAAATCCAAATTTTAAGTTTGAGGGGACTCAGGACGTAGGTTCTGGTGTTCCTACATTTTCTAGGGATGGGTCAGTAGTGATAATTTCTGAGGAGCAGCAACAGGACTAGCACTTGCCTAGAACACATGGATGCCAAGTTCTTGATTCACACCATCCCATTCTCATAAATTTTCAGGTAAATTCTCAAAGCTGGAAACTGGATCCACAGCTACAGACAGACAGACAGGAAGTGGAAAAAACCATGTTCCTGTCTTTTGGTTTACAAATATTTCAGAACAGGCTACATGCCAAAACAAAAATAACCGTGAAGCTGGAATAATTCATGAATAACACGGCACAACAATAAAAGACTGGGCATTAGTGCAGGGGATTCTTTAATTCAGCCAAGAAGAGAAAGTGCTAAAACCAACACAAAGGGATCCCATTAGACCATTAGCAGATGATAGGCTTGTTGCAATCTCTTTGGTTTACTCAGCTGGGCCACTTTAGGAACGCTGAGGGCTCAGGTGTGGCCTCATTCGGCATTTCTTGTGTTCCTAAGCATAGCACAGGGGCTGTGGCTGTGTGAAGCTAGGAAAGCTACTTGGTACGTGTGTTTGGAAAGACAGTTTTAACTATTATGGCCACCATATATCAAATTAGTTCATTTCTTTGGTACACAAATCAAAGAAAGGCTTGTGGTGGCTCCAAAAATTTGTTCCTGTCTTGACAACAAACTCCTCATTTTACATGAAAGCAGTGGCAACTTCTGGGAAATAGATTAAATTTAGTTCCAAACTTCCTCTTGATATGGATAAAAAATGTCTAGGAGAACAGGCTTGACTAATCTCAGCAGGAATGAGACCTCCTGCTGACGAGCTCTTGGTTCAGTGTTTTAACATCTGATCTTACTGTCTCTGGGTCAAAATTATGCCTGGTGCAATTTTGACAATGACATTAGGGTCAGCTTAAGAAAGGATTTCTCCCACTGCATGTGTGGTTTTTGCATCAACCAAAGTCCAGCTCGGAAGGCAGCAGATAGAGAAAGAGACGAAGCTCAGAAAGAAACTCCTTAAAACAAGAAAAAAGGATGTTTAAGTGCTCATTCTTTGTAAACATCTCTACTTTTGCATTGTCTCTAGCAGGAAAAATGTTTGGGTTTATAGAAAATACATGGAGGCTCCAACAATGCTGAAGATGACAAGGATTAATTGATTAGATATTGATAATTGTCAGGGGGAAGGTCACCTGAAAGCCTGTTACCTTTGTCTTCTGTTTTAACACCAAGCAGGGAATGGCTGGAGTCCACATGAAGGGCTATTCTGCCCCATGTGATGTAAAAACAGGGGGTAGGCTGGTACAAAACTCAGAAAAGTTGCTCCTGGAACGCCCCTCCTGATTAACCCCCCCTGCTGCAGCTCCCGGGGCTCCTGGGCTGGGCAATCCTGGCCCAGGGGCTGAGGGCTGCATGAAGGAACTCTGTGAAGTGCAAGGATCCCAGTGTCCCAGCGGGTTAATGCTCCTCACAGCAAACCCCACGGCTTATTCTTCAGGAGCCACTTGGCCAGGCTAGCCCCTGGTCCTGCATACTCCTCCCAAGTTTATCTTGCTGTTACAGTTATCAAAAAAAAGGGCTGTCTGTCAGTCTGGCCTGTGTGGCAAAACTTAGTGATGGAAGAGAATATGTGCAGAGTCAGGGAAGGTTTTATCATGTTCTATTTAAAAAAAAAAAATTAAAAATCAGGGCTTTCCATGCATGCAGAAATCAGCTTTTCAGTCTTGAGGTCAAAATGAGCATCTCAAGAAATGAAGTCTTGATTAAGTAAAGATTTGTCTGTACAACTTTTCTATGTGACTTGTCTTCTTCAGACTGATGTGAATTAACACAGGAAAATCTGTACAGGAATCAAAGCTGTTCAGGCTGCCACACTGAGCACACTCAGCTTCAAATATCCAAAACTGCTTTATGGAGAGAGCTAATTCTGGGTGGGATTCAACAAGTGCACTGAGAGCTACTGAAGGCACAGCTTTATCCCCCCACTGCTGGATTACCTACATTTGAGGTGTCTTCATAGGTACAGATGGAAAAGGCTGTAAGGGAAACATTTTAAAATGAAGGGTGCATTAGAGGAGTGATTTATAGCTGCAGTAATGGACCGAGTCTCAGAAAGCTGAAATCCAATTATCAGCCCTGCCATCTCAGGCAAAACGCCTAAGCCAAACTTTCTAATCAGTGCTTTTAGGTTAGGTTGATTTTCAGAGGTGCTAAGCACCTCCCCAGCCCCCAAGAATAATATCCCTGGCCTTCTGCAAGGCAAACCCTCAGCATGGAAAACCAGTCTCCCCTCCACTTTCGCAGAGGAAAAAATAAAATAACTAAAAAGAAAAGAACCCCACCACTGAATCAGATTGTATTTGGTACTACTGTGCTTGATACATATTTTTAATAGCTGAGCTGAAAATGAGAAGTCTTACTCTGTGTAATCAGGAAAATCAAAGTGTGGAAAGGAGGGCACAGAGGTTAAAAATCCTGAAAATCAAGAACACGATTCTCTGCCTGTGGTGTCCCCTCGTGTGAATAAGGACCAGGAATGTTTCCATACCCACCTCACAAAAGGACTTGTGAGCGTTAATTGAGGCCTCTGCAGAAAGTGCCTTGAGATCCACAGATGGAAGTTGCTGTAAAAGTGATGCATTACTAAATAACGAGGTACCATCCCATGTGAACAAGGCACCCTCAGATATTGCTCCGAATGTTTTATAACAGGGAGCCCTGCGTTGTTTCCCAGCACTCCTGCATCCCAACCTGGAGAGGACCAAAGACATCCCAGAATATTTGGTCTTTTTATTTCTGAAGTGAGGAGATAGTTCCAACAACATTGTTGTCGCTTTTGGGGTACTGAAACTAAAACAAGGGGGTTTTTTTTGTTTTGTTTTGTTTTTTGTTTGTTTGTTGTTTTTTTTTGAAGAGGGGAAAAAAAAGCAGGGCAGGTTTCATACACCATGTGCCAAAGAAACAAAACTTCTCCCTGGACATCTGTCCCTGAACAACAGAGGAGACCTTGGGTTTTATATCTCAGCTGAAGAGATAAATTGGAAACACTTCCCCCACTTTCCCACTGCAGTTTCATGTTTGGACTTGAAGACATCCCTCAGGAGAAATAACTGCTGGAAGCTTTGGATCTGCCACTGGAGTCTCCTCTTGCCTGTGTCCAGCTCCCAGTGAATTCACACCAGCTCCACATCCTAACACAGAGTACTCCATGCAAGTACAACAAACAGAGATTGTGCTCTGGGGCGCTGGAATTTGGGGATAATTCTTCCTAAAATACCCTAAAATAGACAGTGAGGAAAGAAAACTGGAGCAATTTCATTTTCCTTTTTAATACCAGTTTTTATGCCATGATTGTAAGAAAAAACCCCCTCTGAGTGCCTGAGGAATATGGGGGACTATAGTTCCTTCTTGAGTCCTTTTGGCAGTTGAACCAAAATGTTGTGTTTTTACTGGGTTTTGTTCACTGTTTTTAAGATTTCTATTCATATATTCCAAAAGGAACTGAATGCTGACATAAAGCCAGTAAGCAGAACACCACTAATTCAAAACCAGGGCTTCCCTCCTGCTCCAGTGATGGTGCAGCATCTTTAAAAATCCACATTATGTCCCAAACTACACATTGGATGTTGGCTTATGGGAAAAAGAGCAAAGGGGGATGAAGAAGAGCAGGAACTAAAAAGTTGTGCTGTTATTTCTAAATTATCTATGAAATATGGGAGAGAGAAATTCGACTTCATGAAATTTTAGTCTGTTTGGACCCTCAACAGTGATGTGCAACACATCTTTAAAATCAGCTTTCCCTGGCTGATACTAGTGGAGTGAAAACAGAATTAAATCTGAAGGCAAATTCTGTGTGTGAGGTGCTCCAGAAGCCCACCAACCCTCTTCTCCAGCTGGTATTTTGCCCCCTCCCCATCCAAGCCCTAGGAAGAACCCAGTCCCAACCACTCTGTCCTCTCCTCACAGGGAATGAGGAGCTCTAAAAGCCCTGGTGGAAAGGGAAGAAAGAGGTGAGCAAATGAGACAAACACACTGTTAGTAACTGATTTACAGATTCACCATTTACTGGATTCCTTGTGAATAACCAAGTATACTCTTTGCAGGTTCAGACATGATACAAACACAGGAAAAAACAAAGTCCACTGACTCATTTTTGATCCCTTCCCCGTTTTCTGTCCTTTTTGGAGAAGTTGGAATCCAGGTAAGTATCAGACTTTATTCAGAAATGGGTTCATACACTGAGAGGACTCTTCTCAATCCTCAACATTTCTGATGCTTCACAGCATTTCTTGCATAATTCATCTTAAAAGTGAAGTTACCAGCAGGGCAGTGAAGTGAGACGTGTATAATGGCCTGTGATCACCAGACGCAGCTTCCAGGGAACAGGAGCCTTTGGTTCAGCTTCTTGTAGTAGCCAGAGGGAGCAGTTTGGAGACTTCTCACAGGTGCTGACTGAGCTTATCCTCCTCTTTGCCACACAGGACACCAAAGGGCATCCCTTCTGTCCATCTTCCAGAGGAACACGACAGGAAACAGCACCAGGTTTTGGTCAGGGCTGGTGTTTGACGTGGTCTGCGAGTCAGCAGCAAGGAATAAACTCTGCCAGGGTTAATCTACTCCTTGTCTCTCAGAAGCCTAAGCCATCCTTCAACAGTTGCTGCTGGAGATACCCCTTATTTAAAGGATGGCACATATTGCACAGCAAAGCCCATGTTCAGACTTTTATCCCCCCACCCCCTCAAAGAACATACATTTATATCCAATATACCATCAGCCCACTGACACTGCTGTGGGTGGAGCTCTGTGAGCACAACAAAGTCAATCACAGATACAAGAGCCAGCAAAGACATGATTCTATAAGTGTCAGACATTTCAGTCCAGGAGATTAGGGATTCATTGACTAGAGTGTGGGAAGAGCTGTTAAATAAAAACAACTGCAGTAGTCTCAGCCTTCCACAACCACCGTGTAAATCAGAGGCTCGCCTTTCATCCTGAAAAATAACCTTTTTTTTTAATTGTTTTTAATGCCCTCATATACCATATACTCATATCTGCCAACAAATACAGTTGTCAGAACACTGAGTGAATGACAGAAAAACAGAAGAGGAAAAAAGACATGACTTGCTCACAGAAATAATATATTCTTTCATGGTTACATCTGGGGGTACATGAGAGGCTCTCCTGTTCCCAACCAGGGAAGTTCCTCAGAAGGAGAGTATCTGCTATTAAGTACAGCCCTGTAAACCAGGAGACATAAATTACTGCTTTGCTAATGATGTGCTTCCTTGGGCAAATCACTTTTTGGTGCTTTCTGCCCTCCTATTCCCTCCATCTACCTTGAAAAAATGAGTCTCCATCTCTTTTTGAGCAGGGAAAGTCTCTCTGCATGTACTGGGGACACTTCAATTTCAGCACGAGCCTGAAAGTTCTACCTTCCACACAGAACAAATAACACCAAACTGTACCACCTCACCCCACAGCTTTACTTGTCTGGGTAGCCCATGGAGCCAAATGCACCAGAACTGTAACACAGGAGTGAAGTTCAGTTTGGGCCCAGAGTAAAAGCAAGAACTAGTGCTGAATCTAAGACTGATGCACATCCCCTCCATTTTTTAAAGGGTAAGCCTGCATTTTGCTTTAAACAGGAGGTTTTTAACTGAGTGGCAAAGTCAAATTTTCAGACATTCCTTTGTTTGGCAGGGGAAAAAGTAACCCTACATATATCAAATACAGAGGCAGTAAATTAGAATTTGCAAATGCTTCTCGTGAACTCGTGGATACATTTAGATCAAAGGAGCATAATGAGATATTCTGAATAATACAAGGAGATATTCTGAGTAATATTTGATGCACCTCATTACTGAGAACATGCCTCACAGAGCTTTCCAGCAGTAGTATCAATGCCCTGCAGGTACTTGTCCATGCAGCCTGTTCCCCTGGATGGGATCTGTAGATTGCCAGCCTGGATTGAGCTCAGGAACATAATAACAGATTTCAGCTAAAAAACTCATGAGCCTAGAGGAAAAAAGATTTTCATGGCATATGAGTTGTAGCCATCCTACTGAAGACCTAAACCAACTCCACTGGTGAGAATGGAGCTCTTTCCAGTTTGGCCCACTGGCAAACGGGACAAGGCTTTGGCCTTGAAAGGAGAGCCCACATTAAAGCGGAGTCTCAAACCTCCCCTAGACTCTGCCACACATTTCTCAATGCTCCCTGCCAAAAAAAAAAAAAAAAAAAGCTGAAGACAGGCAATGCAGGTCCCCAATTAACTCTCTGAAAAGATCTTGGACTCCAGCATTCATTCACCAGCTCCAAATCCCAAGGACTCAGCCCCATCACAATCAACCCAAGAAAGGCTCCTGGCTGATAATTTAATCTTTTAAATGGATCACTTATAATAGAGCTGGCTTTTCTGAAGCGATGATCTTTTTCTCTGTTATTGACTAATATTGAAAATTCCAGCTATGCATATTCATGTCCTCTAAATACCTGATCCCCTTACATGGAAAATATCTTGAGGAATAGCCCAATTAAACGTACAACTCTTTGTAACCTTTGGTGTTACTGTATCAGGTGGGGAAGCAGCAGCAACATTGGAAAATACAGGATCTTCGGGAAACGTAGCATATTATTAGATTTGATGAGATCCATTTTCTTGATGGCTTCTGAAAGATCTTTGTGCTAATTAGCTAAGAATACCACTGAATTATTTAATTATCTCTACTTTTGTACAATAAAATATGTTGTCATATCACACGCTCTATCTTGCTGTTGCTCTTCATACTTAATGATGCCTTTATAGTTAGTGATTTCCTTTGTTCTCCCTCTGCAAGTGGTTTTTGGTGCTGCTGGGGAACAGGGGGAGCAGAAAGGGAAGGCAAAGGAAAAATTATCAGGTTTTAAATACGTTTTTATGTGTGGGAAAATCTTCACACATGTTTAGCTCCAGTTCCCTATGCAACACACAAAATGTGTTCCAAAGCTACAGTGGACTTATATATTTAGTGTTAATGCAGCCGGGAACGCCTTCCAAAGGAAAAGGCGAGAAACTCTCCTTTCGGGGAAAAAATACAAAATCAGCAAGGAACGTTTTTTAACAAGGAAGAGGTAAATTATGATAATTACTCTGACTGGTAGGGTCCTTAAGCATTACTAATTAGCATTTATTGCCTGGATTATTGAAACAATGTGTGTTTTCCCAAGAGTGAAGAAGAACTGGGATGCTCTTTCCTTCTGAGCCCTGGGAAAAAGGCAGGGCAGCAGGAATGCGGCACAGTTGGCAGGGAGGCTCCTCTTCCAAGCATGGCGAGCTCCAGCCTCGTGAGGAGCTGCCACTGCTCCTTTGGGAAAGGCAGGTTTTGAACTCCTCAACTCTGCCTGCCTCCCACCTCACTCACAGAGAAGTGAACAAAATCAGGGTGGCACGACAGGAAAGTGGCCATTAAAATCACTTGGCAATGGTCGGAGGTGCAGATTAACACCGAGTTAATACTCTGGGTATTACAGTGTCTTCTTTTATTACAGGATTGTGCCCAAACGTCCTATGAATAAGCATTTCACTACTTTAAAGTAGTACGGCCAAACACTTCATTCCAGAGAAATTAAAGGGTTAACAAATTCAACAAAAAAATAGACATATTATGTTACTTTCAACTGGCATCTCGACTGAATTGATGTGACTCTGTGAAGAGGCTGCAATCAGATTTCATTGTAAACTGCATTTTAATATCGAGCATTTATAATGTGAATTAAATTTTGAATTAGAAATCGATTAGAAATTAATCAATCCTCTAATCAGCACTAGCCACTACCTAGCATCTCAACTATAATTTGGTATCTGGCCCAATAAATCCTTAAGTACCTTGGAAATGATTCAGGGAAGAAAGGCAGTAAAAGTATTCTTCTTTTTTTTTTCCCAGCTGCAGCACTCTGCAACTTTAGGTCCTGCTAAAACCCTTGAAATAAAAGAGCAACAATGGGAAACTGCAGAATACCTTGGACCTTTTTTACCTTTTACTGCCACCAAACCCCGTGCCTTTCAACTTGGGAAAGCAAGTTCCAACTCAGCTCCAAGGAGGTCAAAGTCACTGAGCTCAGCGCTACAGTTGCTGCTCACATATAACTCCTAGGCACAAGAGTTTTGCAAAATCTAAGGGTTTGTTTGTTTTGGGTTTTTTTAAAATGTATTAAAAATGCTTCATTAAAGAATGAGAAGGTCTCATCTGTTTATCTTTCTCCTTCTTCATTATTTGCAGCACATATTGCACAGAATACTTGGGAACATGCTATATTAAATATCATGGTAGCATATTAAATATACTTTTAACTGAAATTAGTTCCAGCCTGGTGGTTTTTATTTTAGGGCTGAATAAGATCTTCAATCCCTACTAAGCTTTACTCATTCTATTTATTGATTAAATTAATGCCTAATATTTATTTTCTCTTCCATTTTCATCGTAAGATTAAAAAAATATCTTTTCATCCACAGATTCTTTTTATTCCAGTTAAAATGTACAATTCTAGAGACTGATAAAATAATTACTGGAGGAACTATGCAACACTAAGAGAAAAAAGCCTTAGAGTTATAGGTATCATGCAAAAATAAAACCAAACTGCAACATTCCCCCTTTTGTCTGCAGAAGGCAAAAACGCTGCAGGAATCTTTCTGGATTGATTTCTACTTGCTTGAAAAGAAATTATTGCAGCTGGATATTTATAATGAATTTGAGTTTTAATACCCTTGACATTTCCTCAGCTCATAGGCACGAAGGCGGTTGAGAATCCCCCTGAACCTGCCTGCCCTGTGCATGGAATTCTGGAGTTGGAAGGCTGGGAAGGAAGGCGGGAGGGGGACCGCATTCTATTCCAGCCGCTATTCCCTCCTTTTCTTCTCGCAGCAACCGCGCCTTTCCCACTGGAGAAGCAGCGCGAGGGGAGGGAGCGCAGAATCCGCTCTTCCTCCTTCTTTTAATCCCCGCCAATTCTGGGTTTGGGGCCGTTCGGGGTCCCCCCCCGCGCCCCGCTCTCTGCAGCCGCTCTGTCCCTTTAAAGCTCCAGCCCCTCTAATTGATGTGTCTGGGCCAGTCTAGACGGAGAGCGATTGCAGGGGCTCCCAATTAGGGCTGCGCGCAGGGGCGCGGAGCGGCCGCGGGGTCCGTCCTTCCCCGGCGCCCCCGCCCCTTGTTTTGCCGCAACCCCCGCCCCGCACCGCGGACACAAAGCGACCCCCGGGGCGAGACCGGGGGGGCTCCCAGCGCGGGCACCCCCGAAGAGCCGCCCGCGGCGCTGCGGGGGGATGCGGGGCGACCCGGCACCACCGGCCCCTCGCAGACAAAGCGCTCGCCCCTTCCCTTCTCGGGGGGGGAAAGGTCGATTAAAAGCCTCAGAAGGTAAAATAACCACCCCCCCCCCCCCCCAACTACTTTTTGCGGGCTCGGGAGGGGCGGTAATGGCTGGACAAAGGTGCGGGGCTCCGGCGCACCGTGTTCCAGCTCACAGCGCCAAGCAGGTAACAGAAAATAAATGCATCTCGGAATATTCCTTTGAAATTGGAGAAGGTTGGGAATAATATATAAATTCAGAAATACAAGGCTTTCTCGGCATTTTTTTTTCATGGAGGCAAAATAGTGAAATTACAGTGGCAATAAAAAGTAGCTAAAATGTTTAAAAAAAAATCAAAAATCAAACAAGCAACCTTTTCCAGTTCAATAAATATTAAGCAACGGGAACCAGCAAACATATCCTAAAGCTCTTAAATACCAAAATGTTACACCGTCAATTAATTTTTGGTGCATCGTGTTTTAAGTTAAAGCATTTGCATTCAAATATCAAACAGCAATTCGGTGCCATAACAAGGTACAGTAACTTCATTAGAAATTGCCTTGCAGAACAGAGATAAGAAATACAGTTCCAACCATAATTAATTTTACAGCAACATAAAAATCTAATAAAGAAAAACAGCAGCAGGAAACATTTTGAACATTTCTGATTCGTCATTTACATAGCATTTTGCCTGGAAAAGCAGGAAAGCTTGAAGTTCTAGAAAAGGACTCAAACAAAACTTCAGCATTTCTTTTCAACAGTTTCCAACCATTAGGGCATGCAACCATTTTATTCTGTAGTTTATTTTTCACCTGTAAGACCCAACCCGTCTCCTGGCTTTTACTTTTTTTTTTAAATTTTTATTTTTTCCTCCTTTTATTTTTTTTGTGTGTCCATAGAGCACATTTCCAAGATTAATCGTTCAGTTTTAAACTTGGAAGCATGAGGCATGCTGGGATTTCAGCTGAGGTCAAGCACCAATGTACCGAGCTGTTACTGTTACGCTCTCAGGGTACTCTGTGTTGCTCTCAAGAAGGGGGGGAAGTCAAAAAAAAAAAAGAGAGAGATGCTCTATGCAGTGGCCTGCAGTTCTCTCTCCGTATGAAAACACAAGGCTTGTATATTATACCTACATATGTAAATATATATATAGGGGTTTATTTACCTACATACATATTCATACACACGTAGCATCCATATGTGTATCTATCGCTACACACACCTCGATAGCTGTATTTACATGCATCCATATCATGTATATCTTATCTACACACGCATATATAATAATCACTATATGTGTACACACATACACCCCCATATCTGTATCAGCTCGAAAATTATCTCGTGAATATACACACACACACAAAATCTCTGTCATACAAGAGCTGGTTTTAATTTGATTTTTTTTTTTACAGTAAATGGCCATAACCACCGCCCTACTATCAGCCGATCGAGCCTAAAGAGAGATACACTTATTTTTCCCCTAAAAGGTCTATAAACACTATTGTATGTGTGTGTATACGACTCTATATATATACACACACGCATACACATATACACATATATAGAGAGGATATATTTATAAAATAAAATAAAGATGTCAAAGCACAACTCACAGCTCCCAAGAGCCTAACCCGTGGATTTAAAAGCTAAACATCACAAGTTAGGGTCTCAGGGATTGAGAGGGGCGCAACAAACTATTCCTTGCAAAAATAAAATTTTAAAAAAAATTAAAAAACGGGGATAAAAATAAGAATAATAAAAAAGGATAAAAAGGAGAAAGAGGAAAAGAATAGCAGGCAAGTTCAATTCATGGCTCAAGATTACAAAACAGGACACACAGGTGGAAGGAAAGAGCTTCTCTAAGGACCCTCTGTTGAGAGAATACATTCCATTTTTAATCGTTTAGATAAAAAAAAATAATGACATGGCGCGGCAGGTTCCTTACAGCTCCCAACAAGGTCGCTTGCGACAAATACATGAAAAGTCTCCGCATTTAAATAACGAAGAGGAAGTTTGGGGCAGTGACGGAATTATTTTCATTGTTTCAACGAGAAGGAATGCAGAAATAAGAGCAGGAATCTGCAGGCTCGCTCCCGGCCCCTGGCACAAAGCGTGCGAGCAGCAGCAAGGCGCTGCCTCCCCGCCCCCTCCGCCAGCCCCGGGGATGGAGAAAAAAACCCGAGTCGCCACAAAATCAGGTAGAAACTCACCATTCGGAAGCGGGGGAGGCTCCGATCTGCGGCGCTGAGAGCAGGGGGGCGCAGCCCGGCGGTGCAGGGGGTGTCGGGGCAGTGCCCGCAGCCGGTCCGGACCCGGCGGGGTTTGACACCCGAGCGGGTGCGGAGCGTGCGGGGTGTGCGCAGCCGGGGGAGGGAGCCAGGAGGGCGGGGGTGTGCGGCTGGGCAAGCCGCTCGCATTTTTAAAACAGCTTTTTTTTTTTTTTTCCTTAAGAAAAAAAAGGAATATATCAAGGAAAAGGGGAAAAGAAAACCAAAGGGGGGGTGAGGGTGGGGGGTAAGGAAAAGGAACCAAATTCCTCCGCTGCTCCTCTCGCCTGCCGCCCTCCGCGCTCCCACCGCCGCCGCTGCTGCCGCCGCCGCTCTTGTTATTATTATTATGATGAAGAGACGGGGCTGGGGGGCTGCAGGAGCCGGGGCCAGCCCGGTCCGGAGCGAGCCCCAGACTGTCAGCGGGGAGGAGGAGGAGGAGGAGGAGGAGGAGGGAGGAAGGGCGCGGGCAGCAGCGCCGCAGCCCCGGCCGCCCTCCCCTGCCAGCCGCCGGCCGGGGCTTCAAAGGAAAACCTGGAGAAAAACCCGCTTCCCCGGGAGAGGAGGGTCCCCAGCCCCGCACACACATACACACACACGCACACACACAAAGGGACTCCATCCTGCACCGACTCCTCTCTCCAAGCACCTTGTGCACCCCCAGCCAATGGAAATTTACGCCGGCCATAACCCAGAACAGGATTTCGTCCCCAGCTTGCCACCTCCTTCCCTCCGCTCTTCTCCCCTTCCCTCCCTCCCTTTCCTCCCTCTCCCCCCCCACTCCGCCCCCCCGCCCAAATAAATAATACAGATCCGCACCCTCCACCCAGCTCTGGAACCGCTTTGGGCCCAGCGGCACAAGCGGCGAGAAGCGAAGCCGAAACGTACCGGAGGGCCCGAGGTTAAAAATGCCAAATATCCGGCGCTGCCGCCGGCAGGTCCCCCCCGGCCCCGCCGCCCGGGGCAGCGGGTAACAGGCACCATTACGGAACCACCACCATCATCATCATCATTCACTCCGTCCTTTTCTCACCTCAGGAGTCTGAGCCCATTCACCAAAGTCCTTCCTCGTCCAGGAGCTCAAATATTTTCTTTTTCTTTTTTTTTTTTTTTTTTTTTTTAGATTTTTTTTTTTAGGTTTTTTCTTTTTTTTTTTTTCTCCTTCTGGATCAGCCAGTCCCGACATCATTAAACTATAGTCCTCCTCTTCCTCCTCCTTCCTTCTCCCCCCTCTGTCTCCCCCTCTCTTTTTTTTTTTTATTTCAAAAAGGGGGAGGGGGGTGCCTGCGAGTGGAGGGGGAGCAGACATAGCTGCATGAAGTGGCTGCCTTTTCGAAAGCACATTTAATCTTTCCTGGCTCCCCTAGGCTTCGATGAAGTAGAAGGGAAAGGAGAGGAGAGGGGGAAAGAAAAAATCCAGGCAAGGGAGGCTGTTGAGGGACAGCAAGCATCAGGCTCAAATCAACGACCAGATGAAAATGTACTAGACCACACTGCCCCCTCTCTTCCTCTCGCTCTGTCTCCGTCTCTCTCACACACTCTCACTCCTGGAAAGCTTCAGTGTCTGGTTACAGACTCTTTTGGATCCTTCCCCCACTCTCCCCACCCTCGCCCTTTGCCAACTATCCTAGAGATTCCTTGCATGCCTACTTAAATCTTTAACAGAATAAGGACCCGGCTCCCCCCGCCGCCAGCCCCGCGCACACACACACACACACACACACGCACACCCCGTTCCCCGTCACCCCTCCCCAATAATCTCTTAAGCTCCCGGGAGAACCCGCCGGCGCATCCCGTCCCCGCCGCATCCCCGCCGGGTACCAGCCCCGGGACCCTCCGGGCAGCCGCTCCCGCCCCACGCCGCCTTCCCAAGGGGGTGCCGGGGGCTGGAGGGGAGAGGCGAGGGGGAAGTGGAGGGGCAGCAGCCCTTCGCCTCGCATCCCTCCGGCTGGCTGTGGATTTTAAAACAATAAAATCCAGCGCTGCTGCTCTCCCGGGTGCCCCCCGCTCCCCCCCTCCGCCACGCCGCAGCCGCCCGTGGAAATCGCACGCCCCACGTCTGCAGTGAGGCAGGGCAGACTGCCTGGCTCATGCCCGTGATGACTTTAGAGCTGACAATCTCCTCTCCGCGACGCCCCCTCCCCTCCACACCCACCCCTCCGCTCAATGGCAGCACTGCTGCCTCTCGCACCAGACTGTATTTGCAATATGTGCTAATTTACCAGCTATATGCCCTTGGATTTTAAAATGAACTCATCAGTCAATGTTTCTAGTACCGATGCTCCCTCTCTCTCCCTCACACACACCCTCCACTGCAGACATGTTACTCATTCTCCAAGCATTTCCTCTCCGAATGTCCGTCAGACGCATATACACTTCATTGATCAAACCAAATCCCCTGATAACAATAAATAATAATACAGACAGTTAACATCAGCGGGGAGCAGAACGGGGAGGCGGGGGAGAGACAATCATGACGACTAAATCTGCATTGTGCTTTCGGAGGCTGAGCCCTGCGCTTCCCAGCGATGTTCCACACAATGCGGGGCACAGGTACCCCCGAGAGCGAGCACACACCTCGTCCTGGGGGCCTTCCCGAGACCCCCCATTGCCCAAGTAGTGGGGATGGCAATATCTAATACCTGAATCCACACAGCTCCTTGTAGGAACAGAAGGTGCTTCTGGCTATGAAGCACCTAGCACAAAATACAGCAATAAATAAAGGCAGTTCCTTTGTTACACTGTGCACTGCAGAGACGCTTAGGAATTAAAGGTATCCAGGCATCCAAAGACCCTGGGATGGGTCCAAAGGATTTTCAGAAACACCTTCTCAGCTTCCAGTGAAATCTCTTTCCTTTGTATTGAAGAAAGAGAGCACCTATGCAAGAAACCAGGTTAGGGAGATGGACTATTAAACATCCTTCTGCTGCATGTGCCGGGTATTTCAAGGCGTTTAGGGCTTCTGTGGCTTTATTTCCTAGTCTTCAGGGGCTGAAATAAGGGGGGCAGGAGGCTGGGATTGCCTCTTGGGATTTTGGCTGGTTAGACATCTTGTGTGGGTCTGGCAAAGGGAAAGTGGCTGCAGTGTAAGTGTTCGGGAAGTTGGGGAGGGTGGGGCTATCTAGAAATCTTTGACTCACTGGGTAACTCCCTGAGCACAGGAATCAAATTATTGCTCAAAGCAAACTGAATTTTATGAGCAGCAGCCTCAGAATGAAATTCTGCATGCACACAGCTAAAATAAATATATGGAAATAAATATACAATACATAATTAAATTATTGGGTGCAATGCAGAAGTCCCTGGGTGATGGAGGAGGTGGGATTATGCAGCAAAGTCAGTCTGGGAATCCCACAGATACGAATTTTCTTATTTATACCAGCATAATCCTGATTTGCATCAGCCTAGATAGGGGAAGAATCCAACCCTGTGAATTGAAGGATAGGAAAAGGAGCCTGGATTAGAGACTCTATCTGCCAGCCATCCTTTCACTCCCTTTAGATTCCCTCACCATCACAGTAAGATTTTGCCATCACACAGAATATTTTACATCCTTTGTCTCCTTCAACTTCCCTTATCTTCCTTCCAAAAAGTGTTTGATTTTTTTTTAAAGTTTTGTAGCAAACACATAATTTCTTTATACAATTTAACCAAGTCTTTGGAGGATACTTATTTCAAGCAGTTAACACCTGACCCCAATTTTTGTGGGTAATTAGTGAGCCAGATAACCACACAAAGTGGGTAATTATTTAGTACCCAAGGGTACTGTACAAGAGGGTAGAGGCTGGCGGTGTTAACAAAAGCACATCTCTAATTATTGTATCCATACTGGTGATGTTTTAAGAACAGTTACTCCATCTAATGATCCATGATAAATCAGTAAACTATTTTGCTTCCCTTAGCATATACGTAAGGGATAACCGAGGGCAGGATGTGAGGGCAAAGCAAATGGAAGCCCCCAACTTCAATCTGTGCAGGCTCCAAGAGATGCAAGAAGCATCCACTTGGAGAAGGAAGTAAAGACTGGAAGTGCCTGCTCTAGAACAGCCTAATAATCATCACTAATAGGTAACAGGTTGGTTGAAAAGCCATCTAGGAAGCTTGTAGAGAGTGGCTCAGGGTCTGCTTCTTGCTTAGGTAATGTGGCCAAGCTGATGGATCTGTGTATTCAACAATAACCTTAATCATGCTTTAACAGAGTTCACTCCTGCTCACTGAAAATCACTTTAAAGCTGTACAAATGAAGGACCTTGTGTTTGGGGCAGGTCAGAACTGCCAGAGAGTAGCACTGAGGGGGAAAAAAAAATCATTTTTGATGAATTTCAACTATCTGTCCTCTCCAATATTTCTGTTGCAACAACAACATGTCTCCCATGAAAAATATTACAACCTCGGTTGATTTTTTTCCCCTCAAATTTAAGAAGGAAGAAATGTGAATTATACAGAAACAGAAACTAAATAAGAAAGATTCAGCTGTCAAATACACGCAAATAGCTCAAAGGTGGGTGCCAACAGGATGTTCCCAGACTCTTTTTGGTGGTGCCCAGTGACAGGACAAGCAGTAATGGCCATAAACTAAGACACAGCAAG
>JAWWMO010000070.1:3853368-3967739 GCA_035047845.1 Dendrocincla fuliginosa | reverse complement strand
AGTGTCCAAGGCCAGGTTGGATGGGGCTTGGAGCAACCTGGGCTAGTGGAAGGTGTCCCTGCCCATGGCAGGGGGTGAAACGAGATGATTTTTAAGGTCCCTTTCAATCCAAACCATTCTGGGATTCCTCAGGTTTCAGACCTGTGTCACGCAAGAAGCAAACCAAAACGTGAAGTTACATCAGAACTCACCATTTCTGGGCTGCTTGAGCAATGCTCTTAAAGACACTGCCTAGAGCTTGTCTGTGGCCTGACTTAAGGACCAAAGGACATGATTGTCCAGGATTCAGAGTAGAATGAGATTGTGGACAGGTATTTCACAATTAAAAACTGCCTTTCTCTTGAAATACAAACAAACCAGAGAATCACAGAGCCCCTCTTGCAGCAGCAATTCCCCCAGCAGAGTATGGCTATCCTCCTGCTGAGGGAGGAAGGGGCTGCAGTCCTGGGGCAAAAGTCCCACGTAGTCCCTTTATGAAATGCAGCCACCAACCAAGGGCCTGTGTGGATTTATTAGATGCCGTAATAAGCTAAATATCAAAGTAAATAGGGAAGTATAAATATAATGTTTATCATATCATACATCATAAACTATATATTATTATATACTACTTAAAATAAAAATAAATAACATATTGCTGATCAGTGACTTCTACCCCAAAACCTACCGAGACCTGATTCAGCAGTCGAACTGCATCATTGCCAGCATAGTAAGGAGTGGACACTGATTGTATTTTTTCCACTAACATCTCCACTCTTTAACTTCTCATTCACTAATTATTCCCACATGCAAATGAAGGGAAGCACGTGACTGAACTGTCTTAGGGCTCTGATAAACTAAGTTCTTCTTTTACATTTCAAAAGCCATTAGAAGGGCAGTTTCTAAGATCAGCACAAACCACAAGATCTGCAGTAGAGAGCAATCGAGTCTTTCCTTCTTCCCTTCGCATTTCCTTCCTCGTTTTCCTTCTCTTCCTCATCCTTTTTTTTTACATCCCATCCTCCAAATCTAACAGCCTCCTTTCTGAAAGGAAAGGAAAGCCAAGGGGAAGCTGTGGCATCTGACAGGCTGCAAACACTATTGCAAACCCCTCTCTGATGCCACAACTCCTATTTGTTGTCAAAGGAGATGAGAGGCCACTTCAAACACAAGAAAAACAAACTTTTCAATAAACCCACACCAGTGCCATTAATCCCAGAATGGGTTTGACCTGCTGTTTACAGCAATTCCTTAAATCTCACTTAAGCTAAGGAATACAAAGGGTCTGCCTGCACTCTCCAGGAGCTGTAGTGACCCCAAATCTACTGCCAACCTGAGCCGCTGCAACCACGAATCTCCAGCCAGGATGGTTTGGGAGTGATCAGCTCTAACCTCACACTGGAAAGTGGGTGTGAAGGCAGAGCCAGGTGTAACCCCCTCAGTGCTTCTGAAAGTTTTATTGCTTCTGGCAATACCAGGGTTCCAAAAAACATATTTAATGAGGAGGGAAAAGGTCACAGCATATGTTTGGATGCAAATCTCCATCCAACCGGCCTGGCTTTTGTACTCAGCCCTCCAATGATACACTGCCTGACCTTGAATAAATCACTGACCTTCCTCTGCTTTCCTTTCTGGACAGGGGTCATGCAATCCTTTCCCACTGGAAAGGAATTATTCAATGGTCCATGCATTCAAATAATTATTATTAACACTGCAGTATTGCAGCTATTCAGTATATGAACCCCAGTGAAGGACAAACATCTATCAACCCTTCTCTTCTATTTGCTAGTGGCAAACTACATGCTTAATCCTGTGCAGGAGACATATATAGACTGGGCTAGAATCCAGACTTCTCTAACATACCTCCTCTGATAGGGACAAGTATTAGCAGCTTTGGCCAGTCAAGAGCTGTCCTTCCCACTGGTTTTTTCCTGTCTTGAATTTCTGCACCTCATCCTAAACCTTGAAACACCAAGTCGAAACTCAGTTTTAAAGTTTTTAGGATGAATTACCATAATTCTATGTATGGTTATTAAAAACATAAGTATCTAATCTGTTCTAGACTTGCAAACTTCTCATTAACATCTAAAAGCAATTAGGCTCCTTTTCTAATTAAATACTGGTGGAAAAGAATTGCTTTATAAAACATTTTCAAGTTGTCACCATTTAATTTCACTGCATGTCTCCTTGCTTCACTTTGTGAAACTATGAGATTCTCAGTCCACCTCCTCATTCTTTCTTTTCATTATAACATCAGTGTGGTTTTTCTTTCTAATGGGAATGGTTTAGTGTATCAATTTGAGATTTCTCCCTGCTTTGGACCATTTTTGCTGCCACTTTTCTGAGCCCCTCTTTGTCTTTTCAGATTTGGTAGAACAGCTCCTGTGCTGTGTGTCTTACTGTCTTTGGGTCCAAAAAAATAGACCGTGCTCAGAGGATTTTCACATTAGTGTTGAGCAGAGGCTTATCCACTCCAATTTCATAACAGGAACACCACCTAAAATGTTCAAAAAAACTTCCATTCATGGTTTGAGTGATATCTCTGCTCAATCTATGAATAACAGGCAACAAGGTCTAGATATCCATCAAGAATTCAATGAGTAAACAAAACAAAAGTAATAAATCTGTCTTTCCTGACCATTTGCCTGCCTGGTTGCAGCTATTCTGGCCATCAACAGTTGCATGTGTAAAAAAACCAGCCTGTTCACAAAAATACTCTTCCACTACAATTGTTGGACATGACGTTAATGTGTCACTGTTAATTACAAATGGCTTGATCCTAACATTTGGCTAATACATTAGGAAAGCCATAATGAGGCCTGTGAGCCGTGTGTCACACCTGTAACAAGGACCAGAAGAGGGAAACCACAGGCTTGTCATCAGAGGAGGAAAACTGGCAGCAGGGCAAGCCCAAGTCGATGCAAATCTCTCCTCGCTGACCCACGAGGGGCAAGGGAGAGCCCTAAACCCCAATAGGAGGCTGTCTGGACATGGGAACCTACAAAATGACCTTGAAGTCCCTTTCACCCCAAACCACTCTATGATTCCACATGAACACAGATGGAAAGCAGAAATTACAGACTCAGTATTAGCGACACCCACACTGCTCTTCAACAGAACTCTTAAAAGGGGTCTAGAGTGCAGGTGGTGGGAAGGAGGAGCCACTGCATAAAACAGAGAAGGCAGAATTTCCATTTCTTTCCATATCTGCCCCAGAAACCTGATTCTTGAACTTATTTAACCAAGAAACAGGGCCATGACATTGCACAAAGAGGCTAATTTCACCCTATAGCATGTACAAATTATTTGCTCAGGGAGAATACATTTTATATTTTGAATATATAAATCTAAATATATGCAAGTGGGACTGCCTGGAGCATGAGCAGAGTCAGGGCAACTAAAAGTTTTGTCTTATTTAAAGAACAAAGAAAAAGGCAAGGGGGTGTCTTCCCAAATAAAGCATTTTAGATCTGGCTCTGCTATGGGAAATTTCCAAACATCAGATTTCCTTTCTGTTCCGGTTTAGACTCAAAAGGTTAAATCCTGGTAGTCCAACACCACACATATATGAGTTTGTCTCTGAAGGATGAGTGGATATAGAACTTAGCTCTAAAACTCATACTGGAAATGTTGAACTTCACCTGGTTTTATATCTAAACCCTCAAGTTGTGCAAACAGAAAAGTAAGAATGAGAAGGAAAAAGTCAAAACAAGAGCTGTGTGATCAGGTCATTTCCAACAGCAGAGCTCCAAATATTGAGCTGCTCTATACCAGCTAATACTTTTATTTTCCAATTGAACTGTGCATTGGAATCAATATCTCCATCTAATTGAAAGCACATCTGTTTCCCCTATAGGTTATGCTTTTTAACTCTGACACACACAGAAACAACTTCCTTCTTCAATAATTTCCAAAGGCGTGAGGAGCAGCATTTCTGAGCTCTGGGCTTTGAATCTGTGTAATGGAATTGTCTTATTTTTAACTGTCTGAGCAGCTTTCAAACAGAAGAATGTTAGAATCCATATTAATTTGTGCAGTACCCCATCATCATCATAATTTAGCTCACAAGGTTGCTGTGCTTGGAATTCCAGTTATGACATGAATTCTATACATTTTATAGAGATTTATAAATGGCATCAATAGAACACTTAGGGCCTTATTCACTAAACAATGAGTCATTCTGGCATTCCACTCTATTTCATCCCAGTTCTTACAAAACTTTTATGTACAAATTTGACTGTACTTAATGCATCTGATTTAGAAGTGTTGCAGCATATTTTCAGCTGGGTGTGGAAATAGAGGGAAGGCACTGTTTAAAAAAAAATTAAGAAAAAAATATCCCTCTAACAGTGAAAGTTTCATGTTCTACAAGCATGACAGCCATGTGAAAACACAGAAATAAAAGAAAATCTGCCACGGGCACTACTGCAAGTATTTTCTTGCTGCCCAGCAAACCAAAGTATTTTGGAATACAATACTTTAGTAGTAATTCCTGGCAGATCATTTCAGTGGTACACTACAAGAGGCTTAATATGCAGTTTACAACTGTGGCAACAGCAAACTAATGGTGGTGCAGGACCACAACATGAATTTTTCCCAAATAATTTCCCTAATGACCTAGAGCTTTCAGATGGTCTGGTTGTATTTTGTGTGTGTGTGTGTGATTTAAATGAGACATGAGTTGAAAATTAAAGATTAAGGCAGAGTAAGACCTGTCACCTCAGGAATGCACCTACATCACAAAGAGTTGGTAGCAGAACACCTACACAGCAAATACAGGCCCTTTTTGTGGTCAGTACTAACTGAATCTAGGCAGAGCACATCAAAATAGCACTGAAGTCCTGATGGTGTGGGTTTTAACAACCTCTAGCTGCTGGAATACAAAGTCTCAGGGGACACTCTGGTGACCATGGGAATCTGAACTGTTCTCCTTCAGTCCAGGTAAACTGTGATATATTACAAACTGCTCTGCATTTTATAGTTTGGAGACCTCTGTACATACGACTATTTTACCTTCTCTTTGTCCTTTCAACCTCCTTCCTGACTGCTGGATACATGGCTGGGATTTCTGGAGTTCCCATAAAGCTGGATGGAGCAGAATAGTCTTGGAAGTCACTGCTCTTCTATCAAATCTGAGTGGGATTAGAAAATAGTCTCAGAAATTGTTGGGATGAAAAAATGGTCAGATACACAACTGTACATACAGCAATCAAGCACATTATCTGTCCTTTCCTTGGAAACCATTCCGAGATCTCATCATTCCTTGGATGTTCCCAGTTTTCTTCATTACATACATAAACACTGGTGCCTGTTTTTGGTCTTTATTAAGTCCCAGTAAATTTGGAATCCACTCCACCACATCTGCCTGTACATCAGAACACCATCTCCCAAGCAATTCCCATGCCAAGAAAAGCACCGTGCTCTCCACACCCCCGGCCCACGAGGGAGAACAGGGATGTGTGCTGAAGGGAAGTGTACCACCTCCTTCTCATTAATTCTCTCTCCATGCTGTTTCTACTCCTTCACTTCATGTTAAGGGACAAGAGTAAGACCAAAGTTTACCATTTCGCTATGACAGCACAAACACTTTTCTGGGAGGGGGACTGTTTCTTTTTCATTTTACATTCCAGTGGAAATGTTCCCTGAAAAACAGTTTCTATGTCTCTGGCTATTCACAGGCTTAACTGAATAAAAACTGGGCATGGGACAGAAATGGAAAACAAGGAAACCAGGCCACTTTCGTCTGTTCACTGCTTAAGCTGAGAGAAACAAAACTGGCAATTAAAGACACTGCTGAGGGCAAGCCACCTTCCTTTTGCTTCCTCCCCTTCTAATTTACAGCACATGAGTTGTTCCTTTACTCGTTGCAAAAGGTCCATAACTGTAACACTGCCACATTCTCCTGGAAATCTACTTAAATGGCATATGATAGAAGCCATATGATAGAAGCTTAATTACATAGAGGGCATATGGAAGGCATATAACATAAGGACATATGGAAGGCATATGATAGAAGGGCATCCGAGGACATATGATGAAAGTCTAATTAATTGACAATACATCCCTCTCATCAGGGGGAGAACTGGAATGCTATTTTGTTCAGAAGAAAAATATGCACATTGAATTATGTTTCCCACTGACCATTCTCCTTTATAATTATTGTTCTTTGGAGCAAGATAGATAATTTCATTTACATATCACACAACATTCTTAGCATAAAGTTATGCTTGATAGCCACAAACTGCATTAGTGTAATAATCACTATTTTTGAACCTTTTGACTGTGCAAAGCAAATCTAAAATGCTACCACCAGAATAAGAGTTTGTTCTTCTTTGGGATTGTTACCACTTGTTCATGAAGCTGCTCCCAGAGAAGCACCAAAGAGGTTAACAAACCCAACCCTTATGGAACAGCTCTGCATTGGATGGGAGTCAATGCAGCTTGGGGATTTACAGCTGAAAATTTGCACCTCCATCTGCAAAAAGATTTATGGGGGGGAAATAAGGTACTGCCTGAAACGTGCCAAAGGGATTGCTTGTTTTTAACTACCTGCATGTGTTTAATGCATATGCCTCCACAAAACACAGAAGCAGGGTTGTGTTAGCCCAGGAACTTGCCTTGTCCTAAGGAACTGCGGAGTTATAAACCATGGCAGTGATATCTAGAACCTCCTTGAAAACAACAAGAAATAAAATCCCACTAATCCACTCTTTGAATAGTAAGTAAGCTCCAGGTAACGCTCAAGAACCCCACAGCTTCTCTCTGCATTCAGTAAACAAGGATTTGCAGATATTCAAGTTTTTGAGTGCCATTTTACCAGGAAAAAAAAAAAAAACACCAACCATTTTTCCATGTTACTTATATACCTTGAAATATCATTATCGTGTTCACCCTTTCAGTTTAGCCTAAGGAAATTAACCCAGTGTCTACTCTTTACTTTTATTCACTAACTTAGAAAGTTTACCCACCAGCAGGCAGTGTCTCTTATTTCTGGGAACTCTGAAACTCCTGCCAGAATTAGTCATATATAGAGTCAAAAGATCTAAGTTCAGATTCTGGACCCTGACCAAGTATTGTGGCCACCACCTTCAGGCTGCCAGGGGACCTGAACCCTGTACACTCAACATTAAGACGTTCACTTTCATGTTCCAACTTTAGGAGATAAACCCCAGAGTTTCAGAGGGTTTTTTCAGGTCTCAAATATTTAGGCAAATAAACCCATTGATTCTAACAGCAGTTAGGCACATTTGGTATATTCCCTGCATTTTAGGCATGCAAGATACAGCAGAAATGTGGTTGGTTGTTCCACAGCTTCTGCACAACATTTGGGGTGGTTCCACAGCTCCTTAATCCAAACTACTGGGAGGGAGGAGCAAACCATCTCTACTGGATGCATCCAGAAGCATCACCCTTTGAAACACCCAACATAAGCATACCAACCTAGGGAAAACCCTCAGGAATCCCCATTTTAGTGGAGTGTAATCACTTGTGGATATCCCTAAGAACAGCTCTCCTGAGGACTGTGTACATTTAGGTACTTTCACAAAAGCTCTTTATCTGGCAGCATCAGCACCATGGAGTTTCGCTCCCAGTGCAGAACTAACTGAGCCAAAGGCTAATGGAAAGGGAACAGATACAGTCCTGGATGTTTTTACCTCTGGAGACTCCTGATTACTGACCACAGTGGCAATAACACTGCATTTGCTAAAAACTCAATAACATTGCACCAACAAGTAAAACAAAAAGGCTGAGAGAATGAACATTTCTGAAGTTCTAGAGAGGCAGAAGAAAAGAAAGGAATTTCCAGCTCATCTTACCTGCTCTTTCCTGTTCCGTGTGTCCAGAGCAAGCACTGCTGAAGAGTTATGGTCGCTTCTGACGCCGTTGTGTGCAAGACCCAAGGAAAGCTAGGAGGTTGTACAGTTATCTCCCTTGGTGTAATTCTAAACTATACAACCTACTACCTCAGCCTGGATGCATGCAGTCAGAAATGCCGAATGCCACCCACCACTCCACGGCCGACACAGTGTCATGGGGTTCTACTTAAACAAATCCTCAGAGTGCTAATTTAGAAGTAAAAGATGCTTTGTTTGGACAAACAGCCAGCTCCTCACACTGCATGTATTGTTAGATAAGACACAGCAAGCCAGGGTTATTCCTGCTAGGTATAGATGAGCTCACAGTCAATTTTCACACAAGAAGGAATTTTGTCCCCGGACAAAAAAAAAAAATAGTTTCCCCCCTCCACAGCAGACGTAGCTGCACTACAGCACAGGACACATACACACCTTTTTTCCTAAAAGCACTTAAGGATGGCTTAGGATGAAATTTGTCCTGACATGTCTTTTCCTTTTTAAACACACATAACATTGACCTTGGAACAGGTGCCTGGGCTCCTGGATGTTTAAAGGATGACAGCAGAAGAGGGATTAGGAGAACTGCGGAAGGGGTAGAACCCCTTGTTAAAATTAACCAGTTTAGAAGTGCAACACTGAGCCTCGCCCAGCAGCCAGCCAGTGTCTCCTTAATAAGGAGCACGTTTTTAACTTCTATTAGTTCACAGTCAAGCAACCAGGATGTTATCCTTGTGACTCATTCCCATCACCCACCAAGGTATTACTTAAAGCAGCACGCTGCCTATTTACTATGGCTTACAAACAGGGATTAGCATCTTAAAATATGCTGGTGGAACTGGATCAGTGCTGGGATTCTGCCCCTCAGGTGAGTGCACCCTCGGGCACAGCAGCTCCATGTGGGAAGGGGATTACAAGGGAATCAAAGCCCAGGAATGAATGCTGAGCTGGGCTGAACATGTGCTTGCTTGGTCCTGTTTTCTTAGGATAAAGTAGCACTGCTGATTAGGAAAAAGCCAGTGCCCTAACTTTACATTCCAAGACTGAATAGAAACAGAGGAAGATGAGAGATAGCAGAATATTTGGAAAAAACCACAAGTCCTTCTGCAAGGTTTAGACATCCATGATGTGGATCCAAATTTCTATATTCAGTAAAGTTTACTTTGACCTAATAGTGGAAATACAACATATTCCTTTAGTTAACAGCACAGCACTAACAGCAGAGTCACTGTTAACTATTTTATTAGTTAGAACAGTGATCCAAGCACAACTCTGGCTAAGGAAACCATGGCTCTCTGGCCCTGTATTCTGCCCAGGAGCTTTACTGTTGCCTAAAAGCATCCAGAAACAATCCAACGCCTTGATGCAACATCATCATTTTTGTGCACTGAACATTTGTTGTCTGACATGAAATCCAGTGATGTAACTAAAGCAGCTCTCTGGAAGCCAGTGAACCTGTGAGCTCAGCTGGGGTGCTCCAAGATCCCAAATCCCACCCAATTCTCCCTGTGACACAGGAGACAAACTCTCCTTTAGACCTTCAAAAGCATCCTGTTTCATATTTTGGGGCTGTAAACCGATCCCTCTCGGTATCACATGGCTAAGCTACTCATGTTTGCCGCAACATATCCTTGAACGTAGTTTTTCTGCACCTCAACCTTGTAATATTTAATATTAAAAACATTTAAAAATTATTAAACTGATCAGATATAGATACATAGATATATTTAGATATATTTATATATGGTATGTAAAGACCTCTGAGATCATCAAGCCCAACCTATGATGTAACACCCCCTCGTTATTTATATAATATTATTTATATTTATACAATATTATTTATATCACATATCCTTAAATAATATTCTTTATATTATATATATTTATATAATTTACATTTCTATATAAATTGATCAGATACAGGATGAGAAAGGTGCTCTTACCATCACCACTGTATTGAGACTAAGCCAGGCACACCTTGCAGGGCAGGTATTTACAAGCAGAGCTGAACAACAAAACTCGCCAATAATTTGCTCTAAACTAGAAGGTAAAGAGTTTTGTATCCTCAATTCAGTGAAGGTCTTTTCATACACATACTACAATAGTAAATTCCTTTTGAAAAAACACCTTACTCTCAACTTGAACCAAAATAACCTGAATTTTCCTCAGGTTGGCAAACGCCGCTGAGGCTGTTTTGGTCATGACTCTTCACCTCTCCTGCTGCTCTTCCAGCTCACCTTCAGCTTCCTCTTCCTCATCACGTTTCCAAGGGCCGGAGCTGTCAGCCCGGGGCTGGCACTGAGTCCAGGAGCATTCCTGCTCCCTTCCCAGCTCTGCCTGGAGCAGGGTTGCTGTGCCCTGCCTGGCACACCAGCTCCCACCTCAGCCCCGCTGCCGCTGCCACGCCAGTGCCCACACGGGAGCTCTTGCTTGGACAACACTTCTCCTCCAAGTTCCCTCATACATCAGAACCACCCTGCACAAATACGACAGTCATAACCCAGGAACACTTTACAGAGCCGTACAAAGAGACTCAAAGCACTTTCCAAACACCAAAGCAGTTTTTATCCCAGGGTCTGCCCCCTACCTCACCCTCTTTTCACCTTTTAGGCACCTCCACATCCTGCTGCACAGATTTGGACTCGATGATCTTGGAGGTCTTTTCCAACCTGGCTGATTCTGTGATTATCCTGGCAATTTTTCCCCATTTAGGACAGCTTGGCTTCAGAATTTACAGGTATTTTGTCCCCGAGCTTGGACAGATGTATTTGCATCCCAGAGGAACTGTAATTTTGGGCAGAAAAAAGTGTATTGCAGCCAGGTCAGCCCTTCACTTCGAGTATCTACTGCTGTTACTGACATGAAGCATCGAGTTTAGAGTTGAGATCAAATATTAAACCAGAAGCCATCTAATTGCCAATCCATCTGTGCCTTCCTGTCACCTCTCAGGGCCTGTGGTAGCTCCCTGTGCACAACAAACACCCTCCTGTCGGCAGGGAAGGGACAGTCACCGTGTCTGGGAAGACACTCTCTTTTGGTAGCACAAAGCTCCCTGTTTGTTTTCTGGCAATTTTTGTCAATTATGCCTTTCCTCAATTAGCACAGTCATACCTAATTATGTAATTAGGGGAAATCAGTGGTCTAATGACAATGTTCAATTACGATATCTATCGATGGCATGAACGTTCCTGTTGAATGGTGGGGCAGAGAGAACTGCAGGACGTGTGGAGCTCTGCACCCATTCAGCAGCTCATGTGCCTTTTGTTTGGGAACCCTTTTAGGCCTCCTGCATTTTCAGAAGTCCAGAAATGATTTCATACTTCTGTGGACAAAAGGAAATCTCAGTCCCAGCCCAGCCAGGCTTATTTTAAAGCAATAGTGTAATTAAAAAATCATGTCTTTTCTCTTAGTGTAACCCTCTGATTTCCGAAATGCTGAAGTAAACGTGAGGACAACTTCTGTCTGACCACAGAGAATATGGGGTTTACATTTTTTTCAAATGGAGAGGAAATGGCACTGGAGCAGTTCTGCCCAGACAGATCCAGGCTTTCTCTCTCTGAATTAACACCAGCCCATGCCACTGACCCGGGAGACACCAAGGTGTAAGCTTTACTCTGGACTAGGAAGTTATGCAGAAGCATCACTCATTTTACTGCTTGTTCCCCTCATGGACTTCAGCTGAGAGAAGAATTCCCAAATGTTCTTTCCCTACCTCACACTATGTGAACCCAAATTTTATATTTCATTTCCCCAAGAGCAAGAAGAGAATTCCAGTCCAGAACTGATTTTGAGGATTGACCGGCTGGAATATCTCATTCTTTTCAAACATGCTTCAATGTAAAGCAGCAATTTATTCACGATCCACAGAAAAACAGCATTTCAGAGGGCAGAATGTGCCCAAATAATGACACAGAAAACAGTGCCTCAATGTATTAATCCCCTGTATCACACTTAATAGGCATTTTCAGACCTCCTACTGATATGAACAAGATATGAAAAAGACCGTAGGGATTCCAGCATGGACACTCACTACAGATGTGTTCAAGGAAGCTGAATTCTGCCTTGTTATCACATCAGGAGTGGAGGTTTGCTCGGAATCTTTAGGGCTGTGGACGGTGCAGAAGGAGGAGGAACCCACCTTCCCTTTCACATCCCAGGCAGGCTATGGCAGGGCTTGCCAAGGAGGGGGTGGAAAGCAGAAAATACTCATGAAGCAAATGTGTTTCCTTAAGTCATTGAGTAAAAAATAAATACCCAAACCCGCAAATGATATCGTTCCAGTTTGAGGTCTGAAATCTTGTTTGCCAAATTTCAGCCTGGAGTGATTTTTTTTTTTTTACAGCTGATTTTCATAAACCTCAGACAGAAAGGATTTTACACTGGAAATGCTGACATGATTCCTGCTGGTCATCTCAACCATTCAGCTTCACTTGGTGAAACTTTTTTACTAGAACTTGGTTGTGATGAGGAACCTCAAGAGGTTCAAAGGTTTACTCCAGCTCAGAGAGCTCTCCTAGAAATCTGGCAAACACACTAAACAGGGCTGGAACTTCAAGAGTCTGCAAAATAGGCAAAGAAGTCTCTTCTGGGCTCAGCTGAAATCCAGAGCAAGCAAATATTTTGAAAGCTGTCCAAAATTTTTCAACCCATTACAAAAATCTGCCTCTGCCTCAACTTTTAGCAAGAATTACAGCAATCTGAAGATTTACTCAATATTACATTTCAGTATCTGGGGCTTTCTAGGGGAAGGGTGGCCACGCTCTCACTCCTGAATCTCATGTGGCTTTTGGGAGCAGCTGAAGCACAGGATCAGCTCTGGGTGAGACAACCCAGGGCACAGACAGCCTGTGCTGGATCTAAGGGGTGAACAGGGATGTTGGTGGGCAAGGTGGTACGAAGTTTAAGTGCTGATGACTCTAAATGACTCCAAAACCTATTTTTTGAGCTTAGTCTGGGCCTCCCCTGTGACTGAACAAGGCCCTTGGAGTGAAGTGCAGTGAGCTCAGGTTGAAAGCCCTGGTTGGAGATCCTGCAGGACCCCGAGCCAGGTCTGGTCTCACCTGCACACTGAAAAGTAAAGGAACTCAAAGGTGATTGCCAGGAAGCTGAAAGAAAACTTGGTGCCACTTCCAGGGTGGGTTGGTGAGGCTGGATTTCACCCCGAGACTGCACGTGTACAACCAAAGGCTCCCCAGTGCAGCTGCAGAGCATCTCCTCTCCTTCAGCTCCTAAGTTAGGGACACTCCCTGCCTCAAGGGCAAGTGTCCTACTCTTGGATTCCTTCCCAAAGGACATACTCTCCTGATTTTCTCCCTTACTGATTAGAAGCAAATAAACAAAACACAGGGGGGAAAAAATCAGTTTACTGAAATAGCCAGAATACTGAAATTTATCTGCCTTTTAAGAATTTAACCAGATTTGATTATCTGAATAAGAGTACTTGGATACAGTTCAAACGCCAGGGTACACAATTACATTCTGCTTATCATGAATCCCATTTGCCACTGCATATGGTTATTCTAATTACCAGAATGCTATTGTGTGCTCCTCTGCTGACAAGGGCTCGCTGTGCTCCACACCAGGCTGGGAAAAGGGGGAGCACAAAAATATATTCATTTTCATACCCCAGTGGCTACCACACAACATCCTTGCCTGCAAGAGCCTTACAGGTGCTTTCAGTGAGAGCTGTCAGCAACAGGAATGAGAAATTGTCTTGTTATTTTGAGGGAGAAAGAGATGATTTACCAAATCTGCAACAAAAAGAGGAGTCTCCTTTGGAAAAGTTTTTGTTTGCTTCCTCAGAGAAAAGCTGCTGGTTTAAACTCTGACTGGTCAAATGAAACACAACTGCAGTAAAGCATCCCCAGATGCAGATTTGTTCATGCAGTTGCACAGGAGGCTTGTTTTTTTGGTTTATTTTTACCTCTAGGGAGGTACTAAAACAACAACTCTGCCTATTGCCAGAGAAAGGGACTGTATTAATTAAGGCACCGATTTTTCAAGAGGATATTGGGACTTCTCCATATCCCCCAAGGCCTTCCTGGTGATTTCCATATACAGGTGGCTCTGGTTTGCTTCCAGCCACATTAACTGCCTTCTATACCTTTAAGTTCCCCTGCAACATCAATCTGGGTGAAGTGTTCCCTGAGTCCTGCCCTCAGCAATTCTGCAGAGTCTGTGCCCTGTTCTGCAGTCACTGTGCATCAGTGACAGATGAAGAGATCTCCGTGCACTCTGGATGGCACTTGGATCAAAGCTGCTGCATAAATGTAAGCTCCTTATCCACAAAGTGAGGGGGGGTGGGAAAACCTCATAAGAAACAAACAGGTAGAAGCTCCACAGGTTCCAATTAGTTTTTTCCATCCTAAATGGAAGACACATTTCAAGGTTCTTCACATCGTTTTGTCAGACTCCAGTTTCACTTGAAAACTTAATGAAGTGCAGTGAAACACAACCAACAGAAAAGAAATACAAATAAAGGCTGAAAACACAACACAGTCCTTCTCCAAAGGCTGAGCTGAAAAACAAAGGGGCGGCGGAGAATATTGGAGGCTGCGGTCAAAAAGAGCATGGGGCAGTTTAACCAGAGGCAAGCTAAAATAAATTATAAAAAATTCAGTCAAACGTATTGAGTATGTTTTACTGAATTTATTGAATTCTCTAAGCTGTGCTGGTGGTGCTGACAGAAGTTCTGTGCCCTCTTTGGCATCCTCCCTGTGGCACCTCTGACTGCAGAGGACAACAGCCTTCAGGAGGCTTCCTGGGGCATGTTTAACCTGTCCCATAAAGTAAAGGCCACAGCATGTCCAAGCTCATGCCAGGCTAAGTTGACACATGCCCACACCAGAAAACCAGAAGCAACCAGGAAAAACACTCAGCTCAGAATGTAGCTCAGTGGCTCTCCTCGGAGAAGCATATCTTATCCCATTTCTGATGGTACCTCTCTAAGTTTCCTTGCATATTTAGATCAAGTCTCTCACCAAGAGGGAAAAAAAGTTTTGGATATTTATTAGCAAGTCCCAACATATTCAGTCTGCACTACAATATTTTACAGAGAAAAAGAAAATGTCAGTTTCCTCTTTCCTTCTCTTTGATTCAAATATTGATTTTCTAATCCAAAGCCCCATGCTGTGAGACCCAACTGTGGTACCTCATTTCATGACACGTGCCCAATTCCCCTGCCACAGGCTCTCGGCACTCTCCAGGCAATGCCATCCACTAGGCACATGTCACCTGCAGTGCCAGTCTAGGAACATCCCTGACACATTCCAGGCTTTTCTCAGCACATTCTGCCATGTCTCCAAATGGCTTTACAGAGAAGGGACCACCATACAGAAACAGGGGTTATACTGGGAACTGGGTTTTGCCAGCTCATCTCTCTTTGCAGGTCAAACTAAATGAGCCCATTCTGCCTTTAGAGCCAGAACACAGGAATCTAATATACACTATATATCTAATACAGTGAATACTCACAGCATTTAAAAAATAAACCCGCAATCTAACACAGAATGTCAACAGACCCTCAGGAAAAAGCATTTTTTACTATCAAAACTAGATGCAATCTCATCCTGCTTCTATCACAGCCCACGACGATCCCCTGTTCATCCCATCATGGATGAAACAACAGCCACTCACAAAGACCAAGTGGGGATCCCAGAGGAGACCTTGAGGCCAGGTCCTTATTCTGGGGAATATCCCACAGCTGGGCTTCCATGAGGCCCTTCAGCACCCAAACCTGAAAAATATTTACCCCATGCACACAGGAGGGGAATACTGACTACCAGCCTCTATACGCCAATTTACAGTCACACAGATGCCAAACTGTGCATTTTGTTCCCTTTCTTAAAGCTAGTTTCAATCACAGGGAGAAAGAAGAGTAATTAGACTTCTTTGACATCATTTTATGCTTCTATGGTAAACAGAAAACACACAGAAAACCCTGGAAATTCAACAAAGAGGGGGGAAAAAACCCTTTTTGTTTGTTTGTTTTTGGACAGCAGCAACGTGTGTAAAGCAGCCAAGTTCAAACACAGAGAAATTTAAAAGTGGAAATGCAGACCAAACCTTTGGTAGAATCAACACTGAAAGCTGCTGGAAAGAAGTAGTCAGACTTTATTTTGAGTTTACAACCTAATTATTTTCATATAGAAACTGTACATTGGGGTTTAAAAAAATGACTCCTTCAAAAAATAATTGTTCCGCTTTCACAACTTGAAAGGTTAGTTTCATACAGCAGGTGTTGTACTGCCTGCTTCCATGGAGGGTTTTTCCTGCTCTATGACTTCTTTTGGAGTTTACAGCATGGTTATTTTCCCTTCACAACTATTTTTAAGGACATAAATGCCATGAAAGTGGAAGGACTGGGATTCTTCAAAACTCATTTTCCAGAGAGAATAGGAGCTAAAGGGCCAAACCCTCCTGTGCCACAGAGCTGCCGTGTACCCAGGGATTCCAAGGTCCTGCACATAAAGGAACAGAAGTGACTGTTCCTCTCCCAAACAAATTGCTGCCACTAAGCAAAGAAAGAATAGATCCATGTTACTTTATAAATGAAACAATCTTATCTGCTTCCCAACAACCTCAGAATAAAACAACCCAAGAACATTCCCTACCATGTCCCCACTGCCAGACCAAGGCAGAACGAAGCTGAGATTTAATTTCTTCAGTCTGATGTCAAATAACTCCCCCAATCCCTTTTACCCAGGCACAAACAAGCTGCTGCTTTTGCACGAGTGTATTTTAACACTACCCAATGCTGAAGGCTGAGATGGTAATTGCAGAGTGAGATTTGCAGCTCGAGTTTTATATTCCTTAAAACAAAAAAAAAAAAAAAAAAAAAAGAAAGGGAGGGGGAAGACATTAGAGGAAAGGGAGAAACAGCAAAGCAGAATATTGTCAGGTTAAATGCAGCAACACAACACTGTGCACTTGCCAGACAGACACATACCTATAGATACAAGCTTGTGTGGAATATGACCACAAGTTCGGATCTACGGGTTTGTGGCCCCAGGCAGGGATCTCTGCTGTCATTTGCAAGGTTTGGGGGTTGATTTTTGGAGGAAAACCACTTCTGCAAATGAAATTTGAGAGCTGTTAGTGAGGAGCAGCCTTCATTCTCTCAGCACCTGAAAACCCCTCCTTTGCAGGACGGGGAGCACAGTTGCTTATTGACTTTGCTATAACATAAGCTATGGTTTCCTGCACTGCCAGGGAACCCTTTGAGAGACAACCAGCAAAATAAAATGGATTTTAAAGCAGACAAAATGAAGCACATCTGTGTTTCTTTCTGGTAAGTACTTTGCTGGACAGAATTACACAGTATTGGGGAATTAAGAGCCACCACTGGAGGTACATCACTGACAGGGCACCAAGTTCTAAAACAGCAAAGTTTTTGTATGTAAACAGAGTGACAATACACAGTCATCCCCCCCGCCCTGCAAAAAGTTGTCTTGTTTCCATTCTGGCAGCCTGGCTGAAGCAGAAAGAAGAAACAACTCTGTAAGAGTTGTTTTAACTTTCAGAGAAGTCATTACTGGTCTGAGGTGCTATTTTAATAGTATTTTTAAAGAAAAAACCCACCCTTCACTCTGCCAAACAATGTATAAATTTCCCCTAACTCCAACTCTCTGCATTTCTTCCTTAAGTGACACAGACAAATATAAAACTTCTTTAGAATTTTTCAAATAAGTGCTGATAAGCATTTGTGGAGCAAAGTTTTGCCACTGCAAGTAAGAAGTGTCCCCTCCTTCCCCTGAAGTTTCCAAGTTTTCTGTCCTGTGTAACTAATGTTTCCCATTTTATTGGTGGGCAACTGGTGGGGAATGAGGCTGAGAAGCAGCCTGGCTGTGAGGTCCACACAGGGCTGGTAGAGAAAATCAGTGAGATCCACTGCTGCTAAACGTGGCACAAACTTTTCATGTTCTACCTCTTCTCTTTCTCCAGGAAACAAACTGTATTAATGCAAGTTAATATTATTCTCTATAAAACGAAACATCCACACTTGGAAAAGAATTTTGCTATTTGAATGCTTTAGAAAATTCTCCCATTTCTTGTGTTGGTTCTTAAAATAAATCACTTCAACGTTTCCAGCCTGGTAAATATGCAATTATAAAATACACTTTTCCTTTATTTAGAATTACTGCTTGGCCTTGGCTACAAGAAACTCCCGTTCCATCCAGCAATAGATGTTAAACTTTCACCATCTGTCCAAAGGTTATCTAAATTGATCCCCGAAGTTTAGATTCCTTTGATACTTACCTTAAAAGTGCCCAGCTTTCCCAAAGTTTTCAGCACTTAAAATTCACACTGCAGGGGGATGAGCATCTTTGAAAAACCAGGATAACTTTCATGTTGGAGGGATAAACGGGACTGAGGAGCCCCCCAGCACCCAGAAAGCTCTTGCCCTGCAGTGGTTGAGGCAGTGGGTCAGGGAGCACGTGGTCCTGCAGGAACAGCCACATCCTGCACAACCACACGTATTGTGCACTCGGAGCTGCAAACGGAATACAACAAATGTTACCCTACCAAAAATAACCCAAGCCCTCCATCTACAAAGCTCATTTATTCCAGGGAACCTAAGGTTAAAATGCAGGTTGTCTTTTGCCCTAACAGGCTCAATATTAGAGGAGTCAGGAATTTTGCTCCTGCGTGCACCAGGATTTCTTAAGAGTAGCAAGGAATTTTTCTTTATGCAAAACTGGGTAAGACAGAGTATTTTCTTCACATTCAGTATATTCATTTTGACCCTAATATTCTTTACATTAAGGTATGTATATGAAGGCAAATTAATTTGCATGTCTCTCCACTGGCAAAGAAATACTTTTATTTTTTTCATATGAGATGGGGAAAAAAGTCATGATCTCTCTGTAATACACACACTGGGGGGAAGCAGGGCTGTAGTCCGTTTTCTTATTCCAAAATTTGTTCCTCCCCTTCCCCCCTTAATCTCATTTTCTAACCACTGGCATGGCTCAGGTCCATGAAGGAAACCAAGCTGTAGCATTTGGGTGGCCTGTACATCCTTCCTTGTGGAATGGGACACGTGTCCTCAGTCCTGCCGGGGCTGAGGGGACGCTCCAGGCACCCCAAGGCAGCCCTGAGGCAGCCCTTGGGCCTGGCTGAGCACGGTCTGAGGGAGCTGCAGGTGCTGCCCCACACAGCAAACCCAGCCTTTCTTGCCTTGCCCAAAGGAGGGTTCATCTCTGCCGCATCTCCCACCCCTTGCTACCTGATTGGCTTTTCCAAAACAAAAGGAGTGTCGGGAACTGTCAGCAGAGCAGTGAGAAAGGGAGGCAAAGGGAAAGCAGCACTAGCTATCATCCCTAGAAAAGCTCCAGGTATTCCAAAGAAATCCCTGCAGCAGGTCCCACTATAAATCTGACTGATCCCTGGAGGATGGCAGGCTGCTGGCACAGGGATGTCACTTAGTGGCACCTGTATGTTATAAATTATCCTGGGACCAACCTGTTCCCTTCCATACATTTTGGAAAAGAAACTCGTGGACAATTAGTGAGCTGGTCAGTTGATAAAGGCAGCAGCAAATGAATGGTTTTGTTTGTTGAAAGATACAGATTTTTTTTATTATTATTTTTTTTTATTTTTGAATGTGAATTTCACTTATATCCAGTATATTCAGGGATATTGAACGAGAGCCATAGACTATACAAAATGCAGGGTTTGAAACGTTTCCCTCCACTGATTAATCACATGGCTATTGTACGTCCTGAAAACCTGATGAACATACACACAGTGGCAGAAAATCCGTGACAGGCAAACAAATCAATCATCACCACTCTGTATTTGTCTCAAATGCTAAGACTACAAATAAGAAGTTTTAACCTGTACATTAAGGAGCATAGTATTACTATTAAGGCTTCTGATGTCCTTATACTGAGCACAATTTGCTTCAAAATTCATTTACTAATAAATCAGCGATCGCAGGATCAACAAGGCTTTGGCACGAGAACCTGGGACAGCCAAAAAAGTAATGTACTTTTGTTTGTAATAACCCAGGATAAAACTGGCATTTTAGAGATTTATAGCCAAAGAAATATAGAAGGAACTATGGAGAAATCAAGTCTCTAAAGACCCAACACGGGCTGGTCTGTGGGTGGTATTCTTGCAAACCACAAAGCATAAATGCCCTGTCCAGGAAAATCGATCATTATGGAATGCATTGTGTGCCTGAGTAAAAAGCTGTTTGCAGCCATTTCATACTTCTGCCACGAAAAAAAAGACAAATAAGAAACACAACTGCTAAATAATTCCCATTCTTTTCCCTCACCTCTTCCCCCCCATTTTCACCCCAATCTAATTAGGCCTATAAATATATATACATATATATACACACACATGCACTCTATCTTAGGTTTAAAGAGCTGTACTTCCAAGTCTTTAAAGATTTCTGTACTTCAAAGAGTTTTAAGAAATCAGAAGGAAAAGGAAGACCCTGACTGGGGAATGTATGAGAAACCAAATCACCTCAGCAGCAGCATTTTGCAAGATTTCTTATCGCCCGTGCGCTGCCATATTGTTAGGCCCAACTCTTCAAGGAATGTATTCTGGAAGACAAAATATTTATGGATATTTCCATGGCATATTTTCAAGAACTGGATTCTACCGTTCTGTATCCAGAGGCTACAGCTTTAGGAGCAAAAGGAACAAACAACATCCTAAAAAGAGAAATTACTTCCCCCTCCCAATATCTAAATTTTTAATTATTTTCTTTTTTAATGATATTTTCCATGTTACACCTTTGGATCAATCCACTCCTGCCCTCCCCCACAAAATGAGTTAAATCTGTGGAAATAAAACATTTCTTGTAACACAAACATCTCAGAAGTTCGCCAGTTCTATTCCCACCAAAGCGATTCAGAAAAATAAAGCAACGTGGAGGTTGTAACAGCAAACGCGCTCCCTGGTAGTTAGTAACACACATCAACTCCTTAAACTGATTAGTTATCATATCTAGATCCTTATCCAATTAAAGTTTGATAAAACAGAATCAAATAGGAGGATTGTTACCTGCTTTTGAGAAGGTTCACCAAGCAAGCTTTTTAAGCTTTTTGACTCTTTTAACACTGATACAAGGAATAATTATTTCTCTCTGCCGATGCGATTGTTAAAAGAAGAGAAACCCCGGATTGTGGTGGCTTCGTAGATGCTATTCTTTTTGCACCACAGCAGGATTCTTGGCTGCCAGTCCAAGCTGCTTTCACTTGCCAAGTTTTAAGATGCCGGTTTTGCCTTTCATTTTATTGTTCCTTTCGCAACGTTAAAGACCGACTTAAAAAACCATGCACAGCTGCTATCGGGGCGGGGGGAGAATTATTTGAATTTTGCACAAGAATGGAGATGAGGAAGGAGCGCGCTGTGATGTAACCACAACGACACCCACAGAAATATTCCCAATATTGGGGGGGACGGGCTCGCGCTCGCAATCCTGGTGTCTCCCTCCAACACAGTTGGGATCTGCTGTACGAGAAGGAAATAATACAACCAGCCAGACCTATGACTGACCGTAGCCACATTAGAGGTGGAGGTTGATACTTCTCCCCCCTTGATGCTGCCACCTCTTTTTCTTAAAATAAACCAGCTTAAGGCTGTCCTTGCTCCTGGAGGATTCTTCCAGGGGGTGCAGAGGCTGGGGAGCAGCCTGCTAACAAAAAGATTCCCCCCGCAGCCGTCGTCCCACCCCACCCTCCGGTGGGATTCACCCATGGCCAAACACCACGGCCTTTCTTTGATGCAATGCCATGGGAAGGGACTCGGCACCAGGGCGCAAAACCTCCCAGCCCAGCTCAGCTGCTCCTTCATCCATCAAACACATCCCTTTCTCGTAAGCGACCCATTTTCATTTTGACTTTTTTTGTAATGTAAAAACAAAGTGGGAATAGATTTTTTTTTTTTTTTAAGTCCCCAACTTCTCTGTCTGGGAGTTGATTTATTTTATTTTACATGATGTAGCTGGGACTGGTGCCAAGGCTCAAATGCATTTAAATGAACAAACAGCAACAAAAAGTTGTTTGTGATCCTTCTCAGGCTTTAACTATTAAAAGCATTACAGGGGCTTATGCTCTATATACACTGTAAAGTATAGAATAATAGAACTCGTCTGTCAGACACACACGGAGTCAGCCTGAACAGCTATTTCTTGATGCAGATGTTGGAGTGACTTATACTTCATATCTGCATAAAGAAAATACCCAGCGTGGCCACGGCTCCTTGGCTTAGCCCTGCAGCCACAAACACCCGTGGGCCAGTCGGAATGGCTGGACACAACTCTTTTTCCCAGCCCATAGGTGACTGCTTATCCAGCCTGCAAGCCAGAAAATGGAAGCTGTTTCAAACATACAAGAATTGAGGGTGAAAACAGCCCTGGCACCAGCTGTTGTATGTGCAGAGGTTCATGGCTGACTTTACAGCAGAAGATGAATCCACCCCCCATTTCATATTTGAAGAGAAAAAGAGACCGTCTACAGACAAAGTTTCTATGAAAACCAACAGTCTCGAACAAAAGCAGCGTGAATTAATAAGGGGGGGGGGGGAAGAAAAACAGAAGCTTTGTTCTAAAGTGGAAGCATAAGATGTGAAATTTCAAACTCAGATGGCTTGGGATGTGATTTCTTTCATTTAAATGAATTGATCTGCTGCTAAACTGCTGCTCCTGTGCCAAGAAACTTTTAACTCTTTCGGCTCAAAACTCCCCGTGTTTTGCTGTTTTCACTCTCCTCCCAAGAACACGATTAAATCAGAAAGAAGAAATTAAAAAGGAAGTGGGAAATAAAAAAGAGGAGAGCATAAAAAGTATGAGGGAATTAAACCCACGAGCACATGCAGCACACAAAAGAGCCCGGTCTGGAGCATAGCAGTGCTTCGGGAGAACGTCTGCTTACAAACAACGTGATTCCTGCTCTCACAACGCTGCTAAAACTTGGAAAGAAGACAGAAAGGCCTCCAAGCTCCCCAATTCCACCTACAGCAAGAACTGCAGGGCAAACCCACCAGAACCAGGGCATTAGCAAGGAAAACAAATGAATGCCTGACCTAATTCATTGCAAATATTCACTTACCGAGAATGCCTTAAGCATTTCCAATAGAACCCCCTTCCCTACACATGTGAAAAAGAACACACACACACACAAAAAAAGGAAATTGAAAAGCTCTCAAAACCAACCCAAAAGATAGCTGCTTTAGTAAAATTTGGGTGAAATTTCCTAGTGCTTTCCCATTTGGTTTTGGATTTGTTTAGCCCACTTTAAAAAAAAAAAAAAATTGAAAACAGACGTAATTAGAGATAATTCCAGGGGGAAAATATTTATGTGTAGAATAAAAACAAAAAACAGGAAAAAAAAAAGAAAAATATATTTATATATCTATATACCTCCCTGTTTCCAGTTCTGCTGCAGTTCCCCCTAAACTGCTGCTGCTTGCTCCAATCTGCTGCCTGCTTAACAGCGGAATGACAGGCAACATCTGTTTGTATAGAAGCCAAGATCAAGCCTTCAAAATTTTTTGGCTCTGTTTCTTTTTTTTTCTTCTTTCTTTTTCTACCCCCTCCCCCTGGAAAGCTGGGAAAAGAAAAAAAAAATAGAAGTAAAAGAAAAAGTAAAAGCACCCAGCAACATTTTGAAACAACTCCAGTGAGGCAGGAACTCTTTTCCCCTAGAGTTATTTCAAGGTACAGTACTGGAGGGGAACTCTCTCCTCTTCTCCACCCGCCCTTGCCTCCTCCCCTGCTCTCCCCACCCTACAGCCTCTCTCTTGCCCCACGCTATTAATAAAGTATCACACAAACTGGGAAAAAAAAAATAATCCAACGTACCTTGATCCCTAAAAGGCCACTCCCTCCTCTGGGGAGGGAGGGGGTTCTTCAGTAGGCAACTAAAAAAATTGTACAGGGAGGGGAATATGAGATTTGGGGACAGCCTTGCCACAGTCCTCTCACCCCGTTTTGTTTTGTTCCCCCCTCTCCTCCATTTTACAGACTATAAAATATATTGTGCATATTTGCAAAATAAAAGAAGCTGTTTTGAAATAAATAAATAGGGGGATTATTTAAAAAAATAATAATAAAAAATCAGCCCAGCTCCAAATATAATTCAAATGACTAACAATGTCAGGCTACTGCCAATTCTGTGGCAAATCGGGAGAAAGCACAATAATTCCACATGCTGAGAAGTGAACAACTGGAAAGAAACCAACTCTCTAGAAGTCACAATGAAAACTATTACGGTGCCCCCACCCCCTGCCCCACTGCCATCCCCTTCCGAGTCTCCCCCCGTATCCTCTCTCCAGAGGCAAAAAAAGAAAAAAAAAAAAATAAGCCCCTAATTTAACAAAAGGAAAAGCAGAAGGAAAAAAAAAACAACAAGACCGTCAACCAAAGCTATTTAAAAACTCAGGGAATGTTTTCTTCACTGGTGATTTGGGACAACGTTCCTGCATGCCCACCCCCCTCAAACCATGAAAAAATGAACAAAACATGAAAAAACAAAAAATAAGCAGACAAGTTGCTAAGGAGACTTGTGTAAACTCGGAACACAGGCACATTTCTGGCCTTTCCCCCTATATTCCATCTCGTATTCCGATCACGCACCACTGCGGCACGATTGCACCAATGCACTGCATTAATCTTGGCCTTAAACGGGCTGACTGGCAGAGCAAACTGTGTGTATGGATCATCTTTCAAACTTAACAAGTTAAAGGCAGAGAGGGTGGTGGTGGGTGGGGAGGGCTGGGGGGTGGGGCAGGGACCTTGGTGCTGAATATAAAATATAGGAGCCGAGCTTAGTAAGGGAATTTTAAAGAGGAAGTGTTATCCGGGCAGAGAGAGAAAGCTGCAAGGCTCCCCAAGCTCTGCCCGTGTCTCTCTCACCCCTCTCTCTCTCTCCTCCTTCTCCTGCCCAAATCCCCATCCCTGGCAGATGTCTGAATCCCTGCCAGAGCGAACAATGTCGGCCCCACTCGCTGCCATCACACACTCGGGGCTCATTCTCTCAGCACAGGGGGGTCATATATCCATATTAAACAACCTTTTCTCTCTTCCCCCCTTCAGCCCCTGATGTGCGTGTTCCCAAACCATACATTTAGATATAATAATTTTTACCTTCTACTCATAGAAAGGGGCAGATTAAATCACAGCCTGAACTATTTGTGTGTGGTGCCTGTTGACCTTGTCTGGGACAGAATGAAACTTGGTGTTTTTTTTTTTTTTCTGTGCCTTGATTTGGGTGCAGGAAATCCATCTCTTTCTTTAAGCCCTCCTTCCATCCCTCACAACCTCAAATCCTCTCCTGCTGATGGACAGCTCGGTACAATCACTCAAACCCTGCTTTTTGCTTCTTTTGTGCACTGCATTTCACGAGACATGGATTTCCATCCTCACGTGAGGAATCCAGTAATCTACAAATCCAACAGCAGCACACGCAGGAAAAGCCAATTTCATGGGCTGGGCCTTGGACCTGATCCGAGAACATTCCCCTGCTTTCAGCTCCCACTGAGCAAACTGATCTAGTGGTAAGGGTCCCTGCCCATGGCAAGGGGTTGGAATGAGGTGGTCCTTAAGGTCCCTTCAAACCCAAACCCTTCTGGGATTCTGTGACTGAGGGATTTTACTCAGCATATTCCAAAAGGGGAACCCAAAGTGCCCTAAAGAGCATCATCTTTGCTTTATTCCCAGGACAGCAAAGGCACAGGAGAAGCAATTCCTTGTCCCTGTCAGGCCATGGTGCCACCCCATCCAGGAGAAGCACCCCAATGTGTTGGAAATACATCAAACACTTATTCCCTGCCCAGCCCTTGTGTTCCCGTGAGGGGCTCGAGCCCTGTTCTCAGGAAGGGGTGTGGGTGCTGAGCAGCCACATGTCCCATGGGCTTTGTCTCAGCTGAAATGCAAGATGCAAATGGAGAACTGTGACTAATAGCCTTGACAAGGCATAAAGGAGGGACAATATAAGAAATCTGAAAAAAAAAGTAGAGCTGCACTCTGAGCATCATGTGGAGAAAGGAGAGACTGGGCAGCATGAACTACTCTACTGGTTTCCTCCTCTTAATCTAATGACAGTCTCACTCGTAAGACTTTTATCACGGCACCCCGTGAGGCCAGTTCTGGCAGTGTCCCTTCCTTTCAGCTCCAAATGACACTGTGAGGGCATTACTGACATAGGAGAAATCATAAAGCTCTAATTGCTAAATATGGGTTCCAAAGGAAGCGAGTTTGTGGCACTGCGCAAGTTAGAGAATGAAATGTGTATTTTAAAATGCCCTTTGGTGTGTTAGTGGCTACAGAGGCCTCCTGAACCTCACTCCTTGAAATTCCGAGAAGCCTAGTGTTGTCTCCACTCATTATTTCTCATTTCTCTTCTATAGATCTACTGGAAAGTGGAACATTTGGCTCACCTGACTACTTTTCTTTGTTAGGGAAGGACCACCTAAAACAAGAAGACCAAATCAACAAGTTAAACCTACTCATTTAAGATTTGGGTTCTGCCCTAATGAGTAAGAAAAAAGTAGGATTCATCATAAAAAACATTATTTCTCACAGTCTAGGGGTTTTTTTTTGAGTTAAACAACAGGACATGAAATAAACATTCCCCCTTCCCTCGCTTGCCCAGTTCTTTTGTACATACAGATCACCATCAAGGCCAGAAATGGGGAGTCTGAGAACCCCAGATGTTCAGGTCCACGCACAGCTGCAACGAGATGGAAGGTGCTGTTGCAGCTTCTGAAGGAGGTTTTCACTTCTACAGCAGGACCAGGAGAAGGAATCACACCACAGCTCCTTGTGGCAGTGAAAAATCAACCATTTTACCTTAAAATCAGCGAAAGTGGCACAGACCTGAGCAGACACTGAGCTGGACTGGGGATGCTCACACACTTCTGCCCCTGGGTGAGCTGCCTGCAGACATTCAGACCTTCAACCAGCCCAGGTGAGCTGGGAAGACATTCTTTGCCTTTGCCTCTAGCGAGCCATCTGTAGCTCTCCTTTGCAAACCTCATCCTGCAAGGCAGATCTACCCAGCTCTGCTCAGGTTGGTCCAGTCCTTCAGCACCAAGGAAAAGAACTGAGCCCTGAGCAGCCCCACAAAGCAACAGAGTCAATACTGGGCAAAGATCTGAGCACCTGACTGCACCTGCACCCCTGCTGTCAAAATCCATCCTGACCACAGAGAGACAACTGTGTCTGCACAGCCTGGACACAACCTGAGCATCTTTCCATGCAAAACAGAAACCACAGATCTCAGACAACTAGGCAGCTGTTAAATGAACCCTCACTAGGGCAGGGCATTTGCAAGGCACGAATGTAGTGAGAAAGTTGAGAAGCAGTGAGCAAAATCACTTCAAACTGAAAGAAAGAAAGTTTAGATTAGATATTAGGAAGAAATCCTTTCCTCTGAGGGTGGGCAGGCCCTGGCACAGGTTGTCCAGAGAAGCTGTGGCTGCCCCATCCCTGGAAGTGTCCAAGGCCAAGTTGGAGCAACCTGGGCTAGTGGACGGTGTCCCTGCCCATGGCAGGTGGTGGGACTGGATGATCTTTAAGGTCCCTTCAAACTCAAACCAGTCTATGATTCTGTGATGAAAAGCTGAAGAGGCAAAAATACACTAAAACCACTGCAGATGCACTACCAAGTACTTTCTCATGCATTCCCAGTTTTGGGCCCTAACATTCTCAGAGGAATTTCTAGTGCTGAGGTTGACTAAGTGGAGCTACATTTTTGTTTTGGTTGCAAATTGGAAGCCACTATTTTTATCCACAAGTCCCCCAAAGCATCTGTTTCTCTCCTGCTATTTAAGTTTTCCTTTAATAAGACCTAGTTAGAGGTATATCATTATTTTTAAACGTTACTCTTTGCAGCCACACTTACATTTTACCATCATTACATGTGTCATTATCTGTGCATCTGAACTGGGTAATTTGAAGACGAGGAGATAAAATCCTTGCAGGGGATCTGAGAGCTGCTTCCCATTGAGCAAATATTTGGGGATAATACCTACCATTTGGTACAAGCAATCCTTGCATAAGTCATGCTTTTAAAATCATTTAGAGAAAGGAACTGTTTGGAAGCTGAATCCCCAGCAGAAAAGGAGAATGCCCCACTTGTTTCTAACTTGTAGCCAAGTAACAACCATCTAGAAAAATCTGTGCAAACATCATTTGCTTTCACTGGAAACTGTATTCACAGCAGATTGTTTCTCCCAAGAAGTAAAAGATGGGGACATATCAAACTGTTCCATGGTTGGACTGCAAGACAGAAGACACTATATCTTATTTAATGAGCTACATGGAATCACAATGACAACAGACCTGACAGAGCAGTAGTTCTGGACCACTTAAGGGTTCAGGTAATGTGATGTAAATGCAGCTCAGATCGTTTAATTTAGGAGGCCACTTCCATTTTGCAGTTTCTCCAAAGGATCCCCCTTGCTGCTACTAATGGCTGTGGGGTTTTTTATTGCCTCATCACTGCTGGCCCCAAGTGAGAGGCAAGGAAATGAGAACTACTCCAACCTCTTCCTAAAGCAGCAAAATACACCTTCTTGTTACCTGGTAGGCCAGGTAGAGCACCGTGTTCCAGGAGACTGTCAGGCACCAGCAGTGGGATGCTGCCACAACATGAGCAAAGCAGTGAGAGACCAAAAGGCTCAAGCTCTGGGTCCAGTCTGAGAGACAAACACATGCAGGGGTGATGTCTGAAACTACATCTCAAAGGGAACAATCAGGTGTGCCATGAAACCAGAAGCAAGATGTGTAGAATTTCAGTTCCTGACAAGTAACAGCCCAAATTTGACCTAAGACTGTGCTGGGCTTGATGCTGTACTTAGAGTAAAGGCTGCAAAGCTGTCCAAGAGCAGGTCAAGTGCATCAAGTGGTGAAGAGAGTCACAAGTTAGGAATGGCCTGGGTTACATTTTTCACACCTGTCAAAGCTTCCTAGCAAGAAATTTTGTCCTCTGAACGGCCGTCCACATGAAATCCTACAGAGAAAAACATCTACCTTCTTCCACCCTGAAATCAAATCTGTAACAAAGAAATCAAGATGAGCAAATGCAAATTTTAGACAGACTAGCAATGGTTCAGTCGGAGTGGGAACAACCTCAGTGGGTGGGGAGGTGTGTCAGCCCCTGGACAGCCGTGCTCATTAGGACTCAGCATACCCTGGTGAACATGGAGGGTGCACATTTACCTCCCCCAGGCTGCCCAGCCCTCTCTGGAGCTGCCCCTGCCTGCCATGTGCCCTCTGGGGAGAACATGTGCACACACCTACACATTCCTGCTGCATTATTCCATGGAAGGCTCCTTCCTTTGGCCACTGATGCACTGAGCTCCCAGCCCTCTGAGAGCCAGGGCAAGGACAAAAACACTTGACTGGCATCTCATCAGGCATAAATCATGTGGGAAGGGTGTTTTGTTCAAGGCTGCTGTCCTGTTTCTGTGATTCCAACAAAACAAGGAACACTATGACCCAAAACAGGACAACTGGTTCTGTAAACTATTCTAGACACACAGACCAACAAGTAGGTAGAAATGAATTTAGCAGAAAACAGGTATTGACACACCTGATCAATGTCTACAGTAACTGTCCTTCCCTCTTCCCTCCTAACATGAAGCTGGCAAGTGTCCATATCGGGTACTGGGCAGACAAACCTTCATCCCAGTCTTCCCCATTAGATTGTGACTGTCATTTGCAAAGAACTCCTTCAAGTAAGTGGATTCCAATGATTAAAACTTACTAAAATGCAGCTCACAAATATGATTCTTCACCCTCCTTTTAGCACTGCTCAAGGACACTCATTCCTTGGGCATCCAACCAAACCCAGAGAAAAAGGTACCCTACCTTTGTTTCCTGCTGTTGCTACCCCTCAGTCCCTCTGATCCAGGCTGTTTCTCACTGTCACCAGGCTGAGCAAATAGCATTAATCATCATGTCCTTCAAACTTGTCTGAGTTTTTGTGCCCTTACATTCAAACTTTAAATGGTTTCTCTCTTGTAGGCACACGGGGATAAAGCACTATTTTAACCCTAAGGGTAAGACTCGCAGAAAGTCACTTGCACCATCAAGGAGGAGCTTTCAGTGCTGCAAGTTCACTGCTGGAATGGTGAGAGCAGAGCACAATGTTTTACAGGCAGAGGATGGAGCACAGGGAGAAGCAGCAATTTTCAGGAGCTCACAGAGGAAGTGCATGACAGAGCCTGGAATTTATCTCACATCTCTTGGTCCCAGTCCAAATGTTTAAACCACAACATCATCCTTCAGGCCTGGGACACCAACTAAATCTTTAACACTCACACTGTAACATCCCAGAGCATTTTCTATAGTTTTTATAGCAGAGGTGGCCTCCAGCCTGGGGCAGGATCCTGATCTGACTGCCCAGTGTTCAAAGAGAGCGAGTCCAAGTGTGGGACCTGTCTGTTGGATGACAGCCCATGCTGGTTTTCATCTCTGATTTGGGCATTTCACACCCCAGACGTGACCCAACACTCCACGTATTTCTGCCTCAGCTGTGTTCTGACAGTTTGCTGGGCTCTGAAAATGGGGAGGGAGAATTTTCCAGATACAATATCTTCCTGAGAGATTGTCCCTTGGCACTTCTTCCCTCTGCAACCTCAAATGGGGGAAAAAATGGAATAATCAGAACTTTAGGAAAACTGTAAAGGAGAAAGCAGAATTTCAAAGTAATTTGGAAAGAGAATGCTGAAGCACAAAGCAACAAGTTTTCTTTGAGAACATTTGGGGGGAGGAAAGAGGGAGGTCTTCTACTGTCCAAAACACTGCTTTTGGTAGGTAGAAGAACACTGGAACCCCCTTTCCCTTCAACACAGACAGAAAATAAAGTGAAATATGTTGATTATCATAGCAAGAGAAATGGCTGGGTAGGCAAAGAAGGAGGCGTAAGAGACATGTGCCTACATGCACACCAGGAAAGTAAGGAGGGCTGAAGTGAAGCAGATTCCTGTCAGAAGGCAGCCAGTCTCCTTGGGGCAGGACATGACCCCCATGGCCACTTGTCCACCTTCTCTTCAGCCTGAGAGTGGAGAAAGGACAAGTGGCACAAATGGGGTCACAGCTTAGCATGTAGCAGAGATCACCTAGCGGGGAAAACACCTGCCTCTCTCAGCTTCAAAGGACTCAGAGTGAAACTGTTCCACCACTTCAGCGTTTTTGGCTGCACATCCCCTCAGAACAGAGCACAGTGAGCGTTTTATCTCATCTCCATTTCCCAAATCTAGGTCACCTCAATCTGTGGCTGTGCTGCCAGTGATACCTCTAAGATTTGCCACAGCCCTGGCTTCAAGTAAGTCAGCAGCCAGTTTGGCAGCATTAAACATCAGCCAGCACCTAATGAGCAAAGAGAGAGGCTTCTTACAGCGCAGTCACTGAAGGAGACGGATCACCTGCCTTCAGTGATGGCTCACTTACAATCAAAAGACAAAAAAATTCACCTCTTCAGCTGCTGGACACAGCCACTGTGGAACGCCTCATTCCTTACCACCGTGCTGTTGCAGTCTGGCTACAAAACTTGTCTCTGGTAAGAGGAAACGGGTGGAACAGGCTAAGAAAGTGGTTCACGAGCTGCTGTCAGACTTTCTGCAGTATCCTGATGTCTCTCGTTGGGGTACTTGCAGATCTAAGATCAGCAAAATCGAAATAGAAAAGTGAAAGCTGAAACCAGCCCTCAAAACTCACCAAATTCTGTCTTTTCTCTTTCCTTGCTCATGTGGGATTGTCCTTTAAAAATCCTAAGGGATGAGCATGTAGATGGTCTCGTTTGTCACAGCGAACTACAAGAGGGAGAAGTGCTTCAGACCTGCTTTAGATTAGGAAGAGACCGGAGAAATAAAAAGAGCATCTGACACCAAAACAAAACTATTTTGGTCACTGCCATATCCCTTATTCTAAATGAAGCAATTGTGGGCTACGTTTGTTTTGCATTCATAATTAGCAGACAGAACAGATGGCAAAGGCGTCACTTAAAGCCACACGTCCGACAAAATAACCCAGGCTGCCAGTGCAATTTTTCACTGGGAACAAGGAATACTTCCCCTTCTTCTTCCTATTGAAATGTATCCCTGAGAAAGGAGGCCAGCAAATGTCTGCTTCAAGTAGGGGATTCACCGCAGAAAGGAATCCATCGTGTTCTGGAGTGTGTTGATTGCTGGCTGAGTGAGGGAGAAAAGGGCAACAGCAAATGGATTGCTAAGAGAACAAAAAATAGGAATGGAAACTAGTGATACACTGCCAGCAATCCAACGAGGGGCTCAAACATACAGTCCCTCCTCCCTTTAGTCCTGTGGTTCACACATAGGCTGGAACCCAGGACATCTGTGTTACATTTTAAAGACAGAAGAATAGGAGACTTTGTCATTGAAGTTATCTGTTGTCCCACATCCATACCTGACTCCTTGTGTATTAAAGGTGCTCTTCATACCTTTCTCCATATAAGGATACTGCAAAACTCACTAACAAAGTCTCGGTCCCTGGAAGTGTCCAAGGCCAGGCTGGATGGGCAGTGGAGCAACCCGGGATAGTGGAAGGTGTCCCTGCCATGGCAGGGGATGGAAAAAGATGATCTTTAAGTTTCCTTCCAACCCAAACCATTCTATGGTTCTATAAAACAAGCAAGGCAGAAAGTTTAATGCATCACCCACTGCATGCGGGTGGTTCATCGCCACAGCCAGGACAGCCTATTTCACCAGAAATGGGGAGTACGAAACACACGGGTGGCTCTCACATCCTATTTCCTCTGCCTCAAGAACAGGGAAGGAACAGGATAAGAAACCTCCAAACCACATGCTACTTGCTGAAAGCACAGAGGTCTTGGTCTATTGGGTAGTCCTGCACTTGTGACCCAGCATACATCTGTGTGAACATCTCAGAGGAAGAACTTCTCTGAAGAATCTCTCCTGACAGCCCACGTTGTGTGGCAAAATCCCTTTGTTCAGTTCTTAACGCCCTACAAAGCCCCAACAATTCAATCATGGTGAACACCCCTGCTTCTTGGAAAGCAAAAGGAGGCACAGATACCGATAGAGTTTAGTTCCTTTTATAGCCTTGTGAGGTCCTCAGACAGCCTTGCTGATGGGCTACAAGAGGATTTTGGCACCCTGTTCCCTGAGCACCACGGATAAGCTGTTCCCAGCACGCATGACTGAGCAGTATCAGGACACAGACTGATGGGCAATATAATAAACATCAGGAGCTTTGCCTCACTCCTGTTGCAAGCAGCTCGTAATCATGAGCTTCCAGAGCTATTGCAGGCTTGAAACCTCCTCTCTGATGCTATTAAGATGCTAATAATTGTGAGCCTTGTCCAGCTATTGCAGCCACAAGCCTCTCTCAGGTACTCCAATTGTGCTAATAACTGTGTGCCTCAATAGCTGCTGCAGCGTGGAACTCTGCTCTCTGGCATGTTGTAAATAGACTAAAAATGATGCTCAGCACTACTTGTAGCCTGCTCAGCTGATCCTCTCCAGTGCCTGGAGAAAGAGCATGGACCTCTAGGAAAGAGCACAGGCTTAGGGAAAAAGCACAGACCTGAAGGCAGAGAGGTAAGTCCCTGGGAAAGCACATACAGCCCTACAGCACATACGACAAACCTCAGCACAACCCAAAGCTACCATGTCCACCTCTTCCTCCTGATCAGAGACCCTTCTGAAAAATAAAAGCCTCTCTGAGGGAGAATATATTGAATAAACCCCATCTATCTATGAGAGACAATCTTCCTCAACCAGACGGTTCCAAACTTTTTGGACACCTGGCTCATATTTCCTCCCTGTTGTGTAGTAGAGACTTCACTTTATTTTCACTCCTTCCCACAGTTATCTGAACATCCATGAGCCGAGCACATTGTGCAAGAAACAGGCTCATCCAAAGCATCACTGGGACTTCCCCCCAGCTTCAGCCTCAAATGACATTTGCTTTTTGTTACCTCCACTAGCTCTAATCTCCCTGCTTTTCCCAGCTGCTCAATAGTCCAAGAGAAGCACCCCTATGCCAAGCCATCAGGACACAGAGCCCAGGGGTGTAGCTTAATACCCTCCAAATTTAGAGCTGGACATTGGTCCACTGACAACTTTTGAACATTCAGCAACTGCTCTAAATTAGGAAACTGCTCCACAGAGAACCCTAAAACTGTTTTGCATCTACTGGGAACTCCCTCTAGATTTGAAAGGGAGGGAATAGCTGCCCTCACTGCACTGCCCTCACCATTTCTGCATCTCTGTGAAAACTTCACAAGGGCTACAACTCTTGCAAGGTAAAATTCACACTGTGATCAACCCGCTCCAGGGGTTTCAGGCTCATTCCAAAAAATGGCTCAGATTTCATACATAGAAATATGGGGATCTGAGGTGGCCAAGGGAGCAATTCTCCAAATACCAGACTCAAGTCCTAGCTACTCAGTGTGCTGAAATACATCCTGCTCATCCCTCTGCATAAAATGCAGTGACCATGGCAAATGATATGCAAAGCCCTGAGAACAGGTCCCACCATCCTCCATTTCTGCATAGACTAGTGGTGAAAAGACCAAGGAAATAAAGAGATGTGTCACCCATCCAAGCTCTGCAAGCCTTGTAGGTCAGTGCTTTAACCACCTGGCTGGCAGCTGCTTCCAGTGGCCTGACTCACTACACTTCTGCTAAAGTTGTGGGGAAAGAAAGATGGAATTTATGTTGGAATGGAATTCCCACATTTCGGTGGAAAAGATGGATTCAATGCACTGAAATATGGAGCACAGTTCCCCGATGTGCTGCCTGTGGCAAAGGGGAAACCTGGGCTCTGATCCCTGCTTCAAGGACTGCATATCCTGCATTAAATAGCCAGCAATTAAAATGCAAAACGAGCCCTTAAAGCTGCAACCTCATTATAAATAGTCACTGAAATAAAGCAATTCACTAGTCAAATCCTTCCTACAACCAGTGGAGGAGGCAGGAAGGTGAATACCCACCCCAGGACCTTGCCTCAATAACCTTGCCTTGTCAATACTTAGCTATTCATGCAAAGCAGAACAGCATTAACGTAGGCTGGAATTTAGCACACATTCCTGCATGCCTGATGGGGTTCAAATTTCCTGAAGGTAGGGAGGTAACCGAGCCAGAGTGTCCCACATCTGAGGTGACCACATGAACTCCTGGAACATGCCATGAAAAGACGCTGCTGCTGCTGCCTCCCACTCCTCCTACATCTTGTGAAATCCAACCCTTAAAGCTCTGCATTTTCATAGAATCACATGGAATAATTTGGGTTGGGAGGGACCTTAAACCTCATCCAGTTCCACCCTCTGCCATGGACAGAGACACCTTCCACTATTCCAGGTTGTTCCAAGCCCCATTCCAACCTGGTCTTGGACACTTGCAGGATGGGGCAGCCACAGCTTCTCTGGGCAACCTGTGCCAGGGCCTGCCCACCCTCAGAGGGAAGGATTTCTTCCTAATATCTAATTCCTAATATCTAATTTGGTTGGAGCATGGTGCTAATAACACCAAGGTCGTGGGTTTGATCCCGTATGGGCCATTCATTTAAGAGCTGCACTTGATGATTCTTGTGGGTCTCTCCCAACTCAGAATATTGTGACCCTGTAATATAAAATCTAATCCTTATATTTAATCTAAACCTACTCTCTTTCAGATTGAAGTCATTCCACCTTGTCCTATCCTGTCCTATTCTGCTCTGTGAAAGCTCAAGGCAAAGATATTATGTTAAGCACAAGGAAAAAACTCTGCAAGGGTAAAAGATTTCCTTTTGGGGTGGGGGGAAATGGAGATTTGTCTCCGTTAACTTCCCAATTCTTCCACTGACCTCCTTTACTCCCTCCCCCCTAAAAATAGCCCATTATTCGCACCACCCAGGAACAGATTAATCCCACTGAAGTCAAGGGGAGTTATAAGACTTCTGAAAACTTGGGACACTTCTAATTTAGGTGCCAATGAATTCAGCAGATTAACAAGTGTCAACATATTCATGCCCAGGGCTTAATCAAAGGAAAAGGCATTTGGACCCAGATTTCAGCAGCAGCAGAACAAAGATGGGATAGTTATTACATGAGCACACACATTATTCACTGGTTCACAAGCCATATTACCATGTTATCTGCACCCATATGTGTTATTCACTATGCATATGTGCATTCAATATTTAATCTGCAATGGCACTTGGGGACATCAATTAGGTATGTGTTATATCTTTTAGAACCCAGAGAAGGAGAGAAAATGAGGAATCCAATGCACAGAGAGGCGTTTCAAACCCCCAAAGGTGAAGCCCTTTACAAATGGATTGGCTGGGTCAAGTCACCTTTATGCACAGAGCTCCTGTAAGTCTGAAGCGCTGTCCAAGCCTTTCTTCATGGAGGGAATTTTACCTGGGATATGCAACACCTCTCACTTCCATTGCATTAATTTCTGCCCATAGGCAAGATCATCAGAAGTGTCATAAAATATGCACTTACCTCATGCCTAGTGTCTAATCATAATTTCTACAGAATGAGGTAACCAAGCTCACCACCAATAAATTTATCATCATTGTTCAACCCAAGTTTCCTCCTTTTTTTTTTTCATTATTAAATTAAACCTATTCACATCTATGCTTCTGTGTTAATGCATTTATGGCACTTTGAATAACAATTCCCTCAGTGGGAGGCTGTCTGAATTCCATCTTGAATTCCAAATATCCTGCTGGAAAGACACTAACTTGAGATGAGGTGTCTGCAGCCTGTTCCCAGCTCACATGTACCACTACTTGCAGTGCAGAGCCTTCTGGAAACTTCTACACAAGGCACCTTCCTGCCATAGGGCAGATGGGTTGGAAGTTGTGCTTTTCCCACCACTTTTTTCTAAGCTCAGGCAACCAGGTTAAAACACCTTAGGAATAGCTGAGCCATCCTTACAACCTCTTGGAAATCAAGGTTTTTATTGATTTTTGCACTTCTGAGCATGCTGGGAAGTCTCAGAACTGCACAATACCAGTGATCTTGAGCAAGAGACTCTGATATTGCTTGGGGTTTGCAAAATGTAGATAAACAAGTACCCTGATCCCAACATTTAGACATACTTTTTGAGAGCAAGTTGAAGGCTCCTTTGGCTTTCTCTCATCCTGTTACTACAGATTCCTGCCCAAATTTCTCTGGAGGGCGGAACTTGAATCCATTCAGAGGTACCCATGCAGTAACAAATAAAATAATAATTAATAGGTTACTTAGATAAAGGCTTTCCATCTTACAGCAGAGCAAAGTATTAGTTAATTAATCATCAAGTTGGCATTAACTTATCTTTTGGCACCTACAATAAAATGTAAATCTGAAACAAGTGGGGGGTGGTGGCGTGTGGAAACAAAGAAATAAGAAGTAACAATAGTTTTGGAAATGGATGACAAAATCCAAATGTTCTGCCTCACTGCTGCTAAATTAAGTGCTGTGTTATCAGTGCAAAGATTAAAAAAGAAGAGAGATTTTCCTGTGAACCTTAAGTCACACTTCGGAGCTGCACAGGCCATGAGAGCAGCCGTGGAGACAAGAGGATTCACTCACCCTGAAGAGGAGTGGAAATAAAAAGGGATCTGCTCAGTTCTTCATTTCCCCAAACGTGGCTCTAGAGAGTAAGAGAAGAAAGAAGGACGTTAGTTTATTGCACAGCAGACGAAGAAGTGAAGCCCACACTCCTTCCCTTCCCAGGCTCCATCCAACCCACCTGTGCCTTCAGCCCTTTTTGCCCAAAATGCCCTTTTTTTACACTAAGTGGAAAGAGTTCTAGCTGGCTTCAGCTGAATACTGTTCTGGGAATTATTTTAGTGTTAAAAGGGTGAGGAAAATTGTTTTCCCACCTTCTACCAGAGGCTCTCAGCTGCGGAACAGAGATGAAAGATCCCCAGATGGAATTGCCTCTTCTCCAGTTGATTGTTTTTGCTTCCATTGAGTAAAACTCCCTCTTTCAGGGAGAGGCGAGTTTCACAAACACATGCATAATGCCCAGTGTATGCACCAATGCTTTGTAAAATGCATTTAAAATTAAAACCATTACAGCTGGCCCTTCTACCCCAAATCCAGATGAGAAGCAGTAAGGGAAAAGATTACACACATTTCTTCCTAAACTCCAATTAATAAACATTTGGTTCGGTTTCATGACAAATGTTTTGCAACCACCTGTGGGTGTTTATTTGATCAAAGGAACTGCATTCCTTCCTGCCCAGGCACAGGCAGATCCCTGACTGGTATAGGAGGCAGTGGATGGGTGTGCACGGTGCTCCTCCAAAACCCCATTTTATTAGCAAATTAATTGTGAATAAGGGAAGGTAGAAAGACTCCCCTGAGCTATCCTGTTCCTGCCTTTAATTCAACATATCCTAACCAGCATTAGCCTACAACAACCTCCCAAGAGTCCTACTATCACCCAAGACTCTCTGGAGTCTCTACAGCCAGTGTTGACAGATGGGATGAAGGCACCCAACACAGGGCAGCTCCAGGAAATCATGGTATTCCACAAAGCCAGGTTCAATACCCAAAAATCAATGTATTTCTAATCAATGAGCTTGCTCAGGCACAGCACAGAGCCCCCAGCTTCTTAGAGAGCCCCTCCGGCCCCCTCCAAACAAAAACTTACTCCTTTCACAGGCCCACAATACTCTCTTTCCTTGTTTCCCTTTTGCCACCAAAATGATATGAAATGCAATAATTCCACACGTTTTGATCATATGCACAAAAGCCACCAAAACCTGGTCTAAGCTGCATCAAAGTCCATTCAGAGGCTGCATTTTTTATCCCCAATATAACCAGCCACAATGACTCACAAATCACCAGCAAAGGGATGTAAAATATTCCTGGATCTCTAAAGAAAAAGAAGATACAGTTGGGTATTTCTTCTTCACTGAATCTTGCATTCATTAATTTCATTTCAAGAATGAAGTCAGATTTTTTTTTTTAATGTGGCTGGTTGTTTGATGAGTGAAGCATTAGATTTGTGAGTTGTTCTGCAAGCCAAAACATGCTCCCTTTTCATTCATAACACTGAGCTGCTCTGCGTTAAACAGGCGATTATCATGAATGAAGTGGGTGTAACTTCCTTGAAATCCTCCAAAGACCTGTCAAAGCAGAGCTACTGCAGCTCAGTTTTCTCCTTGAAGCACACACATCATTGGTTTAATTGTTCCACACTGATCTTGAAATGTGCTCTCCTGGTTCAAAGCATGAGGCGGCTTCATCCTTGGAGGAGGAAAGGGGAAGGGTGGGGAATGGCGCCTCAGGATAAGAGAGGAGAGCGGGGATATGTCTCAACCATCAAATTTAGATTTTCTTTTGGATTCTAAATTAAGCTTCATTCATTTAAAAGTGTGTCAGACAAAACCTTACAAATCAAAGCCCTGGCCTGTTTTGCATGGATAATCAAGAGCCTCTGGCTCATTTTCTAAAAGGAAACATTTAACCGTAGAGAGAAGAGGACTGATTTTATGGTTAAAGTGTTGGCCAGGGACTTGAAAAAATTAAATTTGACTCCAGGTCTGTGATTCTCCACTCCTTTTCCAACCTTTTAGAGCTTCCCCAGTGTTAGCACTCTAACAAAGGAACGTGCTGATATTTGCAAGCTGAGATGGTCTTTGAGCCAAGAGACTGAAAAACTGCACTAATAAATAAACATACATTCAATCTGTGTCTACGAACTTGTTAATATCAAGATCTTTCCAAGTATGACCATTATCTTGAACAAAAAGACCCGCAGGATCCCAGCCATTCATCTTATCATACTTCAGGACATGAATGGATGGATGTTGGCCAGCCATAAATTTTTATCACACCATTGACTTTGGGGGACCCATCAAATATTTGATCCATGTCTGATCTCTTGACTTTTATAGCCTGGCAAGTTAGAGATGGCTGCAGAAATCCCACTAAAGAAAACTAAACCCACAAGGACTAGCACCCTAGCAAGGGTTAGTCTCAGGAAACACTGAGAAAAGTGGCACCAGTGAAAACTATTAAACGTTTTGTATTTCAGTTCAGATTTGCTGCTAAATCTCATTATCTCACCCACAACCAAAACAACAACAAATCTTCATGGTAGTTTCACAACAACAGTTTTTACGCATCTTTTAACAGCTCTAACACTAACAAATGCTGGTGCTTAGGGAAAAAAATATAAATATTTTTCCAGCATTTTGGAAATCTCAAAACTAGTAGCACCTTGCAGACAACTCCAGAGACAGCACTGCTTCCCACCCGCTCCCGATTCCTTTATCACCACCCTGCAGAGAGGGGATGCCAACCTGGAAGCATCCACATTTGGCTTGACATTGCCCTGGAGGTGCCCACAGCAAGGCAGGTCCTCCACCAGCTCCATCTTCTAAAAACCCACATCTCTTCCTCCTCACTTATCAGCAAATGGCAATCACAAGACCATGTCCCCAGGGATTATTCTGCTCCCATTAAAGCCAGCAAGAATTTTGACACTGGTCTGAAAAGCAGCAAGAGCTGGCTGACACACAAGCAGATCTGACAGGTTGCATTTTCATTCTCATTACTATTATGGGCATGAGGATTCATTTCTATTTATCTTCAGCTGGCATTCAGTCCTGGATTTAAACTGCATCTGTGGTTGCATTGCTGTGAAATGTATCACTCCGTATGACTCACACTGCAAAGGACACGTTTGTAAACTGACCCACCATTGACAAAATCCTCTCTTTCTTCATTTGTAGGAGGCGAGATGAGGCATAGGTTCCTTGTCTGATTCATTTCCTGGGGAAATTTTTACTCTATGCATCTTTTTCAGTCCTTATTCAGTCAGCAAGTAGTGAAGTGATTAATACAGAATCCATGCTTGACACAGAATGGAAGGATTCATTCAAATTCTTTTAAAATCAGCGCTTAATTAATTGCTTAGAAAAACAACCCATTGCCAAAAATGCAGGGGGGTGTTTTTTGGCTTTTTTTTTTCTCTTTCCCTGTTTGGATTTTTTTTTTTCTGGTTTTTTTTTGTTTTTCCAGTTGAGAAAGCTTTTTCAGTTGAGAAACTAATTACAGGCAACGGCACACAGCAAAATACAAGAAGGACAAAATCTGGCACCTTTTGAAATGAGCCCCTCGGAAGGAAGAATTAGGAACCTGGACAGAGCTTCAGGCAGCTCCAGCTTCTGGTGCTCCAGCTAATTCACTTACATCCAGCTCTGGTTCTCTCTCCCAGCACTGCAGAAATCCTGGAGAGCTGGGTATCTAACGCCTCGCACACACACAGACAATGATCAGAAAATTAAAACTGCCAGAAATAAAAGATAAGCCAAAGAGAGCCCTGTGGAAACTGCTGCAAGTTTCTTGACAATTTTTATCTACCTGATTATTCATATCAAGACAGTACTAACCAAGTCCAGATCGGGATGGGGTTGGGAACAATCCCCGGGGCTTGGAAGGCTGTGCAGAACTTGGCACTCAGGATCAGGCTTATTTCTCCGTCCTTTTAGGGTGGACAGTGTTAGCCTACAAAATTCAGAAGCAAAATGAGCATGTCCTTTCCCTTCATTTCTTCTCCCTCTCTCTCTCCACATTCTTCTCCTCTCGCCTTTTTCACTGTGAGCACTGAATGATGGGATTTTTGACATCAGAGGAAAGTCATCCCTTCTCCACTCCCCCAGCTCCTGGCTGCTTCCTCCTTAGACACGTCTGTCGTTTGCATACTATATCCCCACTCAAAGCACGGGATCAGCTGATCCTACCACGGCATCATCTAACTAAGCATCCTAAATCCTGCCCAAAGTAGACCAGACTGACTGGTTCGCTCGCCCTGCCAGCCTGCCCCCAACAAGCCTTTAAAGTACATTCTGTAACTGCTACAAAGCTGGCACCGACTATAGCAAAGTCATTGTTTAGCCAAGGTAAAGTGACCTCTATTTACTCAGACAACTCAGCTGCCTACAGGGAATAACTGGGTTGGAGATAAGTGAAAATGCGCTGGGAAAGTTTCGCTTTGGCTGGGCTGGTGCTCGCCACAATAAGCTAAATGTTCGGGCAGTTCATGCCCTCTCTCCTGCAGTGTCTTCAGCTCTTTGATTTATTATCTGCAGCCAGACAGCAAATGACCCCGAGTCTCTGGTGAGCCAGAAACAGATGAGACTTGTTCAACCAAGTATATTTTCTGATCCTAATAAATATTCCGTTAATTATCACAAGCTGCCAGGCACCTGCCATAAGTTGTTTATTCACGTATTAAAGAATAGCTTTAAGCAAATTGGGTCTTTTTCTACATAGAGCTTCTCATTTTTCCCTCAAGTAACTCCAGTGCAAGGTAATTGCAGCTGCAGTCTCGGGGATGGTGACCAGGACTGTGTGAGGGTCAGGACAGAGGTTGGTGGGATCCCAGCACCACCCCAGGAACCACGTCTGCAGTGACTCAGACGTGACTCTGAGTCACAGAGCTTCTCCTGCTTCCTCCTTTCTCCGGGGGGGCGGAGGTAGGAATTTCCTGCTGGCCCGTTGTCCTTGTAAATCACAACGTCCTGTTGCAGCAAACGCTGCAGAGAGGTCAGTGAGTGGGAGAGCTGGAGCTGCTGCCCAGTCCACCTGCTCTGGAGGAGGAGGGATGGAGACCACTGACCCACGCACCGGGAACACGGCAGAGAGGGGCCACAGCAGGACCCTGGGTCCCCACCCCATGTCACAGTTCAGTTCGCCCTGACACCTTCAGACACCTGGCAACCTGACTGGAACTCCACACTCTCCATCCAGCAACCCAAGAACCCAATCCTCCTCTTACAAACACATAAACTGATATAACCCAGGCGATTCCTCTGCCTTCCTTCAAGACAACACCATAAAAGAGAAGCCCTAAACATCTGCATGGCATCACCTATACCCATGAATCTGATGGTGAAAACCAAGGCATTTGGTGAAGGTTCTGGGATAAATCCAACCCTTAAATGCTACCTTGTAAAAGTCTTCCCAGCCGACCATCAGAAGAGCTGAACTAAATTGCAGTTGCAGTCGGCAAGATTTCGCTATCACCAAAGAATCAAGAACATGGATGAGCTGCGCCACAATAACCCTGAGAAAAGCCAACGTGTACCTGCGAGAAAATGGACCAGGAATAACCAGCAAGGGAAGAAAACACTTTTGCCTTGTGAAGATTGCCTTCCACAGAAAATCCAACCTAGTCACTGGTCAAAATCAGTGTTTGGAGTAGGAAATTGAATGGTGGAAAGGAAAAGAGGGGTGCTGGCAGAGATGGTACTGAGCAGAATTCCTGGTCCTACCCCAGGGATGGAGAGACAGATCTAGTTTTATCAAACACGTGTGCAGGATGAAAAATGAGCTCAGCACACCATGACAGACAGCACTGATGCACTCACAGGCTCACCTGGTACACAGCCACACTGTACAGTCTTAATCATTTTGGAGTAATTGTTAAATACCACACAGTGACAAATAATATTACACTACAACATCAACAGCACCTACTACAACAGGATTATAATCCCTTCAGCTATGCTGGTACAGTTACGTGACTTGCCAACAAGTGGGTGGGACTTTTCAGCCTCTCTATTTTCATTCACACACCTTTAAACTGCTTTCATTTCAACCCTTCTAGGCAGGAAAAATCATCCCAGTGTTCAGTCAGTGGAGACACAAAGGCCCATGCAGGGAGATCCCCATTCCAGACCAGGACTGCTAAAAGCATTTATGACACTGATACTGCATGGGGAGTTTGTGGATAGTTAACCCTGAATGTATTTTGGCACATTCTTTACAAAGTTTTTTTGGGTTTGTTTTTGAGAGAGATCAAATGGTTCCGATCTGACTTTCACATCTTATCTGAAAGATGATGGCTCTTGGAGCATATTTTTGAGCATATCATAGCTGGGCATCAAAGACTTCTATAAAAATTCTCACGAGAGCTCTTCTGTCTACAGAGAGAGGTATAACCACGTACAGTGACATGGAAATGAAAACTAAGCAGCTTTTGACCAAACCCAAGACCCTCATTTTTATCAGCCAACCACGATTCCCCCCAGAAGTGCTTCTGAAGGACACTGGGTGGGTTTCCATCACTCAGCATTTCAAAATCAAGGCTAGATATTTTTTATCTGGACAGATGCAGTTCAGACAGGGAGGTCCTTTGACCAGCATTGCCCGGGAGGTCAGGGCAGACCCTGCTGAGGATCCTGGCTGCCTCCAGCACCTCCCCAGCCCAGCGCCACTCTCACAGCACACAGCCTTGTTGTTCACAGTCAGCCTGTTTCCCCACGGATGACCAGACCTGACCCTGCTTAGATTACAAAAGTTAAAGGGTTCAGAAGTGAGGAAAACAGGAAATCCAAACAGTGAAAATCTCAGCAATAACGTTTCCTAACAAAGACCTTCAGATCTCACTCTCGGCCAACAGCTGTCTTGGTGACGTCCAAAAAAGGACCATGTTTAGAGTGGTGAAGACTGTCTTTCTGCCATTTATTTTTACCCTGTTTATTTTTCTATACTGTGACATTTTCCTCCTTTTTAAAGCCTTGGTCATAAATGAGGGCACTAATTCAGACCTGAGAAAACATACATGAACACATGTACCCCATGTGCTTTAATGACATGGGCTCCTAGGGTGGAATTCGCCCTACAGAAAACCAAACTTGTGCACCACTTAAATCCCCTTCTGGGCCACAAATGCTGCAGAGCCTTTTTATTTCAAAACAACTGGAAATGAGATGACCCATAGCTTAATTTATTGCACTGTGAAGTCTGGGGCCACAAAGCAGCTCAAAACATGATCCTGTGAGGAAGTGTGAGCAAAAGCTGGAGAGGGAGGAGAGCTTAATTTTGAAGAAAAATATCATGTTTGTTTGTTTTGCTGTTTCAACATTTTAAACCTCACCCAAATATCCTGACCTAATAGCATATACAAGTATGGCTGTGATACCATGATACTCTGTGGGTGGCATAAATTGGCATTGCTCCTGTACCATTGGGTCATCAGTGAAGACCTTGTCCTAGTTCTTTACAGAGAGTGCTACAGGAATTTAAGGAGGCTGAAGAGGCATGTTTAAGGTCGGGTTGATTTGCATTCAAATTTTAAATTTCATCCCCTTTTTTGGGGGAGGTGAAATTTGACTTTCCTCCCCGGCAGGCCAGGTTTTTGCCATTACACTGCCATCTAGTGCTGCGAGCTCGCAAGGCAAAAGAGCCGCACGAAGTGGGATGGGTGACCCACGGCGAGTACCCGAGTCGAGCTCTGAAAGGGGGTGGCAAGAGTAAACTCAATTCAGTTAAACAAACAGAATTACAAAGTGCACACCCAGTGCTGGCCCTCAACCACTTCTGGTGGAACACAGGATACCAAAAGGGGCTGCCCAGAAGCTCATCCGTTATTCCAGCTGTTCTCCGTGGCAGGGGACATTCAGGATGCGCAGAGTTGGCACTGCAAGTCTCAAAGTCCAGCTGATCCAAGCTGCTCGTGCTCTACCAATTTATTCCTGCCAAGCTACCACCAAGCAAAGCCTGCAAAGAAGTTTTTCACAAGAACTGTGCTCTTGCAAGCACTTGAATGTCTCTGGCCATGTCTCTTCCAGCTTTGCTGGAGTCATTCCTCCAGTATAACTCCCCCCTGCGTTCAGCTCATTTGTATCAGGACATCTGGGCCAAATTTATTCTCTTTGTAATTGATTTCAGTTGTTTCCACTACGGGCCATAGGTCTTTATCCACAGCCATTACTAGGATCAGTATCCAAAAAAGGATTTACTAAGCAAGCACGTCATACTGCTCACAGAAAATCCTCCTGACACTCCCCACGCTCAAGGACTGGACAGCAAATTAAAACTTAACATATGAACCCAAAACAAGCTGACCTTTTTGAGTTAAAAATCCCAGCCCTAGTGTTTTACTCATCTAGAGGATATTTGTCCTCAGTGGTATGTGTGTCAGAGGGTGTGAAAGTGAGAGTGTCTTGAGGTTACCAATTGTTCATACTCATAGTGGATGAATCATATGATAACACCACAGCAACATCCTGTATAATTGTCAGGAGCCTCTATTTCTGGCAGTGTGTCTCTGCTCTGTCTCATGAGCAAATGTTATTTGTGCTTTACTACATAAAACCAAAACCAAACAAAACCATGCAACAGGACACTCTTCTGCAGGCACCAGCCAAAATCACAAGTGCCTAATTGAGCCTTCAGTCCCCCACTTCAGTGATGAATTGTGTGATAAAGTTAACAGGGCTGAGATGGATGTGTCTGCTCTTCAGCTGATTAGTCCATGAGCAACTCTCCACGTGTGAGTAACAATATTTGTGTTTCCTTAGCCACAGCTGAACCCAGTGGGACTATCACACACAGATCTGGGACAAGGCTGGGGAGGCACTGGGTGCTGAGGGAACAAGCACTGCACTACAGGTCAGAAGATTTATTTTTGCCTGTTTTCCTTCTGGATGACTTACAAGCAAGTTGCTCCCCTCCCTTTTTGTCTATTCCAGCCCTACAATCCACAGGCTTCGATGCTCTTTGACCAGCAGAGCTGCACCAAGAGGACACCCAACTTGCTTTGCCAACGTAAACAGAGACCTACTACTCAATGATGATCTTTGAGGTCCCTTCCAGCCCAAACCACCTCTGGGAGGCAATGGCATGGCAGGCAGTGCCAGAGCATCTCAAATTGGGAGCAAACTCCCTGGGATGCAGTAAAAACACAAGGATCTGTATCTCCCCAGCACAAAAAGGCACCAAATCCCAGCACTGGAGTTTCCAACACATCTCTATCCCCTAAATATCATGGCTGTGGCACCAGGGGCTACACAGACAACATATCTGGCCTCTTTGGGGTGCATATCCATCTGCCCCACGCATCCCTCCCTCAGGGAATCGCAGCTGTAGGCACTCTTGGAATACACACTTAGGGCAGAGGCCAAAGCTTGTTTGCCTTCCTAGGTGATGGCAGCATTTTGGACCCTGGGCTGTGACTCTCGTTCTAACAAACAGAGCTCATATTTCAGCCACGATCACAGAAGCTTCAAGGGAACCATGATTGTAACACCCTGGGAAAAATCAGGGTAATGCTTCAACAACCCTTTGACATGGAATAACACTAAGAAAAAAACCTTTAAATCCTATAAAACTATCCATTAAAAAAGTTTCTGAATAAATGTTTTATCTCTCATTAAAAAAAAACTTTCTGGCTTTGACTAAATAACTCTACTATTAATAGTAGTATTGACTTCTATATAGCATTGACTACAGCTTTACTATTATATTTTCATACAGTAAAGAAAAATCCAGTATCAGTATAGACTCCTTTAAATCCATCTGTAATGAATACATATTATATTAACAGTCAATATTTTGATGAAATGGCAAATTCTGTCCAAAAAATGTTTGTTTTGGCGTTTTTTTTGAAGGAGGAAGAGAACATTCGTCCAGAGAATTTCAAAGTATGGGCCTGTTTCTCAAAACAGCTAAAATTGAAGTACTTTGCAAGAATTATCTTTTGTGTCACTCTAAAAACAACTTATTTCTAAAATGTCACTAAATCATTATCACCATTACTTTCTGATTTCATTGGAAATACTCACTTTTGGTGGGTTTTCAGCACTAGTTGCAGAAGGAATTTACAGGATATTCCCACTAATAAGAATGAGATTTCTAAAACAATCTGGGGGATTAGCCACACATCTTCCATAGAACTAAAGCACCCTTGACTGCTTTACAATCTCACGAGATTAATTTGAAGCAAGTCTATTTAAAATTAAGGTAGAAGTGGGCCAATATCAGAATGTGGGAGCTGAAGCCCTTTTCATCGTGGTGGAAGAGGATGGGAACTTCTACCTGTGCAGCACCCGAAAGGTGTTGCTCTGGATTCTGAATAGAATTAAACTGATTTAATTCTGTGTCAAAAGAAACAATCAAACAAACCAACCAGAAAACCCCAAGCAAGCTAAAATCAACCAAGCAAATGAGCACATCACCAACAAAAAGCAGAGACACTTTATGGGGGCATGCTTACTATTTTGGCTTCAAATCTTTGGATCATTCACTTTCATTTCACTGCTTTCAAATCCCAAACCTTAACCTGGGTCTAACACAACCCCAAAATCAGACCTTTGAACCGCTTCGGGTTTCAGCAAAACCCTCTCTGCAGGACCAGCCCGGCTGAGCATTCCTTGCTCCAAAGTAAGGCAAAAAATCCTGTCAAATTCAAAAAAATATCTTCCCTGCTGCCTCCTGCTCATTTCCTGGCTGCAGCCAGGGCGGAAATAGCTACATTTCCTGAGCAAGGCTGTTCTCAAGGGAACCTCAGCCTGTCTGCAGCAGCACGGGCTGGATGCTGGGGCTGCACGGGCAACTCGCCGTGGGGTTTCAGGGTGAGCTGCAATAGCAGCACTGCGGTGGCCAGAGCCAGCAAGGGACACCCAGGATGAGGAGGAGACAGAGGAGGGAGGGAAAGTGGGAGGAGATGGAAGATGAGAATAGAAAAATGTATTTAAAGGGGCAAAAAAGGAAGAGAGAGAGAGAGAGACAGGGGAGAGTTATCAACAGCCAGAGCTTGTGTTCAGTGAGATCAGATGTAACTCTGCAGCCCCCACATTTTAAAGGAGCCTAGTTTATATTCTGCATATCTTTATTCCACATGTTTATTCTATATTTCATATATAGGGAATCCATTTCATCCTAATCTCTTTGAAGGAGGTGCTTATATACCCTTATTCCATATCCTTAATCTATATTCTGTGTACAGGTAATGCATTTGGTCCCAATTCCTTTGAAAGGCATGTCTATATAACCTTACTCCATATCCATATATACTTTGTATATATGGAATCTATTTGGTCCCAGTTCCTTTGAAGGGGGGGAGGTGTTTTCCTGCAAACCACAGTCACATTCAACAACAAAAAAAGGGCAATTTATAAAGACAACATGAAGGCTTGGTTGGAGCAGAGTGGGAAGAGGGAGGGGGAAATGGATGAACAGAGATTACTTCTGAGAAACTCTGCAAATAGGTGGAGCAATTCACAATCCAATAAAGCCCACAAGGAAAGCCTCATCCTTCCTTCCCACATTGGAAATCCATTCTTCCTTGGCATTTTGTGACTAGGCAAGTCTCTAATTATACAGAAAGGTGCAAAGCCCAAAAGAAACCAAATACCTTTCAGGTGGTCATCTTGGATTGCCCTGGAAGCTTAAACAGCATTTGGGGGGGTTCCACATTATCATTACAATGTCTATGGGAAAAGAGGCTGAGAGACAACTTGAACCTTATCCATCTTTAAGCTGTAACCATCTAAAGTTGGGTTTCCATTCTCAACTAATTGGTTTGGTGCTTTTGATTGTAAATAAAGAGATAGAGGCACTTCTGGGGGTAAATCAACCAACCTCAAAGGAGGAAATGATAGACACCACCAGTAGCAGCTTGGTCTAGTCAGCTGGATTTTAGACGGCTGAACTTAGTCAAGAGAAATCTCATTGACAAAGGCAGTTTAAGGAAAAATAAATTAATAAAGAAAATAAATATAAAGGCCTAACTCCCACTGTAATTAAACAACAATCTCAAAAAATAGCCATCAGTGACCTGAGGTCACACAACAATCCTGTAGCTGTGACCCACAAATTCCTGAGAGCCAGTCTAGTAAAAACCAGGCTTGGACTTGACCTCTGCATCATCCTACAAACAGGATGTCAGTTGATAAAACTGGGCCTCAACCTGACCAATATCTAACCCAATCAATCTGCTGAGGCTTTACACTTTTTACCCACAAAACATCTTTGCTTTGGTAATTATCAATCACCCATATGCAGAAAAGTTCCTTCAATTTTTTTTAAACTACTCAATCCTCTGAGAGACAGATGAATTTTAATGATTTAGATTATTAACCTAAAGGTTGATCCAGACTGGGAGGAACAGAATAATTTGTTTAATCATTATTATTATTTATAATTATTTAACATAGGGGAGAAAAATATCACCTTAAATGTCATCATGATGCTTTTTTAATTGCCTCTGATGAAATTCAGAATAATCATTCCTCAGTAAATGTATAGAGATCTAATTTTAAATACCCTAAGATGCTGGATATTTATCTGGAAAATGCAGAGAATGCATATTCATTACTGCATAGGGAGTTACAAAGACAGAAAAGAATTGATCAACCAGTTATTGAAAATTAATTCTTTTCCCAATTCACAGCTGGGCTGTAATTTGACATGAGGCAGAAAAATTAGCTGAGCCAGGTGATTTTTCTTATTCTTTCTTTCCAGGACTTTTGGATGTGTCCTTTAGCAGGAGGTATGTTTTATGGATGCCTAAGAACATGCTTTTGTGGGGTTATAATTTGTAATACATTTATTGTGGAGTAATCTGGGCTTGGAATGGTCACACTGAGGGATGAAACTTCAATCCGTTAGGGATGTTGGTACCCCGGCCCATGTGGGGAGTCGAAATTCACAGGAAATACAGGAGAATCATCAGTTTCAAAGGAGTTGTTGTTTTAGCTTGGTTTGGTGCTTGTTGGGGGGGTTTTGTGTTCATGTAGCTACTTCAGGAAGATGCACAAGCATACACAAAAAAAGAAAGTTTGGGGATGGCACAGGTTGGGCAGAGAAGCCGTGGCTGCCCCATCCCTGCAAGTGTCCAAAGCCAGGTTGGACAGAGCTTGGAGCAACCTGGGCAAGTGGAAGGTGTCCCTGCACATGGAACAGGACGATCTTTAAGGTCCTTTCCAACCCAAACCATTCCATGACTCTCTGAAGGACAGCTCTACATAGGGCCAGCATCTCAAGGGACTGAACAGCAGAGAAATGAGCTGTGGGGATACACGGGGAGGATGCAGAGCCGTGCACCGACAAACGCAGCACAGCCCAGCCCAGGCAGCGCTGCCATCAGACTGAGGGAAATGCAAACTGGCACCTCCCGGCCCAGCTGTACCCCCTGCTCTCCAGGGACACCTGTGGTGCCCAACACCACCACCCCAGGGGCTGCAGGGAACCCTCCACAGGAAAGCACGACTGAAGACAGCAAGCAAGAGATAAGTAAAGGCTCCCACAGCCCAGTGCCAGGCAAGAGGGGAGTGGAGTTGCAGCAGTTCCAGCAGGTAACCCTGCATTTTACCCTTGCTCAGACTTTGTTTTCCAAAGCCCTTTGTTTTGAGAGCTCAGTTGGACCAAGGTCTCCCCAGCTCCCAGCCCATCACTGTCTCCGTGCCCCCGCTGCTCCTCTCAGAGCTGGGGGACAGGCACTGCGAGGGCCTGGGCTCGGGAAACATTTGCATTTTCATTGGCACAGGTACAGCATTCAGAATTCTTTCAGGCCAGGCCAATTAAAACAAGCTGAAAACTGCTGAGCGAAGCAGTTTCTGCAAGGATCTGCTTACATTCCCCCTCTGAGAAAAGCGGGGGGCCCACTTGCTGTAACTCTCTCCCTTTCTGCACAGCGTGGGTTTTGCTTTTTTTTTTTTTTACCCTTTTTCTTTTTTTTCCCCATTTGCTTTTCTTTCCCCCTTTTTCCTTTTTTTTCCCTTCCCCTCTTTCTTTTTTTTAAGGTGGAATAACATGTGCCCTTGACACAGTGCCTCGAAGAGATGGATGGCAGAACTGGGGAATGTGGCTTCATTTTCAAACCAGAGCCCAGTCTGTAATAACACTGAGGCATGGGAATTAAAAAAAAGGGAAACAAGAAAGGGAAAAAAAAAAACCACCAACCCCCAAACTGGTAACTCTCCACAGATTAACACACTTTACACTTTACCTCCTTTACAAACCTTGCATGGTATTTTCTTAAAAAGGAATAAAGCCACATAATTAGCAATCAGTTGAAGCCTAAGGCTTTTCTACCACCACAGAGACTATTCAATGCCTACTGGCTCTACTAACACACTCTTATTACTCTTGGGTTTCATTTTGCACAGCCTCTTTCAAACCTCAGATGTGTTGTAAATGCACACTGACAGGTTAAAGATACTATTTTTATACCTCTGAGCAAATAAAGTAAAATTAAAAAGCCCATCCTACTAGTGCTTCTTTATTTTATATTGATAACCCACAAGTGCTACAAGAAGGTAAAATGCAGGAAGAATGAACCGCCTTGGAGGGTCCCAGGGAAGGAAGGAAATATGCTCCAAAGGGTCAAGTTTCCGCACACACACCTTTATCCTTGGAAAAAACCCTGTTAATGGCAGTGCCCTTCCCTCTGCTGCTCACAGTGGCCGCTCTTCCAAACACCTGCATGCCAGGACTACCACAGAGAAAACACCTGCAAACGCCCTTGCAACAATTTGGGGGAAAATGGACTAATCCAGCAGAACAAATCACAGCACATGGATTTGCATTTGTTTTCATCTCTAAGAATGAGGCTGTGTCACTCTCAGGCTCAGGCTGAGTTGATGTGAAACATGTACTGCATGTGAAATTTGGATCCATTTGGAACTGATCTGGATTTCAAACGACCACAAGAGCCAGGAGGATCTGAATCAAAATTTCTTTCCACTTAAAATGATCTCACCTTGACAAAGCAGCACTGGGTTCACACAGCAGCCTACACCAACAGTTCCCATCAGTTCCTGAACACCCAGAGCAGCTTCGGTACAACTAGAAACTAAATCACACATTATCTACTCACCTAATCATCATGGCATTACTAATATGTTAATGAGAGAAGAAGAAACAAAACAGGTGGCAGCTGAAGTAAACCGAAAGGATTTGAGACAACAGAAACACCACATTTCTTAGATCTTACCTGGGAGAAGACAATTCTCTCCCGTTTGCTTTCAGAGCCCTATTCTAGGAACAAGCTGGCCCAAGGGACAAGGAAACTAGGACATCATGACTATTCTGGATCAAAATCTTTTTTCTTTTTCAAAGGCTGCCAGGGTGCCCTCTCGAGTGACCTCAAGCAGCTCAGCTTGTCACCTGCTAACACGTGACTACAAAGGCCATTTATTGATTTAATTAGGGCAGACAAAGACTAGACATCATCAAATCCTGAAGTACATTGGAACATGCCATGAGCATCCTGTGATCCCAGCTCTAGCTGGATAGAGAATATGGGACTCTTGATCTTTAAAAGTGGGAGCAGATCCCAAACTTTAACAGACAGCAGCATCTCACGTTCAGGTGGCAAGTTTTACGTTGGAGTGTCCTGAAGTACTTGAAGGGACACACATCTGTAAACCTCTCCTTCCTGTCCTGCTCTACCTCCTCAATGGCCTTTCCTCTCAAGTAACAACTCCCATCCCCCTTATCCAAAAGCAATAATGTCTTTTATCTGTTAGAAATCTTTCTTCCTTTCTTTCCCTCACCAAGGAACCTCATTTAGTCTCCATTTGGTTTCATTTTTTCCACAGAAAAAGCAAACAACAAGCAAATTAAAATATCCTCCATGCAGAGATCTCCTCTCAAGTTGTAGGCAAGGACAGGACTGAAGAGGTGATGGTCAATGGAAATCCAGGCTCCACAGGAAAGAATACAAAGGAAATCTTTGCAACTGAGGTATCTTGGTGGATCAAGGATCCACCCACCTGGGACACTTGGCTTTCTACTGACATTTGCTAAGGGCATCACCCTGTTGGGATTGCCCCAGTCATGCCCTGCTAGGCAGCCTTTCTTCCTGGTCTTCAGGGTAGGGGGAAAAGGAGGGAAAAAATGAAAGAGGGGATCAGCAAACACTCACTTGGTCACGTCCTGAGCAATTCCCAAGATGCGAATGAGCCCAGGCTTCCTGCTGTCCCCTCAAATATGTTATTTTCCACTCCCACCTTTCTCCCTCCTACTTATCTCCCCCCCGCCCTTGCCTTCTGAGCCTGAGTCAACTAGTGCAGATTAGATGCCAAGCAATGCAGTCTCTGCACAGGGATTCAACTCCCACAGACAGACTGGAGAGATAAAAGCAGTCTAGTCAAACACTGTCCAGAGACAGCCCAGGGAGAGCCGGGCTCCCAGTGCCTCTCACTGGGTGATGCCTTGAACTGGTGACACTGCAGCAACTGAACTGCAAGTCCTGGAGGCACAAACACTTTCTTTTTTCTTTTTGTGCCTGTGATTAAATATAAATGAAATGGATCACATTTTCCAAAATACTCACTCTATGGAGATAAGATTGACTGATGCAAACCCTTTTTCAGGCATCACAGACCTGCTGCTCAGAGGTGCAAAGAAACAGCCACTGCCAATCTGCACCTGTGCTGTTCAATCCACCCTTGCCCTGCTCTCCTGTCAATTCACACACTATTATTTTCCCCTCAAATGAATCACACAACACCATGGCATTCATTGGGGTAAACAGCTCAGTGGCAAAGTGCTTGTCCCATCTGTGTCCCTGCAGCTGACCCCAAAAGCAGAGGTACAGAAAAGCTTTCCAGGTTCATTTGGTCCATCTCTGGTTACACGATAAGAACTGCAGTTGACACAGCAATATAAACATCATTACTGACACACACTGGGTACAGGTCAGGCCAGAGTGTCCAGGGGATACTCCATAACAGGAGCTGTCATATTTGTCTCTGGCTTCTTCAGAGCCAGTTTTAGTCGTCAGACAGAGCACACAAAAGGACTACTCAGTGCAACCCACAAGCAGAAATAAAACAGATGCACTGAGGAAGTTTGCAAACCCTGTGGCACAGAAGGCTGGCAGATCTCCTCTCCGAAATCAGGGCCCAGCTCCTTGGCAGCATGAGGAGCCCTGCAGCAGCCCTCGTGCCAGGGGCACTGCTCATGCTGTTTGGATGAAGGACAGTCTGGAGGACAAAGCACTTGGCTTGGCAGTGAACAGGGATGCAAGAACATCACAGATGCAGAGCTAAACTAAAGCTCAGAGGCCACCAGAGCTTTTAAATGCTTCCACCAAGCTTGGCTGGTAAGGTCTATTTTGCTTTTTTTCTACTGTTTTGGCAAATGAACGAGTGGAATGGGAAAGCAGATTGCAGCAAAACCTCCCCTCTGACCTGCTGGTAGTTTTACTCTATGTAAAACACCCGGGGGGTCAAGGTGCAAAGAATGTGTGCAGAGGTGAGGTTTCAGAGACTGCAGTGTGGCACAGAGCAATTCTGAAGCTCCAGTAAAAGAGGATGCAGTAATTCAGGTCTAAGAGCTGGAACTGATCTGAGCAAGGTTGGTTTTCTATCTGGAAAGCATAAGGGAAGAATCAAATGCCTGAAGTGAGGAAAAGAAAAAAATCCCAGTTTGAAATGAACTTCCTACCTATTTTAAGACCAATCCAAAATGCTTTTTGTTCCTAGCTGGTATTTCAGGAATGAGTATGACCAGAGGCACCTGGTCTGGTTTTACAGGCTGAAACGCTTTTGGAAAGGAATCAGATATGATTTGGACAAAAACAATGGAGGCCCAGACACAGAGGCTGCCCTGGGAGAGTGTACACCAGCTGTCTGCTGAGCCTCAAACCTCTAATCATGCTCTTGGAGGGAACGCAAGGGGACCTGTTAGGGGTGGCTGAGCTCCGTGCTCAGGGCCAGGCAGTGGAGCCAGTGAGTATCAGCCCAGCTCCATCACCCTGGATGGAAAATCCTGGCACCAGCACAACAGCAAATGAGTCTCTGAGCAGGCAAGGCAGAGGGCTTATAAACAGCAGCACGAACAAAGATGAAATGCTGAAACTCAGGAGAACAGCAGGAGGAAGCTTGGCAGTGTCTGGATCGGCAAAGCACCTGCTGGCGTGGAACGGAGAGGTCTGGAGTTAGCAGGGAATGGGTCCAGTGCCAGCCAGCAGGAATCAGCCCTGCTCCTCAGCACCAGCCTGGTTCTGCTCAGGCACAGCAGCCCCACGGCCCTGCTCCAGCACTGATGGCTCCATCTCACACACAGGCAGTGCACTGCCTGCCCTAGTGCAGGATGGACAGCACAGGCACCCAGGCTGGTGCAGGAGGGACAGCACAGGCACCCAGGCTGGGGCTAATGAGAGTACTGCTTCAAACCAATATAACTGCTGGGAAAAAAATGTATAAAACTACTCCAGTGCCCTCCTTCAGCTCTTTAAATCCTCACCTGTATTCACAAATGACCCAGCAGCATTTAAGAGCTGGCAGACTGCGATGTGGTTTCTCTACAAATCAGTTTTGGGAACCTGGTGATCTGCTTTTCAGTGCATTGTCTCACAGGGATGAGATGACACCTCATCTTGGCTCACATTCCTCCCAACAAGGTGGAGGAAATTAATTGAGAGCCCTCGTTAAGAGCATAGTCTTCTTGGGCTCCATAGCAGATCATGCAGGATCACAGAATGGTTTGGGTGGCAGAAACCTTAAAGTTCATTTCACACCCACCCCCTGCCACGGGCAGGGACACCTTCCACTCTCCCAGGTTGCTCCAAGCCCCGTCCAACCTGGCCTTGGACACTTCCAGGGATGAGGCAGCCACAGCTCCTCCGGGCAACCTGTGCCACGGCCTCACTGCCCTCTAAATAAGAATGTTTTCCAAACATCTAATTTAAATCTCTTTTAATGAGTTTTAAGATCAGCAGCATCTCCAATTCAGTCAACCCCATCAACTCTGAGAGCTCTGTACCACTAACTCAGGTATGGGTGTTAACACCAAAAAGTACGTGGAGTGAATTAGTCCAGGCTTGTGCACGCAGGATTCTGATCTCTACACAGTCTCTTGTTGCTGCCACTGAGTAGTAAAATGCCAACATGGCTCTTACCAATTCCACTTCTCACTAATATGGTTTGTCAGCTCATCATAATCCTAAAAGAAACCTTTTAAGTGCTGGGAGTCATCCTGGTTTCTAATTAGGCTCAGTCATATTTTATGGTTTAGTGAAGTTAGCCTGGCTCGCACTGCTGCAGCTTTAAACATATATACTTGAGATCAGTTTTTCCACTCAGATCTACAGTTTCCTCCCCTCAGATAAGCTTAAGAAGAAAAGAAAATGAAATCATGTCCCTGCCACCCAATATCCACGTGGTTCTGTGTCCCGGCTCCCAAACCAGGACACCCCATACAGAGATCCATCTGCACTTTATTGGCATCCCAAGTCAGAAATCTACACACAGGATACCTCAAGAGATGAATCACAGAGGAAAACAATCCATGGATTTCTAAGCCATCGCAGAAGACTTTGATAAGCTGCTGTTCACTGCCACTGTTATTGTTTGCATTTTCAGAGATGTCACAGTGTTCTCAGCACTTTGCAAACAACAAGCCAAAACTCACAGGTTCTTCCAAGCAAATTACAAAATGCAAAACCTCAAAGGCCAGCCAAAAAAGCAGAAAATTGAAAACTGACTCAGTCTGCCTGATTACAAAGCACTTTCTGAAACTCCCTTTCATCAGTGGTTTCCTTCCTTTAAGAAAAAAAATAATTATCTAATACCACTTTTTAAAGTCATTTAAGCCTTACAAATGTGTAATTCCTTTCTGATACAAGTGAATTAGGATTGTGTCATTGTGATCACCTTTAAAACCATCTGCAGGGGCTGAGTTACCACGGATGCTCCTCAGAGAGCTCTGGCAGTGACTCCAGGGAGAAGGCACTGACCTGCAGCAGTGACATGTGCAGCACACAGCACTCATGTTTCCTCTGAATACAACTTGGTAATCCCTTCTTTTCCATGGCATTCCCTTCTCGTCCAGCTGCCCAAAGGAGATCTGAAATGAAAATAATGAACATCCATCAGTTATGGTTTGTTGGTTTTTTGTTTTGTTTTTTTTTTGTTTGTTTGTTTGTTTGTTTGGGTTTTTTTTCCTGCTAAGCATCCAAACCCATCTCTTAGATAAACAAACAAAAATCCTGGCTCCAAACAAATCTGTATAAGACATTTATGGTTGGAATCTGTGACACTGAATCCAGTGAAGTAAATTTACCCTCAGAATATGTTCATTAGTCTGATATGTGGACCCCAAAACCAGAATGTTCCCATAGACATGCCCTTAGGCTCGGATACATCTCACTTACCTTTAGGGACCCAGCCAAGGAAGCTCAAGGTGAGGGACATCCCCAAGGCACTCATGCGATTGTCACCGAGAGGCACCCTTGGCGACTTCATCTCTCACCATCAGCTAAAATGCCTCAGGGCAAGTCAAGCCAAATGGTCTAAGCCATCCACTGCCTCAGATCCAGCTTTTCCCTTGTGCTCTCTTATCCTGGCTGCTCTTTGGCTCATAGTCAAAAATCCTGCCTCCCTCCCTGCCTTCCCAAACAGCACCCCCTGCAAAACTGTAAGGACACAGGTGCATCTTCTATTTCCACACAGCACATCTTTCCTTCCCACTGACTTCCCATCACTGCTCCAGCTTCCAGGAAACACAGGGCATGTGTTGCAGGACTTGAGGGCAGGACACACTGTAAAATCTAAAAGGGGGAGAGGCTGCAGAGCTCTGAATGGGCTGCCTTGTCTTTGCAGTTTTCACCAAGCTCAAATTTTACTGAAGAGGGATTAATTAACACCGGACAAGCCCACAATGATTCCTCAGCCCTAGAATAGAGGAGCCCATCACTATGGTGACACAACACTCCAGGGCTGGGTCTCAATCGTTTTTCTGGCAGGAAGATGCACACACCAGGCATCCTGGGTGAGCTGATTGTAACTCCGGAGGATGGGGATCCCCCAGGTTTGCTCTGGCGTGCAGATGGTTCACCTCCTCATTTGGAGGGGCTGAATGACTTTTCAAACCTTTGATTCCTGACTGATCTATTCACTACAGGAGACACAGAACTACAAAATCTCAGCATGGAGCGACTCCCTCGCTTTCTGTATTTTCCTCTTTCCCACCCACTGACCCCACCCCTTGTCTTTTCTTCTCTCTCTGGACAGTTTTATAATTTTGGCATGTGGCCAGAATGTCTGTCCTGATTAGCCTGGGCTGGCTGTGGAACACCTGCAGCCCATTACAGCAGGAGGATGGAAAAAAATCAGTTGTCATAGGTAAAGTAATGACTGCTTATTTCTTTGTTTTAACACACTAAAGGCCAGTCAAGAAGGGAAGCAGAAAAGGACAGTTTTACCATCACACCTGCCATTGTCTGGACTCAAATGCACACACTGGGTCATATTTTTATCTGATAAGTGACTCCAATAAATTGTTGTCACTTCACCCCAGCGAGGGTTCCAGGTTATTAAATATGACATGCACTTGCTGCATTTGAATAGTGCCTCATGCACCCTATTTTATTTATGTCTTTATGTTGAACTAACTAGGCAGGAGAAAGAAACTTCCCTCTGGGCAAGTTATAACTAGATTGCCTTCTGGCATACCCCTCTAATATCCCAGCTGGTACTGGCTGCACACACTGCCAGGTCCAGCACAGCCTCCAGAGTGGCAAGGCAAAAGGGCTACAAGTGGGGACAGACATGAATCCCACGGGCCACTGCCTCAACCAGAAGGCCTGCACACCCAGAACACCAACCAGGGTACAGCAGAGATGCAGAAATGGTACTCAAGGTATCACTGGAGCCCTTGGCTCTGGAGCTGTGCAAACCCTTTCATGATAAACACAGAAATTGCCATGATCAAAGTACACAGTGACAGTGGTGAGACAGTGAGAGGCAACTCTTGCTCACCCAGCCTACAGAACTCTACTGTAGCTCAAAGACCAGCTAATTACTTCTGCAGGACTTTCCATCTGGAGATGAGCCCTACTTCTGACTGCAAAATCCTTCTTCAAAAGATGTGTATGTACACAAGAATGGCTGTTACTCAGAAGAGGTGCTTGGTGCCTGCTCAGATGCTGACAGCAAAGAGATCAAAGGGTCCTTCAGATCCCCTCCTGTTCAGCAGTGCCACAGCCAACACACACCTGGGCTGAAGGAAAGGCCACACTCAGACCTCCTGCAGTGGACATGTCTCTGGAAGTGCATGTATGTCATAGGGGATGCCAGAGACAGGATGTGAGAAGACAGCTAGAGGTTTAAATAATTTATCATGGTTTGCCTCTTGAACTATGGCAACAAAGTGGGGAGCTGAAAGGCAGCTCCAAGAGTTCTGCTGCTGAAAGCAGGCTCCCTCTCCAAGGACTGCATGGCATTTCAATCCCAGCAGTCCATTCAGCCAAAATGCCACTGTGGGCATGTCAAGAAACACAGAGTTCCTTCCAAAACTTTGCTGTGTTTTAATCAAACCTCCTTGTGTAGCTGCAAGGCAGCTGAGACACTTACACCCCAGTGGCTGACTTTCTTTTAGTTCTGCATCAAGTGGAGTGCAGCCATTAAAAAAAAAAAGGGGAAAAGAAAAAGCTGTGACCACAAGGGGACTCTGTCAAATAGTCTCACTGCTGTCCTGGAGCATGGAAAAGCAAGTCTGCTGTTGCACACAGGTCTGACTATTTGCATTTTTAATAATTCAAGAGTTTAATTAGTATCATGGCCTTAATCAGAGGCTGAAAATACAGCTGAAGTCATCAGAGCTTAATTAATTTAAAAAAAATAAATTTTGCACTGGAAATGTCTCGACTAACATGGAGCTGTGTCCTTAGCTTAATGCTTTGGGGTTCAGATGAGCTTTTACCTGTTGCTTCTGATTTCCTGTTTGAGCACACCTCAGAACAACTCAAAATCCTCCAACAATATCAAGACAAGTCAGTTACTTCCCTGTTTATCCCTATAAATTGTTCCACAGCTTTCTTAAACGGGACTCAGAAAAAAATCACCAGATTGAAGATCATACATTAGATTTAACCAGGAATATCCCATGAGCTGCATGTGAATTTCCCCTCTACAGGAAATAAAATATTTTTTAAAACATCAGTAAGTACCCCTGGATCTTCAGCCAAGTCAGCAGGAACACATTCCTGAGGGAAATAAGTGTACGGCCAGAAAATCCCCCATTTAGTAGCGGGAGTGCAGAAGGTGCCCCATGGGGGAGCTCACACTGGTCCCAGTTGGTCACCCAGCCCAAGCTGGTTGGTGAAACACTGGAGGTTTGGTGCTGCTTCCCTTCCTCACTGGTCTCAGGGGGAATTGCCACCAATCTGGACTGCGCAGAACCGCAGCCCTGGCAAGATCCACCCGTTCCCTCCCTGCACAGGTTCATGGTGTTGTACAGGACATCCTGGATGGACCTTTTCAAGCAATATGTGGTTTAATGGTGGGATTCATCACCACGCCAGGCTGTGGGGACTAAATATATAAACAGGTTCGAAAATGGATTAGCAAAACTCATGGACAATAGGTCAGTCCCAGCCCATTAAATATGGTAATCCGGATGCAGCTTCCCGTTCAGGAAGTTAGTCAGTCTAATGCCCTTCCACCTCTGATTTACTTGTGAAAAGGAAGCCAGAAAAATTCTCACTAAGCCAAAACTGTCCCTTGGCTCTGAGCATTAGTGAGAATCACAATAAATCCTTATTTTTTTGGCAGGGGGAGGGGGATACATTTTCTTTCAGTAATGATATTACAGCATGCGATATATTTTCCTCTCCAGCTCCTGAACCTCTGTGTAACCTCCTATCTCCCTGTCCCCTTAGGAATAGCACAAATAAATTAGTGAAACCTACTGGAAGGTGATAGCAATCACAGATACCACTAAATTCCATTTAGCATGGAATTAGGAATCCAATCACTCATGTACATAGAAAAGGTCTGACTGAGAAAACAGTCTGCCTTTGGGAGCTCTGGGCCAGAGGAAGATGCTGGAAACTCAAGATGGAAAAATGCAAGTTGGTTTGTCCACGAGGAAAGTTTCCTGTAACACCAGGACAGTTACTGTTTGATTTATTCCCTGACACATGCCTGTGCAGGGGCTGGCTTTATACATATATACAAATACATGCAGAATATTTCATACTGAGGGGTTATGTATCCTCATCCCCTTTGAATCCTGCTGAACTCCTGACCCAAAGAGCAGCTTATGGCACTGCTTATCCACTCTCTGCTCCCTTGTCTCCTTACCTGCTGCAGGAATTTCTACCCTCTGTCTGGTTCTGAGGGGGGTTTGCAGGAGAGCAGAGGACAAGATGACAAATGAGCTAACACACAGCAAAGGAATGTAAGTGAGTCTCAGCTATTTTTAATTAAGAAGCGATGACAGCTGACTAAATTCCCTGACACTGCAGTTAAAGGCTCCCTGACCCAGACATTATTGGACACACTCCTAAGACCAATATATATTGGTCCCGACGGTGCTACTATTATTGTCCCCGCCGTCTGGGCAGATGCAGGACTAACAAAATCTATGTCTATTATCAGCATGCAAATAGTGAGCTAAACGTGTGGATGCTCAGGAGCAGGAGGAGGCAGCAGGTGAGAGGAGGACAGCGAAGGTCACTTGTAAGGGAGTGCTGGAAGAGCCAGTGTTTGGTTCCAATAAATGTTCGAAAGGTTTGGACAAATTTAACTGCCATTTTCATTTTTGGTTGGTTAAGCCAGTGATACATTGACCATGAGAGAGGCAGAGAGACAGAAAGGACATTTCCTGCTGTAAGGCAGATAAGAGGCAAAGCACTGTGGTGCCTTGGACTGCCTGTTCTCAGCCCACAGGTCACAGGGAGGGCTCAACTGAGAAAGCTTTTCTTCCAGACCAGAGAGCCCAGCAAAGTGATCTGGATTTTGAAGGGTAGGGATTCACCTGGCAGAGATGAGAACACAGTCAAGGTGTCCAGCTCCCACTGTCACAACAGACTGGCAAGAAACTGGCTGTTTGAACCCCAGACAGCCTTGGAAAGGTGCCAAGAGATAGATAACCACAAACAGACAATATAAACCCCACTTTTGTTCTCGGGGCTCTCATAAACATTGAATCAAGCAGCTGATCCCTTTACCTTGAGCTCACTAGTTGGTTTTAGCAGGACAGATAAAAGAAAAGATTCCATTCTACCCTTTCCTAAGGATTATGGAGGAGAGGGATAAACCAGCACATGCAGCAAAGTCACACAGATCACGTACGAGCTTGGCATGGATGAGACAAATACATTAAGGGACATCATCAGGAACTTTCCAGCCTGCTTGCAGGGTGGGATGGGGGGGGAAGAGCTGCTCCCTGCTGTTGCTAAGACAGTCCCCCCACCCTTGCTCTCTCCCAGCCCAATCCACAGCCTTTCTCTTCCCATTGGCTCAACAGCCGCATCGAACGATCACGACAGGTTTTCCTCCTCCTCTTCCTCCTCCTCGCCTTGCTGCCTCCTGCCTATGGCCTATTACCAGGGGACAGCAAACCAGACACGTAATCAATAGTTTGAGAGAAGGAGCAGGGCTGTGTGGTGCTGCATTTGCATTCAGTGCCTGCTCCTCTGTCTCTGCATTCAGAGCAGCGGGGATGAGCCGTGCCGTGGAGGTGAGGATGGATGGCAGGCTGAGAGCACCATGCTGCAGCCAGCTCGACCCAAGCACCAGCAGCATCCTGCCTGGCTACTCATTAGGGTCACAGAGCAAACTTCTTTCCAGTAGCCTGTCTGTACTGGTGTCCCCAGCTTGGTGCTCCCTGGGGCAGCCAGCTCTGAAAATAAGGAGAAGCACCATAAGTGATGCCTGAAAAAAGCAAGCTGATAAAAGGTTTCTTGGTCTGAGGGCATCTGGAAGCCTTCTAGGGCAGGCAGAGAGCGTGGAAACATGCCATAAAGCCAGAGATGGATGGTGACAGCTGCCACAACAGTACTGCTTGGTCACAGAAATTCAGGAACAGTGGTCTCTTCATCTGGTGAAACCCGGTTAGTGGGCAGTGAAACACAGCAGAGGGACAGCTCATCAGTCCCACCATGGCCCAAGCCAGGGCTTGGGACCAGACACAGAGAAGAGACAGAGCAGTTGGAATATGTTTCCAGCTACGAGCAAAACAGGCTTGGACATCAGTGGAACACCAACACAAACCAACTAAATATTGCCACTGGCCTTGGAACAAACTGTGAAAAAGAACTTACTCATCAGTGATGGGGACCTGGGGCACAGAGGGAGGTGGGAGTAACTACAGGCTGGCCCCAGGGCTTGAAGCTCTGCAGTCTGACTTGCCCAAGCACAGCAGCTGATGAAACCTCCCAAGGCACTCGGGACCAGTGGTGAGACAGCAACCCCTGGGCTATTTTCTTCCACCACACAGGTGAGTCAGCATCCGGAACACGGCAGAAAAGCTGCTGTTTCCTTTTCTGTACAGGCCAGCAAGTGACTGGCAGCAGAAGGAGCTCAGTCCAGCTTGTGGCTTGACCGTAACAGCCATGTGGACAGGCTACTGGAGGTCAAAGAACCGAGCAAAGCCATCCACTGGACAGACACTGTCCCCTAAACACTACACCTTCCCAAACTGGACAATTCCCTTGCTCTCTGTCCTTTACATTACACAGAGGTTCAGTTAGAAAGAGTTAAACTGTTGCAAAATAATACAAATTATTAGGCAATGTAGGAACATTTTTTAATGGAAATTTCCACCACCATTTATTTATTTATTTCAGGGGTCGGGGATGGTTGGGCACAAAACACTGGGCCAGTTAAAAAAAATTAAAGAATTCTAAGTGTCTAACCTGGATAAATCCATTTTTATGAAATCCATGGGGATGGTTTCTGTAATATAAGATGGAACTTCAAGTTAAAAGGAAGAAAGAAAAGAGCATGCATAAAAATCAGGTTCTAATTCCTGCTTGGCCTCACCCAGTAAAGGACTTTGAATTAAGTCTACAGTTACTCAAATGGCTTCAAATATTTTGGGATCTCTCGCCAGTTCACATGTTCTGAGTTTCATCCTGAGGCAGAACAGCAAGAATGTTTTGAGCTCTCAGATACATTCATGGCTTCAGACAAATACATTATACCCAGTTTCAAAACAAATCTGTTCTCTTTTTGATCTTATGTAATGGTCTAGATGTCTGTGTTTTGATTCCTTCCACTTGTGTGCTCAGATTGGTACAGAGCTCCATGAAAGAAAATTAATGGACTGGAAGGAAACCTACACTTACTTTTTTTTTCTATCTCTAACTGTGGTTAGAGATTTTTCCCAGTTACCTTACAAAAAAAAAAAAAAATCAAGAAATTGAGCATCAAACAAGATGATAAAAACAAATTCCAATAAGAACTCCTGCCATAAGTTAAACCTGCTTCAGCCACTCAAGAAGATAGAGCCTGTGAATGAAGCCTTTCTGATCAATAAAAGCCTTTTAAATAAAATGAAAGCTCTTTCAGACTAACTCAAGAGGCAACCAACAATGGACAAGATCCAACCCCTGACAGCCTGGCATCAAACTTTTATCCTTCCTGTTAGTTTCAACACCACAACATTTACCTGGGCCTATTAGATTTGCTGTACCTGGAAAAAATAATTAGATCCTTCCCAGGAACATGCAGGAAATATCCCCCAGAAAGTCAGAGCTGCTATGGAGTACCCGCAGTAACAGCAGGAAGATACATACGAATACAAGGAATAATACGATGGATATTGATAACAACCAATATGATGGACACCTGACAGAAAACCCCATGCTCCAGCAGGGGAGAAACTGTGTCCATAGCTCTATTTCCCCAGCCCAATTCGGCTTCTCATGATGCCCCTGCTTCTGGCCCAGGCTGCCACTCCCAACCTGTCTGGCACAGCCAATGAGGAACAAGGAGCCAAGAGACCTGAGAGTCTTTCTGAGCCAAGAGCCCCAGTTCCCAGGCTCCATTCTGGTTGTGGATTCCCGGTTTGAAAGATATAATTCCCAATGCATTTCTTTTCAGTTTTATCTTGCCTTAAAAATTATTGAAATATCAGCTGTCTTGTCATTTTTGTCATAGCAACTATTTTCCATGTGCCTTCTGGAGTTTTTTTACAAGAAAAATAAACCCAAGTCTAGAGCCCTCCTTACTTAGCACTTTGCATAAATGCCCATGAAAGGATTTGACTTCTGCCTGTCTGTTCCTGGTTTGGTTTCCAGCTCCATTCCATTAATGCAATCTCTCAAGGAGTTAAAAATAAAGCCAAACCACAAGAATACATCCCGTAACTGCTCTATTCCTCTGATGCCAAAGGCCAATAAAAGGTCTTCAAACTTCAATGACGTCTTTTAATAGTTCTCTGCAAGGTAACTCCACGTTACGAGTCCCATTTTGGTGTTAAACAGAGACACAGAAGAGTGCTACGGATTGTCCCAGGCCATAAAATAAGCAGAAGGAGACAACCAAAGCCTGAATCCTGATCCACAGCCTCTTGCTCTGTGTCCCAGTGGACAACATTCTTTCCTGTGACTACTAAAAATATTGGGGTCTTCTGTGAGACAGAATTCGATGCTAATTTTTGAGGTGAAATGACCAACCTAGCATGGGAAACCATGGAAGTGAATATAATACCCTCAACGTCCTGAACTCTTGTGCAATAAACAGCTTCCCAGCTTGTTTCCCACACAGACACCTGTATTTTAGGGGCAGATAAGAAACAACACATGTATATGCATGGCCCTGTTGTCTTTTTCGCTGGCTGCACACACACATATCCATATATGCACAAACATAATGTACACACATATAAATATGCATGTATATATCAAAGTTATTAAAATTAGAAAGAACTTTGATGTTGGACTCAGCATGGCCTGAAAAAATGCTACCACCACCACACAGAGCTGTGGGAATGAGCTGCCTGCTCTGTGCCCAGCACAGAAATTCAAAGACCTTTGTGAGGGACAGCACTGAGCCAAGACCTTTCCCTCAAGGTGCTTCTTCCCACCCATCACCTGCTCAGGAAAAGGAACTTCCCACGTGTTTGCACTGGGTAAGCCCTGATGCCCTTTCCCGGGCATGTGCCACCCTGCAGAAATTTCTCAGTATCACCACAGCACCCTGGCTACCCAACAAGTAGAGCTTTGGTAATTGAAGTGCAGACATGTCTAAAGTAGCCAGAATGGCTGGCTGGATACCTTTGGTACCAAAGCCTGCGCTCTCACAAACACTGACTCTTAAAGCAAAACAAGTAGAAAAGAACAAGCAAACTAACAAGTTTCTAGACTCATTTGTTTAGAATGACAGATCAACAAACAGTCATTTTATTTATTTATTTTTTACAAACAGCTTTTTATATCTCCTAACCCAAAATAAGCCCTGACCCAGCTGTGGTGCCGTGTTAAACAGTAATTACTCTATACAAGGCTGACCAAATGGGAATATTTGTGGACCAGCAGCATGGAATTATTTTAAGACTTACACAAACTTTCTCTGGGAGTGGTGAGACGGGCTGTGGGCAATGTGGCTTAAGAAACAAGTAGGCACAAGAGGGGGTTTTTCCTTCTTCTTCCAAGCCTCTATTAAAAGCCACCTAGGTGACACTAAGTGACTTTCCCAAATTTTGGCTCAAGGGAAAAGAAAAAAAAACCAAAGAAGCAGAAGTGAGATTTGTTTACTCCTCCGTAAAAGAGGTCTCACTATGTGGCAGGTTTTGAGATTCTCCCTCAGCGTGACTACCTGGCACATCTGCTAAACCGCACCCAAACGTGGCAGAACGTGAGCAAGACCCTTGGAATCCTTCATTAGGTTGGGAGGAAACAAAAAAATAATTACAAAAATAATAAATCAGGCCTCATAGAATCAAGGAATCCCAGAATGGTTTGGGCTGGAAGGGACCTTAAAGACCATTTTGTTTAAATCCCCCCGCCATGGGCAGGGATACCATCCCCTAGACCAGGTTGCTCAGAGCTCCATCCAGCTTGTCTCCAGCCCTTCCCCACCAGCTGCTGTGCAACATCTATCACTAAAATGTGGATCATCAGGCATTTTCCTGGCTAGGACTGGGCACAAACAGCTCTGTCTCAACCCAGCCCCATCACCACCTCGCTGCCACAAAGCCAAACCCTTCATGGAGAGTGACCTCGTGCCAAGCTGGCCCTTTTTGCTTGACCTTTGCTTGAACTGATGCTGAACTACAACAGTCCACACTGCAGCGGAATTTTTCATCCTCTTTACACCATGGATACCTTCACACTCCTGATCTTTTGGCAATATCTGGGCTCACTGAATCCATGCTGCTGAGGCTAAAGGAGCAGGAGCCCACAAATCCAAACTCCCTCATCCTCTCCAATATTCAGGAGCACAAGTCCTGTAACCTGGGGCACGTCCTGCCTTGCAGGAGGGTGGGGGTCTCTGTGAGGAATCGTAGAAAGAGAGGTTTCCAGAGCTTTCAGGGTGGCAATGCTCGGTTCAAAAGACCTGTATAAATAAGTGGCATGCCATTCTGGTGCAAGTGGCACTTTTCCAGCTTCCAAAATATCCCTCCTCCTTATGTCACAGTAAAACAGAGTGAAAATGGAAAGTGGTTTAGCAAGTAGGAACACAGCAATTCAAAATAGAATCAGAGAGGATTAAAGCAAATACCCAGACTGTTCTAACCTGTGTTTACTACCCAAATACTGTACCAATTCCTGTTATTTTCAGGGGGTTCTTCCTGTGTTGTAACTTTTTCTCTGGGACTAAACTTTGCCCATGCAACACATGACTCATCTGACTGCAGGTCCCTGGGCATGTGCTGCAGGTTCTGCAGATGCTCATCACTGACAACCAACCCATCCTCCAGTCTCTGAGCCCCAGGCAGCACATTGCACATGGGGATTTTGCTGCAGGGGTAGAAAGAAAATGACAGCATCTGCCTAGCACTAAATTTCCACCCTTAATTAAGGACTTCAAAAATAAAGCCAATTTTCTGAGCACGATGGTGCATGGAAAATGAAAAAAAAAAAAAAATAGAGAGTTTTTAATGATCTCAGTGAAACTCATTTTCTAGTTAATATGCATTTTTGCATCCAGGAATTTCATGGAATCACAGAATGATTTGGGTTGGAAGGGTCCTTAAAGATCATCCAGTTCCAACCCCCCCAAGTTAAAAATTTGTTGCTATAACCATGTAGCAGCAATGGATTTGTGCAATATATCACAGTCTTATAGTATCTTTGTAGAAATACTGTACAAATACATCAGTGGGTTAAAAAGTTTCTGAGCTCTTAATTATCAGTTCAATTCACAACTGGCAAGGCTCTTCTAATAGAAAGGAACAAAAAGCTCATCACTCCAGCTGACTGGAGGGAACATCTCACCTATAAACAGCTCCTCCTTAGGCTGTTTGCCAGTGGGAAGGAGCACCTGGAATTGGGATGGCAGCTTTTGGTGTGCAATTCACAGGAGGAATTTCACCAGTACTGGTAGATCCTGGGAAAAAAGGAAGCTCATAGTGGGTTTCGATGTGATCTGCACGTCTTACTGAGTCATTGACTGCAGGAGAGCCCAGCTCTCTCTGAAATCAGCCTCAACTTTAGTATCACCCTTAGCCCCTTCCTCTTTGGATATACACAAACGTCCTTTAAACACAATCAAGGTGACACAACACAGAAATTACAGGCTAATTAAAGAGAATCATGGAAAACAAACATACATACCCTTTGTTCCGCTAGGTTGCTTTAAAACACAATGCTGTGGTTTACTCCTTCTCTCTCAATCTGTCACCAACACTCAGCTACACAGGAGAAAATGAATTTAAATTAAACTTAAACATTCTGTCTAGTTCATTACTAACACCTTCTAAATAGTGCTGAACCTCTTACATAGAGAAGTTGTGCTATAACCCCAGACTGAACGGGCAATAGAGCCACAACAACTGACAGCAGGTACAGACCTGGGCTACCCTCTGGATCAAAATACAAGTCATAAAAAGAGCAACCAAAAAAGAGTTCTGCAAAAGTTACTTGACTTCTCAAGGCCAAATGTTCACTGCATCCCTCAGTCTGAGAGCTGTGCGTGTGTGACAGATGGCTGCTCCTGCAGCACAGGCAATGCACCACCTCTGTACAAATACTGTGCTGTGCAAATAGTCATCAGTTAATTTCTGCGACAACTGTGTCAGGTAAGATCATTAACACCAACCCTAATTTCCCTGATAAGTAGGCTGAGACAGGAGGGTGGAGAGGATTGTCTAAACTGAATCAGTAAGTAACAATGAGAACTCCAAGGCATCCTCCCATCTGCGTCCATGTAGGGTTGTTTTTAATTAAAAAAATGAAATCTTTGGTACAGTTTCATCCAACGCCAACTGAAGTTTGAAGACATAAAAAAGCAAACAAACAATGGATTTCAGCTCTCACCATAACTAATGAAGCATTTATGTTACACTAAAATGTGGCTTAGCTTAAGCATCCATTTTTAACTATCAGCTGAAGTGAAAACATTAATTCATGCAAATCAGTGTTCCCTAAACAATAATTTTCCTCTAGAACATTTCTTCTTTTTTAACATAAACTCTTATCTGCCATAACCCATTTAAAGGATTATATCTGCAGAGTTCAGCAATTAGCTCTGTAAATTGTTTTCCTTGAGTGTATAGAAGGTTCCATTACACAGTGAAATATAAAGTGTATGCTATAGTCAATGAAAACCTCTCTTGGAACGATGATTATCTTTCAAAAAGGCTGGGATAAGGGCCAGATTACCACAATGAACTCAAGCCAGCTATTAGAGTTCTACTTGTACATCCAAAGTCCCCTGTTATTTCATGCAAGTATCCACTTTCAGTCCATCTCCAGGGGTTTTCAACCATAATTGTTTATATGTAATACCCACAGAGCGTGTTTTCCTAAAACATGGCCATAAAAATCCAATCGGAGGAATAAACAAGCAAGCAAATAAGAAAAGCACAGCTGGAGGGGAGGGATGTGTATGAAACACCCAAAAGAAGGTGGGAGATGGCACTGAGGGTACTTCAAGATGCTACTGGAAGTGAGGATGAGGATGGAGAGGCTACACCTCATCTGTCTGCTAATCCAGGAAAAACTTGTGAGAGTCACAGGGGTTTGTAGAAAAATAGTGTTTCATGGAGAGATTGTAGAAGATGGCTGGGAGCCACCCAAGTCATCCTTCCAATCAAAACATGGCTAACCTCAAAATGGAATCAGCTGGTGTCACAGGCATGGAGATGCCACAGCCTCACTGGGCACCTGCTCCGGGCTGCATCCCTCTCCATGCCTTGGGGGTTCCCCTCTAATCAGAATTTCCCATGTTGCAGTGACAAAGACTTTTTTCCAGTTGTTTAAAGGCAGCTGCATTCAGCTCTTCTTCTCAGGCAGGTGGTTCACAGGAGATGCTGACCATGACACCCTCTTTGTGAGTCTCCCCGCTCTGATCCCAACACCCACTGCTGCTCCTTGGCACAAAACACAACCCCCTCTCCTTGTTTTCCATGGACACCTTTGTCAGAGAGCCATATCCACTGCAGCACTCCAGTAAGTGAGCTATTCCACCAGGCCTGCCATTCCAGCAAACCTTGATCAAAGCCCTTAGTATAAAATGCTAATTAAATGCAAGGCCTGTTCCGTACCCAAAGTGACACCAGGTACAGAGAGGGCAAAGTGCCCGGCACCAGGTGTGAGCAACAGAGCTGTGAAGACAATACAGAAACCCAAACTCACCTTACATATTACCTCTGAGACGGAACACCCTTTGATGGTGCCCCAGAGGATAAAAGGAGAAGGAAAGCTTCTCATGGGGAGCACTCACACAGGGTCAGGTGCTCAGCAGACCAGATTTGGTGACCCCAAATGCAGCCGTGCCCCTTTACATCAGTTGACAACATGACCTATGTAATGAAAACTCAAATCAGCTAAGGAATATAACCTTCCTTCATTCTAAATCCATTTCATTTAATGCTGTCACTTCTCTTTTCCATGCCAACATGCACGCTCAGGAGACAGACACATTTCAATACTCTCAGCTGGGAATCATGTTCTTGCAATGCTCATAGATGATGCACATTCTGTCTCTATTTGTGTTCCCCCTTTCAGATGGCATGGTGCCCACAAAACAAGCTGATTAGCACTTGCCCTGGGCTATCAAGGCAAGGCAATGGTATGTTTAGATCAGCAAACTGCATAACAATATAAATGTCATCTATTCTACAAGAAGCTTTGGCAGTATTTGCATCTTGTTCTTCATTGCATGGATGTGCCAAAAAGAAACATGAAGACTTGCAGAAGAAAGACAGGCATGGGATTTGCCACCCCTCCTGGTTGCCAAAACACGCTGTACAGCAGTGGGTGCCTCGTTATAATCCCCAAGGACCATCTACTGCGTGTCAGATTGTACGTGAACACCACTGAGACAGATATAAATATATATATATCTCCTTTTTTGTTCAGCCAGGCTCATAAGCAGAAATGAACCTCAAACAGTGTGTCTGGCACAGTTCAAGACATGATCTGTACACTTGCCCAGAAAAGATGGCATCCAGCCTAAAGAGAATAGCCCTGGGTGGTCACTGGCTGCTTGTGCAACATCTCTGCTGACAGGGCAGGCTGCAGCAATCCGCAGCAGCTCCAGTGGATAATGGGCTCAGGATACTGAGTTTAGGACACTGGAGCTGCAGTGCATGCCAGGCCTCTAATGGCCTGGCACTCATTAGCATCTGGTTCTTCCTGGGGACCTATAGGACATGAAATGATGGGCTCAGGCCAATCCCTGGTGAGCAAACGTCAGCACCATTCTCACAGCGAGTACCCATCTCGTGGGCTTGGGGAGGGAGCCAAGGGCTGAAGGGAAGAAAGGCTGATCTAGGCTCATTGTCAGTGAGGGGACTTCCCAGGACAGGGCTGGGGACAACTAGCAGGGTTCAGAACTGTTGCCTGTACAAGTCTTGCTTAAATCTCCAGCAGATGGCACAGGATACAGGAACCACAGAATCACAGAATGGTTTGGGTTGGGAGGGACCTTAAAGGTCATCTCTTTCAACTCCACTGCCATGGGCAGGACACCTTCCACTAGACCAGGTTGCTCAGAACTCCGTCCATCCTGGCCTTGAACACTTCCAGGAATAGAGCAGAGATACAGAGCAGGAAAGATGCAGTGAAGGAGAGAGAAAACTGTCAAAGGAAAGAGAACTCTGCAGGTGAACAGAAAAACACCATGGCATGATGTGCTTTGTGAAGTAACAAATGCACATCACCAGGAACGGAAACTGCATTGCAAGTTCACCACTAAACAGGACACTGTGGCAAATTCAAGGATCATTTACTGGATTTTACAGGTCTTTCTCTGCAATTTATGTTTTGTTTCCGTGTCAGGAGCCAAGGGCAGTGTTACAGGTAACCCCTCAACTTTTCTGTGCCAATCAACCCACCAGCCGAGGCAGAGCTCTCAGCACCCAAGAATCTAACAACACCTTCCTCCTATAGCAAACCCAAGAGCTTTCTGCACAGTTTGTATAAACTCACAACCAAATGCTTCACCCTGACTACTTATTAATGACTATTATTTGCTCGATTCAAGTTCTAGTTTTACAGCAAACACACAAACCCCTTGAACTAACTCTTCCAACCGCTGCTTATGAGTGAGGTTCCTTCTCTGAGATCCTCCTCATTGCTCTGCTTAACCTCAGTGCATTTCCCTTTCACTGTACAAGTCTTGGGTCAGTGCTGGAACCACAGACAGTAAAACTCCAGAGTGCCTCTCCTAAGAAGATTATGTGAAGTGCCACTTAGCATTAAATTTCTATTTGAAAATGGAAGGTTTCTTATTCTTAGTTATGCCCATGAAAAATGAGAAAAGTTAATTTGTGTTCTTAATATTAAAGGGGAGTTCTTAACTTTTCCTTAGTCATGCCCTCCTCCTATTGCATATTCCTCATAAATTCATATTCACAATACCTTCTGTTAACTTCTTTTATTTCTGAAAATAGAATTGGGTCTGAAATGCTTTTGTTTGGTTAGCAGTATCCAGATGCATTAAACTTCTATTACATAAGAGGATTTGTGCTTTACATTAAGGTTTTCAGGAGAGAGATATTTAGAAGATTATGAAATACGCTTGTGGCGGAAAAAAAAAGAAAAAGAAGAATGTTGGAACATATCCATCAATATTTCAGTATAAATTGTTGAAGCACCAGAATTACACGGTGCAATTATCTTGCACAATGTATAGCTCCTAGCACTGATCTTTACATTTAAGAGAAAAAGTGGTTTAATACATCGCAAATGAATGTTCATTAAGTTGTTGGGAAAAATTCTGTCACAATTGAAGAATGAAACTACTGCACCTTGCACATCTGTTTAAAAAGTCTTTGCTACTCTGGCTGTATCAGGCATAAGTGGGATATTCTTGTCTACATCTATCTTTATACAAAATCAGATTCTTTCTGACTCTTGCCCCCAGATCCCATGTGTGCTCTCCCAGTGGGCAGTGCCACACTGCACATGAAATCTTTAACAAAGCCAGTGGTACTTTGGATCCTTGGGGGTCCCTTCCAACTCCGGACATTTATGATTCTATGATGCTTTGGATGAGCTGGAAAACTGGAGTCAGGCTCAAGAAAGCATTATGTTAAAAGACTTGGATTTCTCTTAAGGATTTTATTTTTTTTAAGAGAACAACTAGAGACAATTCTGCTAATATGTCACAGAGTAATTTTTTTTATTGTGTCCCCCCCCGCCCTTATATTCTGCCTCTGCAGAAATAGTTCCTCGTTGCCTATCCACTGACCTACCCGTTTTCCAAAGTGTTTGGTGAATCAGTCTGGGGTGTGATCACACACCATGTAAATACCAGCCCCATTTATGGCATGTATATTTAAGATGATAAACAGGGCAGGTTTTGCAATGGTAATGTGGGACACAAGAAGAGCCCAAACAAAGAATCCCATTGACATTGCTGTGTTTTGGATCAGGCCCACTGAGAATGTGAAGAGGGAATAAGAAGCAGGATGGCTATTCCCTTCCAGTGAATATGCAAAGTTCTCTGCTCACATACAAAGGGAGCAGTTTTACACTGATGTAGATCATGCTCCATGGATAATCAGCCCACTATTCACTCCCCCAGCTCTGCGGAAGCGCAATCAGGAAAGCATTATGAAGAAAAACCTGCCCTGCAGGGATAGACTTGCTTTAATAATGTTTATGACTTGTCCATATTGTATTTATGTCTGGAAGTTGATTCCTTGGGTTTTCCCACCCTTCCCCCATTCTCAGCCCCAAAGACAATTTGATGCTCCACCAAGATAAATGGGGAAAGCACCAGTGAGTGATGGACATGACTCTCCTCTCTACAGGCTCAAGGTTCCATCCAGAAATAGCACTTGATTTTTGGTCTAACACACAGGTCAAACCTCACCTTTTCCTGAAGTGACTGATCCAAAACCAATCCCGTGCTCCACAAATTAAAAGGTTTGGCCAGAAAGTGCAACCTTTACTCTGGTCAGCTGCTGCCCTTCTGCTCTGAAAACAGCCCAGATTTACAGCCCAAACAGCAATAACAGAAGAAAATGATTGAAGATTTCCTCCAGTATCTGCCAGGCTCACAATTTTCACTGAGCTTTACAAATGTGTCATCAATACTAGTTCTTTTAAAGCCATCAATCTCAGTCACCCAAATCCTTCAGAGGAAACAAATCCAAGAGAGGAACCAATCTGCAGAGCAATTGCAGAGAGACAGGCTGTGAGAAAACCCAGGCAGAGACTCGCTTCGTCTGTGTGCTCCCAGACAGGTTCTGCAGCAGAAATCTGCTGGGTTTGCTCTCCCTGGGAGATTCCACTTGGATTGCACGGCTTGCTGCCAAAAACCTGCCCCAAACTTCCCAACCTTCCTGTACTTTCAAGAGTCACCAAATGCTGAAGCTTGATTTGGCTTATCTGGCAGGTTAACCTGGTGGGATTCAAAGGCATGCACTGAAATTAAAACTCCACAAAGGAAGATAGAAAGGAATTCATAAGTTATAGGAATTTCTTGGGCATTTTTCTGCATTTCACTGTTGCCCAAGTGCTTTGATCAACACTGCTGTAAGCTATGAAAATCCCTGATTCTGTGGGTGCCTGTTTGCTCAGATCCAAAGCTGGATATGTATCCAGGGATGCCTTAAATCACCAGAGAAAACCCTTTCAGAGTGGCCTAAGAGCTCTTGGCCACACCTAGGCTTGCAAACAATCCACTCCTGATAACAGAGCACAACCCATTGCAGCACACACCCCCAGGAGGAGGCAAGGCCATTTATAGCACTTGGGGACCACGAAACATTTGGGCTCCCCAAACTCCAGGCTGCTCCGTGGAGCCTTCCAAGCCCTGCAGCACGGGCTGACTGCACATGAACACTGGAGAGAGCAGACAAAGCTGAGTCTCAGAGTGCACTGAACTGCACTGAGCACAGAGGGGTCACCACCAAAATGAGAAATATGGGGTTTGTCCATGGCTTTGAGGTCTTCCCTGACTTCTGCAAGGAGATGGAGCAGTGGAGCCCCTCCCAAAGGTTCTGCTGACCTCTTCTTGGCAGTATGTGCATGCAAGCAAGGGCAGGTGGAGGTGAGCATCTGTGGCTCCTGTGCCTCACAGCTGCACTGAAACCTTTGTTCCATTTTCCAGCACTAAGGTTCTTCTAAAAGACATAAAATAAACAAGTCAGTCATGGTTTTGCTCTCCCCTGCACCACTCAGCACCCGTATCTGCCTACAAGAAAAGCCCCCGAAAGCCACAAGGTTTCTTTTTTTATTTACCTTTTTTATCTTTGCTTATTTTCCCTGGTGAAAAGTAACCCAAGCTTGGCTTAGTATAAACCTAGCCAGAAACAAAAACCCTCTTGAATTCCTCTTCATTATAAATGGATTGTCAATGTGTTAAATAAATCAGTGAAAATGGAAATCCAAAAATAAATAGCCATCCTGCTGTTGCCATGACAACTCAAATTTTTTACCTGGACAGAGATTTTATGTTTCACAGTTAGTAATCACTGAAAAGGAGGGTCACTTTTTTTTTAATTCTGGCATATTTCACCACCTACCCCCAACATAAAAAAGGGATTTTTTTTTTTGTTATTTTTTAGCAAATGAGAGGACGATCAAAGAAAGGAGCTATTTTTCATTGCAGATAGCATAAAGGAAACACAACCCATGTACAACAACAGAGCTTATAACTTCTACTCCGCCCTGAAAGGACAGAGAGCACAAAATATTACAGAGATCTTTTCAGGCTTTAACGTAGCCCTGTTATGCAAAAGGTATGGCATGTACAGAATAAGGTTTACATACCTTAAAACCGTATTTTGGCTCATCTATTAAGGCAGTTTTACTACAGTAAAAAGCAACATCATCTCAGAACATCAGCAGACAGTATTTTGCAATTCGTGCCATGGTTCATGCAAGTGAAATATGTGTCTAAATGACCCAGCAGCCCAGGCTGCAAAATTATTACACTGCCTGGTCCTTGAAATGGTAGAAATCAATCCAATTTCCTCACAGTCCACGAGGGAAGGCTCAAAACACTGAAAAATCACATATTGCACTGGAATTAACTCCTGAGTTCTACTGGGATGGGAAGGAACATCCTCCTTCGCTGGGGTGGGAAATTGAGAGGAATTCAGCAGAGAGGCAAAAGCCACTAAGGGGACCCCAAGGGGCACCTGGGAAGCTCTTGAGCAGCCCAGAAGTCACAGAAAGGTCTTTCATTCCATGTTACCTGCTTTAAATAGTCTACTTGGTACCTCCTCGTCTGGAGGCTGGTGGGTGGATGATTCCTTTGGCTGGCAGACATTTGCAAGAAGCCTTTCCTTCACCCCAAGAGGTGACAAAACAAACCAAAAAAGAAGAAAAAGAAAAAGCCAAAATACATAAAGAGTTCAGAAATTCAAAAGGCAGTTTAATAAAAAAAAATCACTTGAAAAACAGCTTTGGAATTTCGCTTTGGAATGTTTCCATTAGTTAATTTCTTTGTTAAATGTTTACAGAAATAAGATGAACTTTCAAAACAACCTGGTCTTGGGCAAAATATTGTCTTCAATTTGAAACTTTGTAACTTGTTTCCAAAAAAAAAGAGAAAACAACCAAAACACCAACAACGCCACTTCAAACAAACCCCAACCAACCAAGTACCAAAAGAAGAAACAAAACCCCCCAACATTCAGAGTTGGCGGTGGGGAGGAAGCAGCAGTAAACCAAACTGCTCACATCGAAGAAGCTCCACAAATCAGCCTTTTCCACAAAAAACATCTTTTGTCAGAAAATGTCTTGACCTGCATTAAATTGAATTAATTCATCTTGGTCAAAATCCAGCCTACTGGCAATAAAATGCTAAATACACCCCAAATCAGCAACAATGTCCCTGGCAGTACAGTGATACCTTCCCAGAGAATCATCTCCAATATCTCTGCCCGGGTGAAATAGCTTTTCCAATTAAATGTTTGCTTAGTTTTGTCACCAATGTATGCTCTTAGCAGGCCAAGCCTGTAGCCAGTCACTGTTATTTTTATGGCTCTGCATCCACACATGTGCACACACGCAGGGACAGGGAAAGCTCGAAACAAATCTGGGTGTTTGCATCCTGCCTTGCCCGAAAAGCAAAGCAGACTGTGCAAGCAGCAGCCAGTGAAAGCAAGCATTCAGTTCCCCTCAGAGGCTCGTTTTCCTCTAAATGGGCCTCTCAGACTCAGTGACAACTCTTTGCTGCCTGAGAGAAAAAAAAAATAAAAAAACTGGAATAGAAAAAAAAAAAAGAACCTATTTTCCAGTGCAAAGTAATCCCTGCTCCATTGCCATGGCACCAGACATCCGTCTCTTTCTTTCATTGACCAGACGAGGTCCTCCTCAGCCTCCAGCTTCTTTTTAAAAAAAAAAAAAAAAAATAGCTTTTTTTTTTGTTCGTGTGTGTGTGTGTGCGCGCCTGAATTTGTTTCCTTGGTAGGAAAAGGAGTCATTAAAGTATTAGTTTAGGTTGATTGATTCTTTGGGGATGGAAGAGGGTTGTGGGGCTTTGTAATCTCTGACATGATCTCAAAACAGAGGCTCTTCAGCGTGATACAATATTGAAATAAGAAAAGGAAGATGCAGCTCTCACCCCTTGGAAAGCCAAACAGCACAGTTTGCAGGCTGGGAGTTGAATCTCTTCCAAAAAACTCCCTCATTTCTTCAAGGTATAGTGAACACTTGTGAAATAAAGGAGGAGTATAATGTAATCTTTTTCTTTTAACTTCAGAGCAGTTTATGTGGCACGATTCTGACATGCTCTCAGCATGACTGCAGCAAGATATAAAAATAAACCCAAGAAGAGCAAAAACCAGGAACTGAGTCAGATTAAAATGAAAAATACAAGGGAAAACATATAAAAATAAATATATACATTCAAAGACATACTATTGCTGAAAAATATACAGATACTGCAGAGGTTACTCAAACCACCTTAATTCTGCCCCTGTATTTTTGGATTACCTCCTATCCTCTTCTCCTTCCCCAGCTAAGGAAAGCCACCCCATTCCCAGCTTTTTTTTGGGTGAACACAGTGGCACAGAAGTGCTGGGTGATGACTCAGCATCTGTTGCTTCTTCCAGTGGATTACTTTATTGGGTCAGTTTAAGGGACATCCCTGGTGGCATCTCTGGCTCTGGGAAGCTGCAGGTCTTCCTGCGGGGGGATGTTGCAGGTGCTTGGCTTTTTTCAGGAATGGTTCAGCACCTTGGCAGGATCTGGTGGCAAGAAAACGTGTGTGCAACACCCATGCAACTGGATGTGCTGTGTGTGCTGACTTAAGGGAAAGAGGGTTTTTGTGGGGGAACAAACAAAAGAAAATTTCTCTGGCACACAGAAATATCTTTGGCTGCTCTGTATTAATGAATAATTCCAAATCACCACCCATCGCTCCAACGGGAGCCCTGACAAGACAGATGGCTCCGAACTGCCACCGTTCACCTTTTGGTTTCATGAAAAAATCAATTTTCTGTGGCATCCCCAGACCAGAGCAGGAGGAGGCAGGGACAGGGAGCAAACGGATATGCAGAGCACACCCGGACTGCGCCACCACAGCGCACGCGCCGGCACCACCACACTGCATTGATCCCCCCTGGCTCCTGCAATCTGATCAATTTTGCATTCAGTGCAGACCCAGAGTGAATTTATTACTCCTAGGAAACTTTCTGGCAGAAAAGGAGATGGATCCGTTACGGCAGAGCCCAGGGTTTCAGTCAGGCAGCTCCTGCAGTTTCTGACTCGTCCCTTTCCAAGCTAAAGGGGTACCCGATTTAAGAGCAGCAGGTTTAGCACTGATGGTCACACGAATGCTCCTGGCATTATGGCATTTCCCAGAGGCCCCCCTGTGCTACACAGATTTCAACATTTAGATTGCAAAGAGCAAAGGGAAAGGGAGAAGGAGAAACAGAGATGACTTGAAACGCGCTCATGACATCATGCCATCACTCTGAGTCCAAACCATTTATCAACCTGTAGCCCACAGCCAATTCCTCCCACCCAGGGCCAAGAGGACACTTTTGTTGGACACAAGGGACAAAGTTACCTTGCAATGTTTGGATGCTTTGGCATTTACATCTCTCAGAAATCATCTCCCACTCCATTAAGGAAAATGTGTCTCTCCCAGTTGACACAACTGTGAAACCAACTTCTGTCTGACACTTCCACATGTGACAGGAGCACAGAGAGAGAGCCAGGAGAAACCTTCTTCTGTCATAGGGCTCCAATTCAGGGTCAGGATTTTTTACAGCCCTAGGAAAGAGAGGATGCTTTTCTGTTCCAGAAGAATCCAGGCTCCAGGAAGATTCTCTGGCTCATTTTATACACAACAGTGCATTCAACATCCACATTCAATCATTTGTGCCACATGCAACCAGAAATTACAGTAAATTGAGCCCAGGAGAAAGAAGAGAGAAAACTGTTGATGTCACTGCTGTCCCTGGAAAGCATGGGTAACAGTGAGGGAATGCTGCTTCCTTAGGCAGGGAAGGGGGGCATTATGTGATCTCTCTTTGCTTTTAGTTCTCTTTCCATCCACACACAGTTTGTAACCCAATACCAGCCCCAGAATATTTTCCTGCCTCCTTTAAAACGTCTGGGTAGAGGTTATGAACTCCAATGTGATTAGTGCTGCAAAAAGGAAGGGAATACCATGGAGCAAGATGGCAGATGTTGGACAATTAGGTGGCAACACGTTTGTAGCTCAATGACCTTTATGATTTGCTTCAGTTTCTGTAAGATGAAGCTGGGATATAGATATAAATTGGGATATGCTTTGAGCCAAATAAAATCATGGTACTTATACCCAGAAACATACTGTGATCCTTTCAGCCCAGAGCTTCCAATCCTCATCTCCCCCTCCCCCTCCTCACTCCACATAGCATGATGGATTTGCTCTTGACTAGCAGGACTGTCCATGGCAGACAGATCAGGCACTTTACGTGAATTCTTTTTTGTCTGTTGTCTATTCCTACCTCACACAATCCCTCCCGAGGATGCTCTGGGATTGGCTCTAAACTGCCTCCTTCCCATCAGGAATTTTATCAAAGCAAATAAAAATTAAAGCACTACCAAAGCACAAGGGTAGCATATCACACCTGACCTCTCACAGGCACCAGGTGCCAGAGAGGGGAAGACAGGTTTCCTCCAGTGCCACTCCTGCAAGGCACAATAAAATGAGAGTCAGGACAAATAGAACTGAGCTGAGCTTCACACAGACCCGAGGCAGCTCCTACACAGAGTACATCAACACCAGCAAGAGTTACACCACGGTGAATCCAATACACAGCAAAACTAATTTTGGTCTATAATTCCTCAAAGCTCTTTCACCAGCATAATGAAAATTATCAAATTTGCCAAAATCCCATTGTCTGTGCTACTCTGCACTTCCCTCCATAACCAATTCCACAGGCAACCAGAAGAGGGGGATCACATACAGGACTGACCAAAAGGTGAGCTTACCACCAGAAGCAGTTTTCCTTTAACAGATTTTTTTATTAATTTAAATTTGCCCTTTCCCTACGCCAATTCCCACTAGGGACAGAAAAAAAAACCCTCCTTTCCAAGAATCCCTGTACCATGTGAACAAAGCTGCAGTCAGTGAGGTGAGGTGGTAACAGGGCAATTTATGGTGGGTTTAGTAGGGAAAGCATGGGTTTAAGTTAAACCACATTAAATTAGAAAGAAAAAAAATATTTTGTTCCTGAGAAAAAGTAATAATGGAACAAAAAGGAATAATAATGGAAAATAATGGGCCTCTGAGCAGCTTTTATGGACCTGATTCAGGTTCCACACATAAAATTGCAATGAAGTAGCATAATGCTGACAAACAGCCTGGCTGCAACGAGCTGGGGCACAAATCAGATCTAGTCATCTTTTGCTTCACTTTTGGGAGAGAAAATGCAATTCAGCACACAGAATGGACTAAACAGAAAGTTTATCAGCCCTACCTGAAGTGGGGGAGAGCCCAAGCCCTGAACTGGCCCACACTTCATGAACCCCACCAGCAGTGTAAGTCTAAATTTGTATCACTAGAGCCAAAATTTTGGAATTCAAGGGAAAACCTTCAACTCTAAAGTCATTAGGAAACCATTAAGAATTGAGCAGCTTTTTCTGCCCCAGCCTGCAGTCTCACAAGCCATCCTTCAGGTAGTGGGCTGGCTGAGATGAGGTCTCCCTCCCTCTCTGCTGCCCATCACCTGCCCCATCCTCATTTTCCTCACTCTGACCTTCCAGGATGCCATGCAGTTGCCAGATCCCTGCTTTTCCAGCATCCCCAAACACTCACTGAAGCAGAGCACCCACAAGGTACCCCAATGCCTTAGAGACCCCCAAAGTACTGCCGTCCATTGCTATGGTTTACAGGGATTTATCTTTTGGGATTTGAAGAGCAGAAATGCTGAGTTTAGCAGATTCTGGCACAGCAGAGAAGTGGATCAGGCATCCAGATCCTGTGGCCTCCCACACAAATCCCTGCCAGAATCCGTAACTTTTTTCCCCATTCCTTCTAGCAGGTCCATGCAATATGAAAAAAAAAAAACAAAACCACCAAAAAAACACAAACCAAAAAAGCAACAAAACCAAAATAAAAACAAAACCAACCAAACAAAAACCCACAAACGTAAAACAAAACAAACATCCCCCCTTAAAAATAATAAAAAAAAAAAAAAAACAGCAAAAAACCCAACAAACAAACAAAAAAATCCCAATCTCTTTAGCTATTGTGGGCCAGATTTAAATTACAACCAAGGATGGATGCTGATTTAGTCAAGGTGGGTTCCAGGCACTGCCCAAGAAACCCTACCAAAAAATTAAACGTATTTTCCCTGGCTTACTTTCACAGAGGCAAGAAACCATGTTCAGAAATAATCCAGTCAGAGCCTGGGGACCTTTTCCAGGGCGGGGGGGGCGGGGAAGCCAAAAAGCAAAGCAGGCTCCTTGTGGTGTTGGGAGCCCTGGGGAAGGAGGGGCAGACCCGGGCTGGGAAGGGCTGCGAGCCCGGGCGGAGCGGGGCAGCCCGGACAATGGGATGAGCAACCTTTGTCGGGAACAAAAGACATCTGCTGAGTAAAACAGGAATTGCCTGAGAACAAGGACAAAGCCAGACAGTATCACATGACGGGCCGGTCTGCTCCAGCAAGATGCCAGGGTCAAAGGCAGCGAATGCACCCGGGAAGTCAAGAGGAATCAATAATGCTAAAGAACTCGGGGCTGGAGCAAATCGCTGCAGGCGCGGCTAAACCGGGCTCGGGGCGATGCGAGCCCGACGTGTGGCACGGCGGCACCGGCAGGCTGAGCTTCCCACGGCACGGTTGAATGTGGATGTTTGTTATCCGGCGGGTTTTAGAGCCCGAAACGGGAGGAGGACGAGGAGGCCCCGGGTTTTCAGAAGCGCACTCAGTGCCCACGCAAAGAGGCTGTTTAATAACAAACCCCACTGCCAAACCACCCCCTCGTCAGAGTAGATTGCAGCTCCCAAATGCTGCTGCCTGTGCATTTATGTGCGTATTGTCACACTCACAAGCAATGCCTCCCCATCCAGATCAGCCATCAATAACCAGGCACGGTACAGATGTTGCACACAGAAATGACTCTCTCTCAAGGAAGGTTTGAGCCTAAAATTTGGAAGGTCCTTATTCTAGTCCCTGAAGCACCACCACGCTCTGCTTAACCTTGGTCAGGTCAACTCACCCCTCAGTGCCTCAGTTTGTAAGACAGGAGTGCACCTCTGTACCCCCCCTTTGGGATGTTTTTCTGAGAGTAAAATAGGACAGACCCTGATATTCCCGTAATATAGGCCAGGCAGGAGCTACATTTACGTGAGAAGAATTATTACAGGGTTTAACCCAATTATTAACACATCATTTACTCAAAGTTAGCTATAGCTCAAGAAAGTGTCAACCTCCTGTTAACTGGTACCTCTACAGGTCCTTCTCTCTCTCCACATCAGTCCTGGCATGGAGATGATTTTACATCATGAAAATGGCTCAGTTATTTCAACCTCTCATTCCAAACTGGCTGGTGATGTCCTACCTACCATCCCCAAAGACAACACTAGGAAAAAATCTCTCCTCCTTACTTCAGATTCCAAGTCAGATTATGTCCCTCAGCTCCTCCCTTTGTAACTCCTCTGGCTGCCTGTAATTCAGCACAATTATTCCATCCAGGTATATTGAAAAAATCCAAATTGATTTTCCCTTAATAAAGCTCAGAAATCTATGAAAAGATGATGTGCCCCTTGAAAATGTTCTAAAAAATCCTAAAAATTATTATGTTTCATAGTATGGGGGGGGGTTAACTCTTCCTTCTAAACCCACTTGCTCCAGTTGAGAAATTTTACAAAAAATACATTTAAAAGTTTCATTTCCTACTTTTTAACATCTCATCTTTTATCCTTAAAGGCTTCTATGTGCATCTTTCTGTACATGTTCAACAGTTTAGTCCACCTTGACAATTCCTGGAACTATAACGTGAATTTTATTGTTAGCACAGCACTGCAGGGAAACCTATAATTAAAATACACCAAATACACAATTTAAAATATACAAATGAATTCCAAGCAATTCAGCCCAAGAAATGCAGAGAAGAGAGGGAATGCAAAAGGAGGCACTACTCAGCAATCCACATCTAAGGAATTAACTGAATAGAAGCAATCTGAATCAAACAGTAGCAAAATAGCATTACAGCACACATTACCACTTTCCCTGGCATCTCTCTCCCAATCATCTAAATGGTTCATTTAACCTGTTCCTAAGTGCCTCTGTGGAAAAAAAATGCAAATTTTTTTCTGCCAGTAAAAATGACTCATCACTTAAGCAGGAGGATCTTAACCCAAGTCAGCAAATAAGTTAAAAGTGAAATCAGGAATGTAGATAAGCCACAAAGCCACGAGCAAAGATGAGTCTACATCAAAGAGTGGCATAGAAAGCACAGCTTAAATATGTTAATGAGTGCCAGAAAGTCATGTCTTGGCCTGAAAGATTATGCACTTCAACACCTAAACCTGCTACCATCACAAAAAAACCCCCAGATTTCTGCAACCTGCAGCAAACCCCCTCCTGTGGGAGCCAGCATGTGTAGGATGGAGCACAGCTGTCAAGAGGACATGGAAAGGAGTTTTGGGATTTTCCCCATTTGATCTCCTGTTTCCCCAGGAGTTCTACTCACAGAAACCCAGAATGGTTTGGGTTGGAAGGGACCTTAAAGCTCATCCAGTTCCACCCCCTGCCCTGGGCGGGGACACCTCCCACTAGACCAAGTTGCTCCAAACTCGCCTTGGACACTTCCAGGGGTGGGAAATATCACAAATCATGGCTGGTATTGATCAGTCATACACATTTCTGGTAGAGGAAAGCAGATGAAAGCTCCTCTACGCTCCAGACACAATAAAGCACAAAACACCACAGAGAGGCTTTTATAGAGCAGGAGAAGAGAAGGAATTAGGAAACCTAATACCAAAGAGGCCCCAATGCTCCTCTGAGCTCTGCAAAGCAGCTGGGTGAAGTATTTCAGGCTGAACAGGACTAAGCACAGATATTATTGTTATTATTTATTACATAACACCCCATATTGCTGCATTTTCAATTCACCCACAATCACCTCCTGGAGCACTTACACTGTCACTGGGTTCTTACACTGCCCTAGTTTTCCAGCTTTCTTCTATCTAGGTAAATACAGAGGGCCCATCTCGGAGGCAGCTGAGTACCTATTATATCCTGCTGTTTCTCCCTCGCACTTATCCTATTATGCCATTACAGCTGGTGTAGGGTTGTGTGTTTTCTATTTTGTGACATAATATTGTGGGCCCAATTCCACCATCCCTAACACAGGCGTGCCGGTAAGAGCCCTTCATGTGGCAAGAGTCAGGGCTACAAATGGTGAGGCTGGATCTAGGATCTGTTCATTCCCACAGAAACTATGCCTCCCATTTTTATATAAATTACCATTGTGTGTGTATATAAAGGCAGTACTGACCCAAAATAACAACCACAGCAAATAAAGCCACTTAATATGTGCAAATAGAGACAACTTGGAGGCACATCAGAATGAATAACCCCTCTCTGCCTTTTAAGCAGAGAGAAAAATTGCTTCAGGAGTTGTTTTCTCAGCTCCTTCCACCTCCTGCAGCTGAAGGTACCTGAGCCCAAAATGGGAGGTGAGCAGTGCCAGTAGGGGATGAATCTTTCCTGTGTCATAAACTCCTTGTGCAGAGGGATTTTTGTGACTTTTTCTCCTCAAAATCTCCACTGATACTTTTGTTCCTGGAACAAAGTCAAAGCACCCCTGTGGTCCTGCAGCAGTTTGTGGTGCCATTCTGAGCATCTGTCCATGACCTTACAAACACTGGGCACCTGAGGCTGGGATAAATGTCAGTTTACTCCCAGCCCAGCACACTGTGGATGGACAAGAGCTGATTAGGAGGAGCTCCAAGTCAAATTAAAACAGGACAATAGGGCAGAAGGACTGAGCAGACACACTGGATCCGGGACACGGAAGGCTCCTCCAGCCTTTCATCTCTGCCTGAACAAAACACACCACAGGAAATGGATACGAGCTGCGAAATTGTCACACAGTCCCTGTGACCCATTCCATAACTATCCGAGGCTTATTATTTCTATTAGTACATATCTAGAAGGTACTGAACACAACAGGGTGGTAATTTATTAAGCTCTGCATCAACAAAGAGTAAAAATCTTTGAAAGCCATGGGGAATTAATTGCCTCAAGTTAAGAACATCTCCTGAGCTGAAGCAGGCATTATTTTTAAGAACAGAGTAGGTTCCTAAATCTCTTTTTCAAACTGCTGCTCTCAAGAATTCTCCTATGGCCACAGAGAAGAGCCACTGCAATGCCACCACTTGCAGAGCTCTGCTGCTTCAATCCCAACCCTTGTCAACAAGAGCAAAGGTCCTGGATCAATGCTGAGACCGTGGTCGAGGAATAATAAGCACATTTCCATCCTGCTCAAGAACATCAAGTAATTGCAAAATAGCATAGTTATCAATTAGTTAGGGGCTTTTGTCATAATCTTAGTTTTTTTAAAAAGGACTATAATGAGAATATAAATTGTAGTCTCAGTGTTATATTGTATCCATAGCTGCTGTTACAGCTGACCTGCTTATCAGAGCAAAAGGAGGAGATATTCAAGTTGATGAAAAGCAAATTCTGCTTTTGTGCTCCTTCTCCAACTTTTAAAACAGCCTGCACTAATCTGCCTCCAGAGCCACCAGAATAGGGAAATACATCAACGAGGCTAATTCTTAATTCTAAAGAAACTGGAAGATACTGAACCAAAGGGGACCAGAAGAGCATTAGAAGAAACTGTCAAAGAGGAAGGAAGGATATTTGTAGTACCCAAGGGCTTTTGCTCAAATCAACCCCATCCCTGAGCTCGGAGATTATCTGCACTGAGATCTCTCTGCAAAATAAATAAAATCCTCAGTCCTTCATAATTTCAGTTACGTGTTAAGTGAATTAACCACCATCTGTCTGGACCACATGAACTCAGGGGACAGACCACGGTGTTCCTGAAATCTTGCACCAAAATGTGAGTCAGCTCTCTAGGAAAACTCAATAGGAAATGAAAGCTGTTGACCTGACAGTGACTTTCCTGGCATAGTTGAAACAGGCTCACTGAGTAACAGTAATGCAAAATGCAGGACCAGTTTACTGAGAAGAATTCCAAAGAATTTAGTGCACTTTAAGATACTGAGGTTACCACAGGGAGCTCAGTTTTGTCTGCTGTACGATTTGGGGGCTGATTTCCAGCAGCTTCTTGTTTAGCAGGCTGAACCCCCCCTGTAAATAAGTCAATACAGGATAATCCACATGTTAGGAAGAGTTTGACTCAAAATCCACTGGACCTCCCTGAAAGAACCCCACCAGTTTGCTGGGGGTTGCATCAGCTTCCATGAAGTGAAACTAAGGGTCTTAAGAGGGAAATACATTTTTAGTAAATAGTGCCTAGATTTGGCTGATGTAAAAGGTGTTAAGTCATGTTATTTTATTCTGCAAAGTCCCACTGGCAGCAGCAACACATATGGAAAGTAGGGTCATTCCCCTCCATTACCCCACAAACCACATGGTCAGCTCTGTTCAGCCATAATTCCAACCATGCCATCTTGGGGGTGGATCCAGTCCAACACTCCTGTGGGGAATTTTTCCGACAAACTACACAATTCTATTTAAACATCACAGCTTAAATTGTACCTGACAGGGAGCCTGACATAAATTGCCTAGTCTTTGTTTGTGGTTTGCACTTGTTGCCAGTGTCTGTCAATCTCTTCCTAAAGCCAAAATCAGATCCCAACAAACACACCAAGCTTTGGACTGCACTGAAACCCATCAAGAACAGACTCACAACTTACAGTAGTTTCATAATTTTCCATATCATACATTCCTTTGCAACCCCTCTAATATCCTTGTCCTAGAGACTGTAGAGAAGCATCCCAATGAATTGAAATGATGTTACAGTGAGACAAAGCAGTGAGAGATGAAAATTAGGTTTGTTGCTTCTATTTCTCCTGTGATAAAACCAGTTGTCATCATAATCAATGCCCATCTTTATGGTGGATTAGTTCCTGAAGACATCTAGAGGCACCTCTTAAAATCAGCCTATAATTTCACAAAAACAAACTTATATCAATAATTCATCAGGTTTTTATCTACAAGTGTGCAGCCTGGGGCTCTTTAGCTTGCTAGTTTGCCATAGCTACCCTGTCCAGATATCCCAGGACTGCACCCAGGACCTTCAAAGTTAAACCAACAATTCTGTACATCCTGAGCTGCAGGGTCTAAGAGCCAGGACAGACCCAGTTCCTCTGAGATTTGGGCACTCAAGTGGTGCATAACAGAATCATCAAGGTTAAAAAAGACCTCCAAGAACATCCAGTCCAATACACACTGACCAACAGATTGTACCCCTCTCTGAACAGTGGAGACTGGCCAGGAGCATCTCTGTTTAGTTTCCACTAATGATGATGCCAAGAGTGTTGGCTGGAACAGGCAAATGATTATGGTTTGGCCTAAAACTAGGGGACTTTAAGTGTTCATTAGCAGCACTGTCACATATCCAAGTTCACTCCTATTATGCCTATCAAGAATCAGAGTCATTCAGGTTGGCAAAGATCCTTAAGATCAAGTCCAACCTGTACCCCAGCCCAGAGCGCACAGTGCCACGTCCAGTCATTCCTTGGACACCTCCAGGGATGAGGACTCCACAGCCCCTTCCAATGCCCATTCCATGGAGAAATTCCTCCTGATGTCCAACCCTCCCCTGGCACAGCCTGAGGCTGTTTCCCCTTGTCCTGTTCCCGCTCCCCTTTCCTGTCAGGGAGTTGCAGAGAGAAATAAGGTCCCTCCTGAGCCTCCTTTTCTCCAGGCTGATCCCCCCAGCTCCCTCAGCTGCTCCTGGTGCTCCAGACCCTTCCCAACTCCATTCCCTCCTCTGGACACGCTCCAGCCCCTTTTTCTTGCAGTGAGGGGCCCAGAACTGGACAGGACAAGAGATGCCTCATTAGTGCTCAGCACAGCGGGACACTCACCTCAACACTCAGCACTGCGCCAGGAACAGACATCAGCTCAGGACTTAAAAAACGTATTTATGCCCCACTAACCTGCCATAATTAACCACTGCATCACACAGGCTGGTCCTGCACTGAGCATCCAAACCAACCCATTTGCAGCTTGTTCTCCCCACTTTGCAGACTCCCAGCCAGTGGAATATCCAGCTGTTGAGTTCAGGGGCCGGATCCAGTTCACAAGGCAGAAAATCTGGTCCCTGGGGAGGCTGGCTGAGCAACAGGCCAGACAAACTTGGATTGCTGTGGGGCTGCTTAAGTGTGTGAGAGGGCAAGACACAGGTCAGCAGCACTTATTAAGCTGCCAGTAAAAGGGGACACACATCAGACATGTACCAGTGGGTTCCACAAACACATGTCTAAACAACTGGACTCATATGGAGTTTCTATGTCTTCAACTGAATCATTCACGTGAGCACAGACACAGGTGCAGAAGTGCTGGTACGACTGTGGACTAATTGTATAGTAAATAATATGTATTTATTTGCATGTATAAATATGTATCTGTTAGATAAATATATCTATTTCCGGCTATAAATATATCTATTAAATAGAAATATACTTATTTAATAAATATATTGATATAATAATATTAATATATCTGTTACATAAAAATATATCTATTGAATGCACATTTATGTAATTATTATTAAAAATACATATGGATTATTTTAAGTCCTGCAGAGCCAGCACCCATATGATCTATATATTAAGGGAAAGCTCCGCCTGTGGCGTCTGTTTCAAATTTAAAGCAGCCCTGCTGCAATTAATCACAGCTTGCTTGATGAAGGACACAGCAGTGAAACAACAACAAGCATTCTGGACCACTACCCCTGTCATCTTCAGCCACAACAAGTTTATTTTAGACCTCAGAACAGGGAAGGTTTGTCATCCAGTCCCTGGTCTGATCTGTTCTTCTGAAAACTCCTCCTAAACCAGTAGGAAGCAGATGGCCCAAAAGATCATTTACAAATCATTTCCAAAGGTTTAGATTTCTCCATTACCTTCGGGATGGGGAGAGGTTTCCAAACAGAGATCAGTGTCCTCAGGAACAAATACTGTCCTAGTGACTGATCTGTCAGGTTGAGACATGGAACGTAAAATTAAGGAACACCCATCCAGCACTCAGGAAAGAGGGATGTGTTACCTTGCTATACAATTTAATTGCTGAACACTCACAACGTCAAATCCCAGATGGTTTGGGTTAGAGGGGACCTTAAAGCTCATCTAATTCCACACCCCTGCCATGGGCAGGGACACCTTCCACTAGACCAGGTCGCTTTGCATAATCACCACCACCATTTGATTCCCACTGCAAGGAGCTGAATTTTAATGCCAACCAGGTGTTTTCCTGAGCTGCAGCTTGTACCTGAATCAATTTATTTTTATCACTTACCCATTATTTATACAGAATTCAAAATGCATAACAGGAATAACTAAAATCACTTGACATGATGTCTTAACTCCAGCAGTTTATCAGCTTATTTCACAACAAAATGAGAAAGCCAAATAAACTGAGGAAAAAAGAACCATGGTTAGAGTGAAAATATCACACAGCTCATTTAGATCTGTGCCCACTGTCCCGCTCATCTATCCACAACCTTGACAAATACACAGATATATTAGAAGAATAAATCATTTCATGTGGTCAATACTGAAGAAGGGAGGTTTCAGGAGGGATTTGTATGTTGAGAAGGTGATGACTTGGCAGAAACTGGAAGGATGTCCATGCACAGGCAGGAATATGAACCAGAAATGGATATCAAGGTAGCCATCAACAGCAGAATGGGGGTAGCTATAACCAGGAACAAAGCCTGAGGTCAATTCTGTAGGAAGAAGAACATTACTTGCAACTGGTTTCTTGCTCTCTCAGCACTTACACCTAACACTGCCACATTCCTCAGGTGCTGGGGCCACATCACACCTGTGCTTTGTGTTGCCTCAGCTGGTTATACCTTCCCTCTACCCAGCATATCATGTAGCCTCTTAATCTCATCCCTTTATCCTTTTGCCACATAAAACAGGATGAAGCTGGACAAGAAAATGAGAACCTGTGAAGGATGGGAAAAGTATTAATAGTGCTGAGCTCCATTTCTCCTTTGGTAAAGCCCTAAACAGGCCTCTTAACCTTACAGAAATCACCGAGTGGTTTGGGTTGGATGGGAATGAAAAGATTGACTCATTCCACCCCCTGCCATGGGCAGGGACACCTCCCACTGTGCCAGGTTGCTCCAGCCTGGCCTTGGACACTTCCAGGGATCCAGGGCCTGCCCACCCTCCCAGCCAAGAGCTTCTTTCTAATATCTAATCTAAAACTCTCTAAATGACATTGGACATGACTCCCTTCTCAAATCACGCGGCAAAGAATGTTGTAAAACCAAAGGAACAAGCGGCAGGTAAAAACGCAGTCTGTGACTTGCCCTTTTTAAACCTGTAACTCACACTCAGGTTGAGCTTTTCAATACAGTCAAAGTCAGTGTAAGGAAACAAAACAATGTCCACAATTTTCAGAATATGCACAACAATTCCACAGTGACTGCTCTGGTTCAGCAAAGTGCATTCATGTCAATAAATGTGGGAATTCCATGCACAGGTTGGACAAGGTTACTGAGTATCTTCAAGTGTCTATATAAAACTGAAATTATACCACAAATCATTTTCCTACCCAAATCACCTTGTGGGAAAGGGTTATCCTGCAGAGCTGAAGGGATGTTCTCAAATCTGAATTAGGACAGATTTGAGCATATGAGGCACTTCTGACACAACACCAAAATACAGCAATTGCCTCAAGTTACAAAGGAAACAAAAATTATTAAAAAATTCTTTTCTTTCTTGCCAATATTGTCACATGGAAGTTTTTTGCTGTGCTCACAGACTAATGACTTTCAGAGTTCTCATTTACTTAAACTCTGTCCCATTTTGAACAAGGAGGAATGAAATCTGCCAGCACAAAACTGTCTTAGCCTCAGGGAAGATCAGCCCAAGAGGACAGAGTCTCCCCCAAGAACTTCCAGCTCACGCCCTGCACCTGAAGCAACATCTAACTGATGTTGAACATCCATTTTCACCAGATAAGGGTCTGTCCCCTCACATTTTCTGTATTCAGAATCTTTTCAACAGACATAGTCAACCACAAATTTGCACTGATTTGCTGAAAACCAACCTAATCTCACCCATTGGCAGAATAATTGCCTGACTGGTCTTTCATTCCACACTTCTTCCTCAGCTTCCCCTTGCTCAATGAGTCTCTCCAAGCAAGCTTTTCCCCGTGGAAGATATGTTCTTTCATGGCTTATTTCAGGCTCTTCCACTTTGAACAGGGCTGTAACTAACCTCTTTTCTACCTGTCAAGCTGAAATGGCTTTGCTCCTACCAAATAACACCTAATTCTATAAACAATGGTATGGAAACCAGCGACAATCCCTAGGGAAGGTGCTGTCCATGACATGCAGAGCCTGCCTGGACACAAAATTCATTGCAACAGCTTGGCTCTGGTGCTTTGTAAAACCCAAAAGCCCTGTAAATAGAGAGAGCTACCTAGCCAGTGATTTGAAGTGATATTGCTCTACCACCATGTGTCTCAGGTGGTAAAAGGACATGGATTTGGAATTAGCAAAAGGTTAATAAACCAGCGGTTCAGCCTTTCCTGGCGGGGGACCATAGAAACCCTCTGTAAGTATGCAATGCCACATTGGCCAGTGGAGTACAAGAACCCACTCTCTGATTAATCAACCAAATTCTCGTCAAATTTTCACAAAACACAACTTTACTGACACAATTTCCCTGCGTGAGAAGCAAACGCTTGGCAGGACTCAGCAATGAAGCTCCAAGCAGGGGAAACAATACTTGCCTGAACCTTGATGTGCGATGGAGCCTCTGGAGAAGAGGCAGCATTTGAGATCCTCTTCTTGTGCCTTCCTGGAGACTTCTGACCCTGACTCCCACCTTCAGAAGAATCCAGGTGACCCTTTCTCTCTCTTGTTTAAGAGCAATTCCCACTGAAGTCATCAAGTTACTCCTATGGGGGGAAAAAAAGAAGATATATTTATTCCTATGTAGAGCAGGACTATAAGGGTTGTGCTTCACTGAAATCCCACAAGGAAAAGTTAAATAGGTGCCTGGGATGGGAGCTGACACTGTACACAGTGCACTTCACCCTCAGATTACAGAATGGACCTGAGGGGGGAAAAAGCCTTTTTATTTTCCCATATTAAAATCAACATGAACACAAGTTGGTTTGATTAGTTAGGAGATAAAATTAATTTAAAAAATTAAACACAGAGTGAAGCTTTCCCTTCTGACCCTGAAACAGTTCTCTCAATCCCCAGGCTGTAACAGCTCTTCAGTCAATCCCACTGAATCACCTTTTTTTTGCAGCAAAAATAAGTCTGGGGGGCCAAATGTTTCTGCCTTTGGGCCGAATAAACTTCTTTTTCCCCCAGGGTAGACCTGACCCCAGCTCAGCCACCACCACCAACATTCCCACTGACACTGTGGAATATCCAGACATGCAAAATTGCACTCCAGGTTCTTTGGTGGGAGGATAGTATTTTCCTATCCAGACCTACCTAAAGAAAACACATCAAGTTATTCAAATATTTATTCTTAGATTCTGGAAGGTCAGACTGATAGCACTTCTAAAGGGGGAGTAATGAGTGAAACTCAGGCTTTACACCCCTGTGTTTGCAATCAGCACGAAGTCACTCAGCAGGCATCTTTCATCAGGAGTGTAAAATGAGAGCTGTGCATGCATAAAGCACTGCCAGATAAGCCCACGGTCTCAAAAAGCAAAGAAATGAGCCTGATTCTGATTCATCAGTATTCATCAGTGGATTCAGTGGGACAGCTCGGAATTTACACTGGAATAACGAAAAATCAGGATTAGGTACCATCTGCCTCAGAGAGCCGAGCGCTCAGAACTGCTCCACACATTTGAATCCTCTTCCCCATTTCTTTAATCTCTTACACATTCCAGGTTTTCCATTCAGCTCCAATGACAAAAGATTTTTACAAAATGACAGTCCAGATTGAGAGAACAGAAATTACAACCCCTGACAAAAGAGAAGCCAAAGTTTTTATCAACGATAAGTGCTCCTTCCACGCAGACACTGGCCTGCAATGGTAAATATAAGGCAGATGTCGAATGGAAATTAAACATTGTGCTCCCAGGGTGGCCTCGGCTGCATTCAGAGTTTGATTTAAAACAAGGCCAGAGTTCTTTCATCATTTCTTAAAAAAGTTTCCAACCTAAAGATATTCCAAACAGACACATACTTGACCTAGAACTTGGCAATGCAAGACAATATTTAGGTGTAAAAACCACTAATATGGATAATAAAAGGTAAAGCAAGTTGTCTGTGGGATGGAAGGAGAGAATTTATTCATCAAATCTCTTCTATTTTGCCATTCTGAGACTTAAGAGTGAATTCAGGTGAAATATCTTGCCCCCTTTCTTTCAAACTAAATTCACACAAAACACTTATGTGGGAGACTCGGACAGCTCAATATTTTGAAATACAACCAAAACAAAAGCCCAACCATCCAGCACTTTAAGAAGTATTTCTCTGCAAGCTTCTTAAACAATATTTACATCTATGAAGGCACTCTGCCTGTTATTATTAGACATGATACAATAGCACGAGACATTTGCAATGACTTAGATATTCAGGCTCAAGGAGCACATATTTGAACGGTCTGTAGTGTTTTCTTTTAATAATTTCTGATCACATAATAGCTTAGTCAAAATAATGTAATAGTAGACCTCTAAAAAATAAATCCCCTAATTGCTAAATATACTGTACACTGAGGACAACAAGTATAAATTTAAGCGTTGAAAAGATGCTCGTATTTACAGAAGGTTAAAAGCATAAACTGAATTTCATTTGCTCCTCTTTCACTTTTCTAGTTGGTTTCTTTTTAAGACAAAAAACCCACTGAAAGTGAAATTAGTAGACTATTTCCAACTTGAATACGTAAATATGTTTGCCCTCTTCTTGGAAGTCATATTTCAGAAATAACATTATTTTCTAAACAATTTCATATCAAACGCAGTAAAACAAAAAACTTTTGAGGCCACGACTTTGTAACCTCCCTGAAGTTCTGAGCACCAGAAAAGCTGGCCTGTGCACACAAGACAATCAAACACATGCTTAAATGTCACGTAAAGTCCTGTCTGTATTATTTTTCCCCCCCCATGAAAGGAAGAAATTGTGACAAGATTTTACTTTCAGATGACCTGACAAACCAGCACGTTCTGGCATGAGCAGGACAGTCGCTCCCCCTACATTACCCAGCACAAGATTCAATCATCTGAAACACAAACCTCACTCTACACTGAGATATTTTCCAAATAAAACCAACTCGCAAACAGCATCTCTGGCCTTTTTAAAAATCATTTGCAATTTCTTTAAAACATAAAATATAGATGAGCGGATGGATGAATGAATGGACAGCTAGAGAAATGCTTTCAGTCATGCTTCCTCCCCCCACACCCTTAAAATTGAAAAGCATCAGTATCCAAATAGCAACAGGAAATTTTTACCTTGTGGCTAAATAGCTCACTGTTCACTTTGCAGCTGCCTCTATTTTTTGCTGGGCAAAACACCAATACAAAAGTCTTTCCTAAGAAAACCAAGCTTTTGACATAAGGGCAGCGACAAACGCAAAACCTACAAAGAATTTTTTTTCCCCCCGTCCCGTCGTTATAATTCCTAATTTTGTGGGATGTATTGCTGGGCTGTTTATCATAACAGTGTGCAATAAAAAGGACGACTAACTCTTGCAATTTTCTCCCTACTCCTCCCCTTGACAGGGGCCACTGATAGGGAAAGAGGCTCGGAAAAGCAGAGCAGTGAAAGGCTAAGAAACAATAGGCAACCATGGCTTTGACAATGCAGCCCTGAACCCTTTTTGCTCCCGCTGTGACACTTGCATTCAAGAGCAAGGGCGGCTGCCATCATAAGAATGGACAATGGCATGAGGAATACAAGGGAGAGGGGGGATAAAAAAAAAAAAAGGAAATCAGATGAATTCAGAGCTAAGATGGCAGAGCTCTCACCTTTTCCGCTTTTTTTCGAGTAATCTGGATGGAGACGTCCCGCAGAGAAGAGATAAAAAGGGTGTGCTGAACTGTTGGATGGTTCTGAAGACTTCTGCATTTGCAAACGCATTTTAGAACTATTTGTAGGGGTATATATGCTGCATGCCATCTCTCTGTCTCTGTCTCTCTCTCTCCCTCTGTGTCTCTCTCTCTTCTGTTTTATGTCCTGCTATCTCCATCACACACCTCTAATAGTATGAAGACTTTCTGCCCATGTAAGTAAGTGAGAGTGTGTGTTCCTTAATGTTTGAATCAAGACACACGTCTGCATGCATTTCTAATCTAAGGAGCCTATAGCAGTTACTACAACTATCAATTAGTCAGCAATAGCTTGAGATCCCCATGTGTCTGGGTGAACAAAGGTGAGAAACATATGCAAATAGTACTACAGCACCTGGGTCACGTACAGTAACTTAGCCAGCAACAAATAATTGCATCTGTTTCTGCCTTTTCGATGCTTCTTGTTCCTTGTGATCTAAAGTTAGAGGTTATTAATGTGAACAGTAACACAATTAGGCATGGCATTGTATATTTTCATCCCAATGACACAATAAAAGGAAATTAAACTGAACTAGATGGAAATAAATGGTGACTTAAAGGCTTTAAACCGAAAAGATTCTCTGATCTGTAGCAGTGCTTCTGGTTTTTTGAGCAATTGTTCCTGAGTTAAAGATGCAAATTATGTAAGATGTATTTGATCATTTCATATATATATAAGAAACCGACTATTCCAGAGGAGACAGTGGATGCCTAATTTCCTGAAGTTAAGTCCATAAAGAGGGTAAGCTAAATCTGTTACTATTTTTATTAATTAAGCGACTGTTACTTCTAGGACCATTTTAAGGGTGTTTTTCAGATGTTTTAGACTTAAGACAAACAATTAAGAAGAAAGATACGGTACCTTTGACTCTGTCCTTCTTCTTAATCTCATAAAAATGAGCCTCACCTTTAAAAATTGTCAGAGTCAAAATGGGCTAAAAAAAAAAATTAAAAAAAAAAAAAAGCCCTGAACAAAATCAAAACGAATGAAATAAAAAAAGCTCTGAAATTCAGCACCACCCTGACTCCAGCACAAGAGAAGACAGAGCTAGGCTGCTATCCAGAGAGCATTTCAGAGGTGACAACACGGGCTGTGGACAAGGTTATTTACACAGATTTGATCAGAGCGACCACGGCTCCAGACTCTAATTTAATTCGCAGAAATTCTATACCCCGCATTTCCAAGTGCGGGGAACTCTGAAAATTAAGCGCTTTGACAGAGTTTGTTGCGGAGATGAAGCATTTTTTTTTTTTTATCCGCACGTGCAACATGCTCGGAGTCCTGCAAGGCTGCACAACCCTCTCGTTAGCTCCCTTTCCACTCATTGCAGCCTCCGTGGGAGCCTCATTAGTGGCACCAAAGGAAAAAGATTCCTCCTGGTTTGGGGCTCGGTGAAACTGCGGAGTTTATTTAGCTTTAGACGGCATAACGAAAAATTAATAAATACATTTAAAACAACTAATACCTCCTTGAAGAAATCCCTCCCCAGCTCCCTCACCTTTTAGGACCAGTCTAGTGGCTGGAAGATTAAAGGAAAGCTGCAGTTTCCCACCGTCTTTGCCCCGAGAAGCCCTGAGTGTGAGTGAGCATCCCAAACCCAAGGCAGTAAGGGGCTGGAAGAGCCCCGGTGCCCAAGGGGGGCTGTGCTGACCCGCCAGGCAGTCTCATTGCCAAACTCAGCTGCTGGAATTGCAGGCGCTATGGAGACAAGGAGGTTCGCGGAGCGAGGACCGGCAGGACCAGGGCTCCGACGGGGCAGCAGAAACACCCTCACAACACTACAAAATAATCTCACCCTTCGCTGAACAACAAGACCTTAAAATCCACGTACGGCAGGGTATGACATGCAGATGGGCAGGGGGAGGGGGCGGGGGATGAGCACAACATTTCCCATCAATGCCGTTTATTTCTGGGGCTCTGCAAAGGCTGTTTTCCCCACTTTAATCGGAATTACTCGTCTCGTTTATCGGGCCAGTCTCGTCGCCTGCAAATGTACATCTCAGGTGGAAAGGGGGCATTTGTTTAGGGCTTCAAACAGAGTAATCACTCAGTGCTTATCTGGAGTTGAAAAGTAGTTAAACAATAGTAGAAAGAGATCATTCCTACAGTTATCTGTGTGCTGACACACTTGGGCATACAGATCCATGGTGGGAAGGTGGCTAAAGCAGAGAGCTGGGTGTTTTTATCACCACTGAACGCCCAGTTCTTCTTGCTCTCAGTCTGCACCATCACTCCTTCAAACACACCCAATTCAGATAAAATAAGTCAGCTTTCTTTTTAAAAAAAAAAAAAAAGAAAAGAAAAAAGCCCCCACACAGATGAATAGACACCACTAATCAGATGTAATGTAATCGAATACTCTTCTTCATCTAATCTGTCTGCTCTGTGTAATCTAGCTATTCTCCCAGCTCCAGCATTTGTAATAGGCATGACATTGATTCCCATCTCGTATAATGTTATTTCAGTATTTTATTCTTAAATGAGGCTACAAGTTGGGTGGCTACTTGGCATTCAAAACTCTTCATCAACTTTGCAAACGACATGGTGTGTAAAGTGAAGTGGAGCTGCAGCTCTTGGCTACTTTTTAATAGTTACAGACCATTCTCAAGAGCTCTAAAAATTTTTAAAGCACACAAAAGAACAACTAGAATTTAACCACAGAACTGCCCAGGATCAGCAGCAAAAAACAAGCCCCACAAAGCCGTCTGACAAGATCTGCCTGCAGACACCAGCTGCAAAACGCTGAAACCCTGCTCACAACACTGAGAGGTTTTTCACATTTTCTAAACTGCAGAATGATTTCCTTAAATAAGCATTTCAACAACGTCCATCCCAGTTTTCCCCACAGAAAAAGCAAACCTGGTCTAATTTTCCAGGACAAGCAGGATTCACAGCTAATCGTTCTGTTAGGTAAATGACAGCAGCGGGGAGAACAAACAAACCCCCTCAGACAAACAAATACATTTGAATGTAATAAAAATGTTGACAACCATTGTATGATTAAAGCAACTGCTTTATTCGTTAAAGGCCTTAGCATTGGAATAATTTAAAATTAAGGGAGAAACATCAACCCTTTGGGTTTTGCAGAAGGTATGTAATTTGTAGGAATAGTTGTGGGATTTTTGTTGTATTTTTTTCTTTTTTTTTTTAAATGTAGCTATTTTCAACATTGCAAGATAAAGCTCCCTCTTTTTTTTCCTAATTTTATTTTAAGAATAGACCCCATTTAGGACTTCACATTGTAAATCTCCCTATGTCTGAATGCTGTTACAAGGTTTGACAATGAAAGAATAATTCATGTCAGACAAAAAGAGCCCTTCAATCAGCTTCATGCAGCTTTTCTCCTGCAGGGCTATGCCAAAATGAATGTGGAATCCTGAACTGAACCATCCATCACATTTCCCAAGTCTTTCAATTAATGACACTGCAATCAGATCGATGGCGTGTAATAAGAAAAGAGCTTTGCATTTCTATACCTATTAATTCGCTGAGTAACTCCAGTGGTAAAACGTGACCAGAAAGGGAAAAGAAAATTTCATCCTCCCACCGAGATTTTTGGGGATGTTTAAGCCAAACTGCAAGTCTTGGTGTCACCCCGAGCCCTGAGCGCTCAAAGCAGAAATCACATAGGATTTTTTCGTTATTTCAAAGCAGGACAGTCTCCCTTCCACACACGTATTTTCTGCTGTTAAGCACGGAGTGTTTTCTAGGTAGACACTCCAGATTAGAAAAAGGAGCCTATTTTTCTTCCAGGCTCAGCCTGGTGAGCCCCCAGCAGCCACCTGTGAGGCAGGGATGTCCTCTCTGCAGTGTGAGCCATGGTGAGCACAGTCCGTCCCAGGGCAGGACTCTGCAGCCTCCCTCTCTGCTTTGAAGGCAGTAATTAGCCACCAGATTTCCAGCTCACAACACATGCCAAGGATGGAGTTACCTCACGCAGTGATTAACCTCCAACAAAACGAGGAGGGGGCAGAGATCTGGCCATGGGGTGAGGGCAGTCAGGACACACAGGGATAAAACCCTCTACCAGCAGCCATGTGATGAAATTAGAGTGACCTCACATCAGTGCACTGGCATAAGATTCTGGATCGATGACAAAAAATTATCAAGGCTTTGCAGGACGGAGCTGCCAAGCACATTTCAATTCCCTGACTGCAGGCGCTGGGGGGATTGTTTGGAGAAGCTGAACACTACAGGAAAGGGAAAGCTGCAGTTAACCAGAACATGGCCACTGCTAAAAGGATTTAATTTTGGATTGCCTTTCTTTTAAAAGGTAGATTTTGTGCCTAAAAAAATTCCTTCTCTTTGAATGCTGAGCTCAAACCAAGAGGCTTTAGCACCCAACAAGCAGCTTAGAAGAAGGAGTGATGTGGAGGACTTGCACGAGACAAGAATGGGTCACCAGCAATGAGGGACACATCGTGCCTCCAAAAAGATCCTGTTGTGCTGCCTTGGACAGGAAGCTGGAGGTGAAGTTCCCCCACTAACCCTAACCCTTCCCCTGGGTCAGATGAAGCCTTCATTCTCCAGCACTGACATGTTTCAGCAGTTTTGGCTTTACCTCAAAGGGAAGGAGCTGCAGCTGAGACAGGAGATGGTCCCAGGTCAAAAGCTACAAAAAGACCACCTTTGGGGAGCAATAGACTTCCAGGGAGGTTGTGTATTTTGGAAGTCTTTCGAAAGGGGAAAAAAAACCTTTATGAGAGCAAACGAGGACTGGAACAACAGTAAACAAGGGAGGTTTTTTAAGGTTTGGGTTTCACCAAATATCAAAGAGTGCTCTTAAGAAATCATTTCTGGCTTTGCCTCTTAATATCTTTTATCATCAAATTTCAGCAGCAATTTCAAATTTCAGCAGCACCCTTAAAAGAAAAAAAAAAACCCTTGCTGATGCTGCAGCTCATGCCACACATGGAGTCAGACACAGGCAGCAAGCTCAAGCACCCAGGATGGGAACTGCAAACACCAGGGCAACAGCGAAACAGGACGATGCCCATGAGCTGACTTGCAAAATAACTGCAACTAAAGCACAGCCAGAGATGCCCAAAGAACAATAAATAAATAAATCATGTTGGAGCAAAGACAATTCATTTACAAAAAAAGAAGTGAGTTTAATGCAGGCTAAAGAAAGAGGAGAAAGGAAATCTAGGATGAGAGATGGTAAAACTGAAAGGAACTTTGAATAGGAAGCTGAATGCAAAATAATTGTATTGCACATCACTGTATCTTGTCCTTTCTGTGTAGAGGACACAAAGAAACACAATTGTAGGCACATCAGGATCCCACCACGCTTGGTGAAGAGCAGGTTTTGGAGCACAGGCAGCACACAGATACCTTAGTGACCTCCAAGGTCCAGCCAGCCCCTCAAGGCCATGTCCCACACTTCTGGGAATTCAGCTACCATGGTCCTGGGTTCAATGCCAACATTTAAATAGTCATTATTCATTTTCCTTCTTTTTGCTGTAACTAAAAAGGCACCTTCCCAATGCTCCTGGTGCTGCAGCACACGATTAATATTACAATTACAGTTCAGTGTTAAAATAATCAATTCAACAAGGATGCTACTACTCAGCCACCACCTCCCTTGTGTCTCCTCATCTAGGAACTGGACCCCAGCTTTCTCCAAATTCAGACTGCTGCAGTCATCGCTTTCCATCAAAAGAAAAGCAGGTGTATTTCAGTACCTGCCTTTTACAAATACTTATCTGATATCATAATATTATTAAAAGGTAGATCAGAAAATTAAAGGAAAAGCTGAAGGTGAGATCACAGAACCAAAGGATGGGTTGGAAGGCACCTTCAACATGGAGGTGCTAAAATATTCCGAGGGCGTGTATGGGATTACAAGGCTGGGAGAGGCTGGATGTGGTTTAAGTTCTCAAGTAAAGGTAGGGATTTCCAAAATAGCCAGAGAAAATCGAGAAAAATCAATATTTTTCTAGGCAGCTAAATAGGACAGAGGGACACAGGGTCCTTTAGAAAGGAACGACAAAGTGTTGAGAAGCACTGGCTTCGGAGTCATAAAGCCCAGGGTGAGGTGGGGAATGATCCCAGTTTCCCATTCCTCCTGAAGCGATGGAACTAAAAAGAGCACTTCAGTTTTGTTCCGGGCTCTCTCCCCTGGCTGATCTCACCTCCTGATAAAACAATAGACTCACATAGACAAATATTGGCAGCACTCAGCTTTGTTTTTCTCTGCAAGCCTGAAGGGTGCACGGCAGTGAAACTGCAGGCTCTTCTGAGCATGTCTAATCAGCTCTGCCTGCCAGATTTTTGATCTCTGGTGGCCAGTTCTGCTCCCAATTTATACAGAAATGCAGCTTCCAGTGTACTGGTGTTCTGAGGACAATCTCCAAATCCTCAGGCCCATCTAAAACAGGATAAGAACACACACAGAAGGAGGGAGGAGGCACAGAAAGGAGTTCATTAATTGGCCTCTCCGTCTCAGACCCATGGGGCTTGGTAGGAACAGCTCTACAGTGGATTTATTTCTCCACTGCACCTCCTGGAGCTATAACCTCGGAAGACTAAACCATAGCAGGTTTCACCAGGCAGTGAAATTTGGAGGGTGCTCCATAGAGGAATGGAAGAATCTCCACCCCACATACCCATCTGTATCACCCAGACAGCAGCAATTAGCTGCTGTTCCCTCATCAGGGCTGTTTTCTCTTAGTCATTACATTCACAAAAATGTTTCAGTAGTGCCGAGCTGTTTCGTTTTTAAATAACTTGTTTTCTTTGTTTTTCTTTCAAGAGTTGCATAAATGCGTACAGATGCTGTAAATATTTGCAGAAATAGCCAGTGGATGGACTTTACTTAAAACCAACCAACAAAAAGCCCTCACTGGGCTTTCACCTGCATCTTCCAACAGCTAAGCTTTTAAAATATAGGCACTCTATGTTTAAGGCTGACACTATACACGTAATTTCTACTGTAAGAAATGAGTTCTCACAACTATTCACAGTCTCTCCCCACAGTGAATGGAAAGAGTAACACTTCCAACAGGACACGTAGGTCTTCCTACCACAGGATCTAAAATGGTATCATTCATTCTCTGGACATGCCCACTTCTCTCCCCTGGTTAGAGATCCTGACTGACCAGTATAACCTCAAATTCCCAATTTTTAGATATTGAAAACTAGATCTTTTCAAAAGTGTCTTGGATGACTAACACTGGGATTTCCTACATGGATGTAGCAGCCTAAAACTGATAAAACTCTTGAATACCCTATGAAATTTGAAAAATTGCACATTTGGAAAAACCTAGCCAGTATTTTAACTGTCCCACCCAACTTTCTGATGTTCAGACTGATAAGTCCTGTGCATTCCTTTAATATCTCAGGAGTTGCAACTTGTGACAAAAAGGTTATGGGCAATGTTACAAATTAATTCAAGTGCCTAATGATTTTCTTGCGGTTTTTACCTTGGTTCTCACCTTCTTGCTGTTCTTAAACCTCTACTACACTTCTAGGTACACATATATATTTAGTCCTGACAGATATGGAAATAGCTCTTACAAAAAGGAGCTTAATTTTAAATAGTGCCAAGATACAGGAATAACAACCAAAAAAAAAAAATTGTTTACATTTCTGTGGGCTAAGAAAGAAGTCTTATTCACTCCAAAGCTTAGAAATGGGATAATCTGAGGGCTTATCAGATTTTTGCCAAGGTGTAGTGAGCCCTAACTGCAAACACAGACATCTTTAAGTCAGCTGCTCTATGTTCTAAAGGGAAGTCACCTCTTCTCCAAGGCTACATTAGTCACACATAAACTGTTGAACCTGAAGAACGAAAACTTTCCTGTTGGTCACAGTAGTTGCCTTGTGGAAGAGTTTATTACCCTCACATTAGCCTGCAGAATTACCATTACTATTGAACTCCAAACTAACCCACTGGTGACTGGACTCAGCCTCCTGCAGGGATACCACAGGCTGAGCATGCACCGTGAGTGTGACTCAAAGGCAGAAGATAAGGATTATTTATTGCTTTGGCTCACTGGAGGCTTTGCATGAGTTTTAACACCTGTGTATGAGAGTTCAGGAGGAACAAGACTTTTGGTTCCCCCCAAAGTATTCCGAGACCAACCTTATTTGGTCTGAAGTGGTTTTATCAAAGCTTTATATTTTGTAGAAATCTGATAAAATTAATATACTCTAAACAGCTTTTGACATCTAAAAAACACAGAATAGACGATCCTACAGAACAAAAACAGCAAGTCTGAACTCTGAGCTTACCTAGCACAGAGACCAACTGCACTGGCCAAGTCTGATACACCTCCCTGTCTGGGTCCTGCTTTATACGAGCACTACAGGGCTATTGTGGGATTTTTCCAAGTTCTACAGTTCAGTTTCTTTTAGGAATTCACCTTCAGAAAGAGAGGCTGATACTGTAAAAACAGCGTTACTACCCTGTAACTCATATTACCTATGAGCTTGTTCAGACCTAAAGAAACCCCCCCTTGTAAGGCAAGTTTAGCCTATTATAAGTAGGTGGGGTCAGCAGTGAGGTTTTAGTCCATTTTTACAGTTGAAAATCTGGTCCAATGAAGCCTGAAGAACTGGGAAAAAAACGTACACAAACCGTGATCAGAGACTTAGGTTTCTAAACCGTATTGAGGTTGCAAAAACAAATTGACATCAACATATGGGGAAAGTCTGAAGTTGCAGCAAACATTCGCAAATGTGAGAAACTTTGGCTTGCAAGAGTCCCCATTAAATTCAAATATACAATGCACAAGATTAAAGTTATTCAGAGGCATTAGTGTTTGCAAGATCAGACCCCTGAGATGTCTCTGTGTAGTAACAGTTAGTTTAGGTTTAATCTGTTATTGCATTAATATCTATAAAGAGCATATATAAATACAAATCAGATGGCAGCTGCAGTCTCACTGAGGAAAAGGATTGAAGGGCGAGGGGGGAACTAAAACTTCCACGATGGCAATTTCCAGCGTATTTTGGGATTATCACCCTGTTATTTTTTTTCCCCCCCATACACAATACACTCATATATATGAGAACAAAAAAGGCAAAGAAATTAATTACAGAAAGAAAAGGAGGACAATACTGATGGGGAAAATTGCTTGCAAATGGACAGATTGCCCTTGCATAGGAGCAAGTGATGGTCTTAAATATGGCAACCCCCCTCAGATTTCTGTGAAAAGCCTGATGTGCTCTACTTAACACTTAAGAAAATTCACTAGGAAATAATGACCTCTAATTTATTTTGGCTACAGTAATGTTCATCTGTGCTTCTGTTCATCTTGCTCTGAAGATTTCAGAGTACTTTTTAACTAGACTGACTCATTCTCTAGCTGCCTAGTAGTTAATCTGCTCAGATATTTCCCCAAATAACCATCTGCTCCACCTTGTATTTGTTTCACTCTCTATCTTAGTTCTTGGTCCATCCTGCTGGCTTATTCAGCACTCTTTAAATTTCTGCTCTGGCCTTATGTCTGGTTGCTTATGTTTTGGGCAGACAATAGAGGTGATACAGGCCATTATTCATGAGAAGCTTCAAGTGTAACGTGAGAAACATCTCATCTCCTGACCCCTGTTAGCATAAGAATTGCTGATAAAATTCTGGACTGAAAGAGAAGAATCTTCTGGGAAAAATATAGGCAAAAGTTTCACTTGAGATGTGTTTTGTAAGAATAATCCAGATTAATTCTCTGCCTAAGGACCAGCTCTAACGTCTAGCGCAGTTACCAGGACTCTGGAGAGGTAAGTGTGGGACAGACCTACATGTAAATAGTCTAACAATTCCAGAACAAAGTCAAAACACACCAAGAAATGTTTATGGATGTCCCAACTGCGAATGGCATGCGAGGGTCTTATCTTTCAGCTATCACAGGTCAATGAAAAGGAATATGTGAACTTCCAAATATTCCTTGCTTGGCTGATCCCTCAATCAATATGATAACTAATACATACTTAAGCTCCTCAACGTACTCCCTGAAATTAAAACAACCAGATAGCAGAGAAGGAGCTTAAATAACCATTATCAATGGATTTCAGATAAAAGTCAAGAAATAATTTCAGAAACATCACCCCACATAGTCAAGTGAAATAGCTTTAGAAATGGGTCAGGGAAGTGTGAGCTGGCAACCAATTACATTTCATATGCAGACCCAACCAACACAATGAAACCACACCACTTTTAGGTGTTGCTTTCTTTGAAGGGGCTGGAGGAACATAAACACCTTGGATTTTTCAAGAAGAGATATTTCCATGAACAAAGAAAACACATTCCCAGGGCCTCTCATAAATGCAGGCACAGAAAGGCATGTACTTCCATCGAGAACATTTCAGAACACTTGATTTACACGCAAAAGATCAGGTCTACAGCCCTGCAAAAGGACTGAGCAACAAAGGTGGAAGAACAATGCATCAAGAAACAAATGCATACTTCTTTTTTCTTCAAGTTGATTAAAAGAAACCAGGTCTGAGTGCCTTTGTTTGACACCAGTAGGATGCCACTGAGGACTCAGGAGTTAATCCTGATTTACTGCAGCACATCAGAGTTAGACACACTCAGCATCTGAGCCATTCTGAGGTGCCCTCAGACAGGATTCCAGCACAAGGCTCCCCACATCTGCAACAAACTCAGATCAAATTTTACTAATCACCAACCTCTTTTCAATGCATTATGTTGACCATTAAAATAATCATATGAATGTGTAAGTCTGAGATGGGGAGCCATGTGAGCCTCCATGCTTGGGTTTCTATGGAAACAATTCCCCTGGCATCTTCGGTCCACACTCGGTATTCCTGCCTTACTGTCTCACTTACACACTCAAAAATCCCTGTTTTCCAGACACTCATTTCAGGAGGGGGGTGTTTTCACCTCCTTTCTCTTCATCCACTGAACTGAATAGCACTGGGGTGATGTATCTGGCAGGTCACTGTGCCCCACTTCTGACCCAGAGGAATCAGGATGAAGGTAACTGGGTGGAACAGTCTCCATAGGACCATTTAAGACTTTTGCCTTTTTAGTGCAACTGACAATTAGTCCTAATGATGTTTTAGAAGTTTGGCCACTTTCATCCGTCCATGAAGATCACATAGGAATTCCAAGGGAAACTGGTATGTGTAGCAACTTCCATGCAGTAGCTGCCCCATTCCCATCTCCTTCCTCTACCCCCTGGCAGCTTCACCCATCCCATAAAAGCAGCCCCTTATGTGAAAGGTGGCAGCTTCTCTCCACGTGCAGCCAAGACACACCAGACCTCATTTCTGGCACAGAATTACTCCCTCCCCAGCTGGAAAAAGGAACAGACAAGGGAGCCAGAAATTAAGGTCCCCGTTAAAATTTGGCCATGATGCTTCAATTAACACTCCATCCTTACAAAAAGTACCACATCCCAAGCAACAGGGCCTCCATCCCTTCCCTTCTGAGACTGTTTCACAGTACAGTGGGCTTCACACTTAATTTTCCTCTGAGTCAGCCCACATTTTTAATTGCTCAGCCTGACTGTAATTCAATCCCCATGGACCACTGGGAACAATTAGTTCCTTGTGTCTGCAGAGCTGCCACCACCCTGATCAAGTCAGCAAGGGCAGAACTAAGGGTTTGTAAGGCTGAAAACATGAGCTGCTACACCTTCTCCAACAGCTACACTCAGTAGTTGGGGTATTTATAGACTGCTCCTCTGTGCAAGTGCCATATACGCTCAGGAGTGGGTTACACCTGCAGCTCCTCAGTGCTTCTCATGGCAACATCCCACATTTTCTGGGACTATATTAGACTTTTCTCTACTGGCTTAAAAACTGTCTGTATTTCTGAAACAGCACACAAAGGACAAGGTAACAGAAATGTCCTTTCAGTCCATCCTTTTGCCAATATTCTGCTGAAGTATTAAACAAAATCTTAAGCTTTCTGGCTCTGCTTCCCAGGCTTTTACCCCAGAACGAACATCAGTGAGGCAGAGGTGCTACAAAGGAAGATGTCCAAGTACCCTCTGCATTTAACCACTCTGTGTTGCAAATATACTGGGAATTACCTTGCAGGAGTTGGTGCTATAGAAGGAAGAAGTCTAAATATCACCTGCATTAAAACCCCTTTGTACTCTGGATATACCAGGAATTACCTTGCAGGAGTTAAAACACCCGTTGCCTCCCCAAACCACCTCTTCCACTCCTGCTGTGCCAGTTTTAAAAGAGCACTGGGGCCACATTTTAGGCAGTCTAATTTGGCACAGATCCCTTCGCTCCATTGTTTTCACTGGGACTCTGCTAAGTCACACCAGATGAGAATATTGCTCTAAAAAGATTTTGCTTTAAAACAAACACAAACAAAAACAGGTTTAGACAAGACCAGGGATTTTGAAGCTGCATTCCTGTCTCCAGAAACTTCCAATGACTTGCAGTAGCCTCTGTTCCACCAAGCCACAAATTTGTAACGCTTTAATCTTTCCATGTAAGTCAGTTCCTCTCCTCCCTTAATTGTTTTTGTTGCTCTTCTCTGAATTCCGTCCAATTTACCACACAGTGCAGACTCCATTACATCCCAAAGGCCAGAAGTATGGTGTACAGAAGCTCATTTTCAAATTCTATGACCTCAATTCTTGGGAGGATTTCAGAGACCAGACACCAGGCTGTAAATGAAGAATGTGCACCCGTATAGCTGGGGAATTTAAATGCATTTTCTGTGAATAAATCTACCCGGTATTTTCTTGATCTGTACAATCTTCTGCCATAGGGGCCTAACATAAAAATACTTCAAAGGCTCTAACAAATTCCCTCAAGATGTGATCTTCAGCATTTCAAAAGCTGAAAGACATAGACAAGGTTTAAAGTGATCATGATATATTTTCAAGGTAACACTCCTCAGCAACTCCTGTTCACCCACTTATTGAAAGTGAAATGATATCACCTCTCTTTACATAGATCTTTTTCACTTATTGGCTCATTCATGAGCTAGGCAAAGAAGAAGGGAATTTGACTTTTGCTTAGGGTTTACTATATCTCATCTTTAAATGAAGCACAGCAATGCTTCCTTCCTTCCAATACCTACTAGACAGTTCCAAATGGAAATCCTCCAGCCACAGGCCCTCACCACTTCCCTTGCCTCTTGCAGCACTAAGAAAGTCTAGATTTGGATTCAAGTTGCAGCCCCTGTGTCGGGCTGAAACACTACCCTGAGTAGCAACACTTCAGTGAAAGATTATTTTTGCGTTACAACTCAGTCCCATCTCTGATATTAATTATTCACTGCAAGCTTTAGGCCCAAAGATATTTGGAAACTGGTGCTCTTGGCTGAAACGAAGACTCCTCATGTCTTCCAAGCAGTTCCATAACAAACTCCCCTGACTATGGCATATTTAATGAGAATGCAGATGATCAATTGCAGCCTGCCTTGCACAGTTAACTCAATCAACAAACTCCTAATGACTCCAGCATGTTCCAGCTTTTTTGGCTAATGAGAACCGTATTGACCAGATTTTTCCTGTTCTCCCAGGATCAAACACCAATATGGAATGAGTTCTGGTACAACTGTAACATTAGCCCTGCCAGCAAAATGCTGACCAGCCATAGGACAAAGCCTGAATGTCATTAGGGAGCAAAAGAGCCCACAGACCTGTAGGCCAGCTCTTCCCAGCCCTCCCCTAGGATGTGTCTGTCTGGTGAAACCAAACTCCTGAGAAACACAGAGCTCCCACCTTGGTGCACAGCACCTTGAGGCAGAAAAGCCTTTTGTTCCCAGCACCACTCCTCCTCCTCCTCACTGCTTTCTGCTGCAGGGTAATTGTAGCAGGTGAGGAGTAAATACCTTCTGCTTCCTCTTTCTTTCACTTTTGTTGGTGCAATTCACCCTCGCTTCCGTTTGTTCCTTCCCTCCTGCTCCAAATGGAAGTCAACTGGCCTTCTGAAAAAATTCAGGGGTATATATAGATCACAGAGTTATAAAACAGGAGTCTTGCCCCTCTTCATCACCAATATGGACTGTTTTCCATGTGGAAAACTAACAGGTGACCATGCTCTCGGAGAAGGGCAGTATTTATTGCAGAGCCTGAGGACTGACGTGGGGAACAGTTTGTCCAGTGTTATCTTGCCTGTTGCACAAAGATTCGCTCCCATGGAAAGAATTCCAGGGACTTCAGTCATCTTTGGACTAACACTGTTTCCTTACAAAATAACCTTCATTTCCTGGTATGGTCTGATCTACAAAATAGCCAATTTCTAAAACAGATTTTCCATCCTGTGCCCTGGAGAAAACACTCCAGGCTGACCCATATCTCTCCATCAAGAGGAGACTTTGGGGTCATTTTTGTCTTCACCATCTTTGTACTGGGATACAACTGACTTTCCCCAATCCTCCACACCCCTCAATCAAACAGGGATGACACAGAATGTTTTGTCCTCTGGAAAGTAAAACTGCTACAGGAAAAACCAAAACAGGTATTATTTTGCTTTTGACCAGCTTCATGCTGCATCACCCGAGAGCTAAACACTCTGCCATGCCTGGCTGCAACCAAAGCAAAGCAAAAAATAAAACCATGCACAGAAGGAGTAATTAGGACTTGGGAATCAACTGAAAAGCATCAATTCTCCAAAGGCTCTTTTCAGACTAAGCTCATTTGCTGGTATCACTTTGAACAGAAATCATGGAGAATGCACACAGCCCATCACCAGGGACTGTGCTCCTTCCTCTTTACGAGGTGCTCCCACACAGTTCTTTCCACTTTTAAAGGCTTAAATACTAAATATCATTCTGTCAAGTCATAGTGGGGGTCCATGCTTGACTTAATTCCTCTCTTAACAATGTCCTCAGGCCAGAAGCCAGGAATTCAGACACAACTTCCCTGGGCTGAGAACTCTTCACCTCGGCCATGCTCTGCGCCCTTCTCTACAGCTGGAAATGTTCCTGTTCATGCCATGGTCTGCTCTGGCCATGGCACTCCTTGCTCTGCTGACTTTCACCTGCATTATCCTTCATGTTGAGATTTCCCAGCCTCACCTGCAGGTCCACACCCCCCCTTTTTCTGGTACCTTCCTTTTCCCTCTCACTTTAGCTTTAGGTTTCATCCTACAGTGCCAAAACCCTTTGCCCCCTTCTCCTAGTCCAATTTCCACGTCTCCTGTACCACCCATGCCAAGGCTGATCCCCAGATCTCTCTGACTCTGCTGTGGCAACCTGTGTTCATAAAGGATCTTTCACTCAGCCTCCCACTGGTAATGCTGAAGGGCCTAATTTCTAACAGTTTTCCACCCTCTTCCCACACACATTCAGCTTTCCAAGAGCAATTCCAATGACTTGCATTCCTTGCTACAGTGAGCAGTAGCTGGAGCTTCACATCCACAAGCAGGTTTCTGCTCTTCCCTTACACCATGCTGAGAGCTCCTGCACAGGCCTTAGTGATGTTTATCTCCTCCAAACACCTACATTTACAAAGAAAATTTACATAGAAAAATTCAGAATTGGGGCAAAAAGGTGAGATTTAAGCACATTCTTGTCCACTGCAAGCAGGTAAAATAGTAGAATCATTAAGGCTGGGAAAGACCTCAAAGATCATTGAGTCCAGCCATTAACCCCCAGACAGGAGCCATTCCCAATCAGCATGGTTTAAGAGATGGTCAAGTCACAGTAGAATTTATACTCCTCAAGAATTATTCTCTTCAAGAAGCCAGTTCTTAAAATATATGATTAGCAACTCCTGTGTAAAATAAAGTTACAGCAAAATTAACTTTGCCAATGCTTTTGGTTTTCCTTTGTAGATGGAACAGGACTTTAGCACAGCCAGTTTTTGTGCTACTTCCTCAGACTGCTTTTAGGTTCATTAAGTTCCACCTTCAGGAAGAAAATGGTAGCATTTGATTTATGGGTCCAGGGGAAGGAGGATGAAGCAAGCAATAAATCCAGTAACAGCAGTGTTACTCCAGCTCTCAGCAAGCCAGCCCCAGGGAGCACCCAGATGCCAGTCCAAGATCAGCACCTCTGTCTTGATGTTTTCCACAAGGCATCCCCTCACTCTGCTCTGTGCCTCAGTTTCCCTGATTGCAAGAGGATGATGCCAGCTGAAGATGATTTCTGTGCTATTTGCCAGAAAATAGGAAACCGCTTACTTAAAATGGGTTATTTGTGACTCGTGAAGGAAATATGAGAAAATTAATGAATTTTCTGCCTGGTTTTTGTCTCTTTTTATTGCCTTCGAAATGCTGAGGGGAGTGACTAGAAGGTTCTCTGGACAAATCAATGAATCTAACACCCAGCAAATGACCTTTTCTCAGCGTCTCATAAGTACCTGTCAACTTCAGGCGTGCCACCACAATTAAATGGAGAGATTTAGAGCCAGACTATTCATTAGAGAGCAAACTATTATTCTAGAGGTTTAAATGAATTGGCCGGTGGCCAGCCTGCCTTACTGCTTAGGTACCACTAGGAAAATGGCTGCTATTTGGCTTGCACAAAAGCCCAGAAAAGGGGTGGGGGGGAGGAGTCTTTTAAGAGGAACGAGAACCAGGCTGTTCAACTGCTGCTGGTCTGACGTCCTCAAAAGATGGCACGGAGGGTAAGCAGATACACAGCACAATCAGGGAACCATGAGAGCAAGCAGAAGTCTTTAAATACCAGAGATGGCCTCTATTTTATGGCATCACTAACAATCAACCAGACAAGAGCAGACTATAATGAATGGAATAAAATAAATAAAGAGGCTGGGAAAGTGGCTCGATAACACCAATTTTCTTTTCTACATTAGATACTACTCGCCATCTGCAGTTGTGAATTGAAAGTAAATAATCTTCTCTGTCTCACAGTTGCTAACACGTCAAAGTAGGACTTACAAACCTCACCTGATTTTTGCTTATTCTGCTGAGGAACCCTAAGTTAGGTCTGGATTATTCTGCAAATACACCAGAATCTTACAATTTACCTTCTTCAATGTCTCCATGAAGACAACAATTAAAGGTGTGCAAGTCAGTTTCCTATCAGAAAGTGTTAAGCTACTTGGACAGAAATCATTTTTAATATGCCTCTTTGTGCATGAGAAACACTACAGTGGCACATCACTTTCTTTTTCATTAAAGCTGGCTTTAAATGTTGCTAACAGCCCTTGGTGAAATACATTAACACAATCTCAGTCTCTGTAGCTTCTGTTTCACTGCTGGTGCTGATGAGGGTCAACTTCATCAGGCTATAGAATCAGAGAGTGGGTTGGGTTGGAAGGGACCTTAAAGATCTCCTATTTCCAAGCCCCTGCCGCCTTCCACTAGCCCAAGTTGCTCCAAGCCCCATCCAATCCAGTCTTGGACACTTCCAGAGATGGGAGAGCCAGAGCTTCTCTGGATAACCTCCAGAGCCAGGAGGCCAGGGCCTCACCAGCGTCACAGGGAAGAATTTCTTCACCATACCAAATCTAAACCTTCCTTCTTTCAGTCTGAAGTTATTCCCCCTTGTCCTGTCACTTTGTGCTCTTGCAAATAATCTCTCCTGATGCGTGTAACACAGAGAACTACTGTGCAAAATCCTCAGGCACTTTGATGACTGACTGAATTTCCACACCTTCCAAAACGTTTCCGTGGGTGAAATAACCTCTTTTTGCAGATGGGAAAGTCTGAAAGATGGAGATGCTCATACTTCACCACTACATCTCTCCACAGACTTCAGTCAGATACTCAACACCACCACAACACAAATCTGCTAAAATGCAACCAAGGTGTTTTCATTACTACCCAAGCAAGTCTACCCAAGCAAGTGGCTCGATTTGCTTTGAAACATAAATACAAAGAGTTGCCCACCTTCCATACCCCATTTCCTTGCCAGGGACACAAAAACTGCTATAGGGCAGCTGAATTTCCTGCTTCCCTCCTCCC